>LFJQ01000112.1:0-373201 GCA_001182835.1 Oropetium thomaeum | reverse complement strand
AGAGAACCCCGTCTCGGGACGGATCCGTTCAGTCGTTAAGCCAGGATCCTGTTGGGCAACGCTCGGCGAAGCGAGCGTACACACGATACAACACAGGCAGGATAAACAGCAGTAATTTAAGGAGGAAGAAATTAAATACAACATTAATTCCTGGGTTGTAGATAAGTCTTACAAGAGTTCAGAGCGCACAATAGAGTTTAAAAAATCGTAGCAGCGGAAGACTCGATTACAGACTCCGACACTCAAAAGCTAAGCAAAGCATGCACCCTGCCCGCGGGCGTCATGCTGCTGGGCCACTTCAAATGTTACTGGCGGCGACTCGCACAGTTCCCACTGGAGGTTCCCACCTCGGGGTGAGGTTCCTCCCAGTGGAAGCCAGCGTCCTGGTTCTGCGCGTCGATTCCTGAAAACCACATATCGCTAACGCGTGAGCTTCTAAGAAGCTCAACAAGACTGACCCGTCAAAAGGCTGACTACAGCCGACTTCTAGACATGAAGGCTGATAAGGGGGGGGGTTCTATTTGCAAAAACGGACCCGCAACCTGAACTATTCTTGGTCAATTTTAGCACAGATTAAGTAGTTAAGATATAACTTTAATTAGCACTAGTCTAATCAAACAATATGAAAAAGACAAGTAAATATCAATCATCAATTGTCAATCTCATTGCATCTCATCTTGTTGCTGAAATGTGGTGCGTTTCACGAGCATGCTCACCAACTGGGAGCGACAGCGGTTCGAAACGATTTTTATACCCTGCAGGGGCAAACCTAATCGTACGACACGTGCGTGTCCAGACTCGCACGTGGCAACCGTTCACACCAGCTCCTGCAACGTCAATTCCCTCCTACATCTGCCTTAGCAGCGCCGCATCCCACCAGACAACACGTCCCAGACGGTTTCTGTGGAGTTCCCACGCTGCCCACCCCAGATCTTCTCCTAGTCAGACACCGTAGGGCAGGTTCGACGTTGCAAATTACTAGGCTACGTAGGTTTACTGGGGCCCATTACACCCAGCATACGATCAGTACGTTCAACACTCGATCAGACTCGGACCACACGGATCAGACAGGTCTACGGTCACCCTGGACCCGGTCCAGTCGCCGACCTACTTGGGTATCCCTGTCTGACCCTCAAACTTTTATTCTTCTTTAATTATCTCATCATCGAGTGTCGTAATGAGTCAAGTGGTAGTTTCATCCAAGATCCTACCTTTTCGCGAGCAGTGTCCACTCTGCTCGACTTCTACCGGTAATAACCTACTAAGCATAGCAACTATCTGGTCATCTATACTACTACCGATAGGGTTTCCTATGGGAACAAATGCATCTAAGGTTGCAATCAACTCCTAACAACTTAATGCACAATCATGATATGACTCACTGAGTTGTAACAAGAAAATTTAAAAACAGAGTTAGTGCACCGGGGCTTGCCTGGCTCTTCGGCCTCTTGGTTGAATTCTTCGGCTGGAGTGGAGGAGTCGGCTCTGCAGCTACCTCACGTGCTTCGGAATCTACATGATGCAGTATGATTAGGATAAGTTTAATTGAAAAGGCTTGTTGCTTTTATCGATAGTAATTTAGGGTTCCGTTTTGGCGACGCCCAGAATTAGGGTTAACCCTAATTACTCGACGCCTAAAATTAGGGTTGGGATGAAATTTTTAATTCAACCTCAAGATTATTTTTAGTTGACAGAACTCTTTGAATTAAGCACTTTGAGCTTTGGGTGGGGCCAAGATGATTTTTCTAGATTTTATAAAAATTCATCGAAGTTCCTGTTTCCCAATCTTGTAAAGTCAAAATAACCTAGTAAATGTTTGATTCAGTCTAAAATATTTTATGTGGTCACTCATGAGCCTCAAATCTACAACTTTTATTTAGGGTTTCATCACCGAATAGGACTTTTGCAATGTATTTTAGAAAATAGTATTTTAACTAGGCAGATTGCCGTTATTCAATAGGGTTACATATTATCACATGTTCCAAAAATCTTCAAAAAATTCCAGGAGGTGTGTGTGGCCATGGTGCATTTTTGGATCAAAGGGCAGACCTAGCATTGCTATAGATTTCAAATTAAAATTTAAAAACAGAAAATAGGGTTTCTAATTAATTCTGCAAATGTTTGGTCATTTGTTAAAAAGTGTTTAGCAGAAAATTAGTGCATTTCATGAGGGTTCTAACAAATTTTTGTTTGGAATTTTTGGAGGTCTCTGTGATTTGTTTGGCATTTTACAAGACAGGACAATATTGGAGGGAAATAAAAATGAAACAGTGATTAGGGCTAAACAGAGGACTGAGCTCCGACGAGCTCCGGCGAGTGATTCGGTTAAAATGGTTGATCGGCTGCGCTCAATCCTTGACCCTACACCTTCTACAGGCTAAGACGAAGCTCGGCAGCACGGCAATGGTGAGGTTCCATCACCGGAGAGGGGTGCTCACCGTGGAGGTCGACGGTGGCGGCGGTGAGAAACGGTTCCCGACGAGATGAGCTGAAATCCGGTGAGGGGAGAGCGCCGTGAGCTGCACGATGACTTGACAAGTGAGTTGAGCACGAGGAGAAACACTGAAATTGGCCGGAGCACGGCCGGCGGCGAGGGGTGGCGGCTCTGCCCGAAGCTCAATGATGGAATCACCGGAGGAACGGCGGAGTAAGGAAATTGATTGGTCCAGGAGACTCACCGTGATGCAGTGAAGCTGTTTGACTGGGCTAGGGGTCGCGGAAACGGCCGGAAGGCAGGAGTCGACGGTGAGCTCAACTGGCGGCAGAAGGGTGAACTGGCGGCGGTGCAGGCGTTCTGTCGTCGCCGGTGAGCTTCTGCGGCTGAGTACTTGTCAAGGTCAATCACATGGATGAGATGAAGGTGCCGAGTGAAGGAATTGCAGAATGGCCATACCGTGAAGACGAATTTGATTGATTAGGGTTGGGGCGGTGCTCCTGTGGCCGGGGAGGTCGATTTCAGTGTTCCGGGCGGAGGGAGCGATGAGAGTGTAATTCGATCAACTGAGAGCTGCACGGAGGTGAGGGGAGTTGTTTAGGCAAGGTTTGATCAATGGAAAAGGGTCGGAGGTATGGTCTCACCGTGAGCTCACTTGCGGCGGCAATGGCGACGGTGGCACCGAGCGACAGAAAACGGCAAGGGTTGCGTAGGAGTGAAATTGAGCGCGGGAAAGAGTGAGGGAGGTTCAGTGCACTCTTTTAAGTCATTGCGTGGAGAGTTGGGGAGGGGAGCAGAGGGGAGCGACGGAATTGGCCGGCGGGGGCGGTGGCGTGCCGCAGGCGCTCTGCCGCGCGGGGAGGAGTGACGAGAGAGCGAGAGAGAGGAGAGGGAGTAATGGGGAGGATCTTGGCGGGATTCTTGTCCAACGAATTGAAGCCTTGGCGCCGAATGGAGCGCCGGCCGGCGGGAGCGGGGCTGCTGCGCTGCCGGTGGTTGGGCGCGTCGGGCGGCACGGCACACTGTAGTTCATCAGCCTGTTTTTCGGATTCAAACGAAGTGCTACAGGCTCCCTCTGGTCCAAATTGAAAACTCTACTTCCTAAGCTCAGAAAATTATGAAAATTTTTGTGCATACTCAGGGAATTATTTGGAACACTTTTTATTTAGGATTCGAGTTCTGAATCAGCTCCCAAATTTTTTTTGAATTTTTGAGTCCACTTAGGTTTGTGTGAATTTTAAAAAGGGTTAAACCTTAACTAAAAATCTTGAATAAATTTCCAAAATTCTATTTTGAAGTGAAGTTAATTGTTATGCAAAAATATAGCTATGGTGTTGTGGGAAATTTGATAGGTCATTCATTAGGGTTAGATTTCTGCCCGAAGAATAAAATTTTTGACACTGCGGGTGGAAATTCTTCGAACTTGATAATCGTGTTCTGTGGACTATTAAAGTTTTTGTAGAATGCCTTTGGGGTATTTTAAACAACATTTCACTTACTTCCAATATTGGTTTTGCCTTTAGGTGTGAAATAATGTCGATTAGGGTTTTACGTTGCCGATTTAAATCCTGGGTGACACCGGGGTGTCACAGCCTCCCCCCCTAAAAGAAATCGCGTCCCGAGATTTAAGCAGAGGTTTAGGGTAGGCATAGGTACCTATGGGGCTGGGAGTAGTTCGGGGTAGTGGGATCGAAGAAACTCTGCCGACTCCCATGTTGCCTCGTCTTCTGTGTGGTTGCTCCACAGAACCTTGTAAAACTTGAG
Source organism: Oropetium thomaeum (assembly GCA_001182835.1). Taxonomy (NCBI): domain Eukaryota; kingdom Viridiplantae; phylum Streptophyta; class Magnoliopsida; order Poales; family Poaceae; genus Oropetium; species Oropetium thomaeum. Next base: position 369,003 of record LFJQ01000112.1, on the reverse strand, counting down.
TGTCCGTCTTCTAGTAACTCGCTCTTTTTCATCTAGTATCTTCACTGGACGCTCTGGGTAAGTTAAGTCTGGTTGCAATTCTTGCGCTTCTGGAATCACTTGATCTACGGGTGCCTTCAGACACTTCTTCAGTTGTGAGACATGGAAGACATTGTGTATCCCTGATAATTCTTCTGGCAACTTCACTTGATATGCCACTGGTCCGCATTCGGCTGTGATAGGATATGGACCTATATACCGGGGTGCTAATTTGCCTCTGATCCCGAATCGTCGAACTCCTTTCATGGGTGATACTCGCAGGTAAACGTAGTCTCCTATTTCGAATCTTAATGGTCTGCGCCTCCGATCTGCATAGCTTTTCTGCCTCGACTTGGCGGCCTTTAGATTGGCTTGAATGACTCGTACTTTCTCTTCGGCTTGTTGCACCAGATCTGGTCCCAAAATAATTCTTTCGCCTGCTTCTGACCAGTTGAGTGGCGTTCTGCAACTACGGCCGTACAATGCTTCAAAAAGTGACATCTTGATGCTGGCTTGATAGCTATTGTTGTACGAGAACTCCGCCAAGGACAGATAAGTGTCCCATCCTTTTCCGTGTTCCAAGACGCAAGCTCGAAGCATGTCTTCAAGTATTTGGTTTACTCTTTCGGTCTGGCCATCTGTCTGGGGATGGTAAGCTGAGCTATGAATTAACTTGGTTCCTAATGACTCATGTAGTTGCTTCCAAAATCGACCGATAAACTGGGTACCTCGGTCGGAGATGATCGTTTTAGGCACTCCATGTAGGCAGACTATCCGATCAATGTATAACTGTGCATACTTCTTCATGGTGTATCTGGTCGACACCGGGATGAAGTGGGCCGTCTTTGTCAAACGGTCTACTATGACCCAAATTGAATCTAACTGCCGGGCTGTCAAGGGTAGTCCGACAACGAAATCCATGCTTATATCTTCCCATTTCCATGACGGAATGCTCAAGGGTTGCGACAACCCTGCACCCTTCAGGTGGTCAGTCTTTACTCTTCGGCACGTGTCACATTCTGCTATGTATCGAGCGATCTCTCTCTTCATTCTGGTCCACCAAAATTTCTTCCGCAGATCTTGATACATCTTGTTACTGCCAGGATGAATAGAGTACTTAGATAAGTGAGCCTCATCCATGATCTTTCTTCGGAGCTCGTGATTCTTGGGTACTACTAGTCGATTCTTGAACCATAGAACTCCGTCTTCGTCTTCTCGGAAGCACTGCATCTTCTTATCTCGCAGTCCTAATCTGATCATTTCCATGCCCTTGTCAATCTTTTGGGCCTTGGCTACCTCGTCTCTAAGTGTTGGCACTAAGGCTAGGTTGTAGAGAGCTCCGTGAGGTAGAATTCTTACGGTTGGCTCTAGTCCCTCGGTTGCTACTCCTTGATCTAAGTAGTGGCAATGGGCGTTTCTGCTAAGTGCATCTGCAACCACGTTAGCTTTGCCCGGATGATAATGGATCTCTATTTCATAATCCTTGATTAGCTCTAGCCATCGCCGTTGCCTCATGTTCAGCTCATTCTGAGTGAAGATATACTTGAGACTTTTGTGGTCGGTGTAGAGGTGCACTAGGTTTCCCAATAGATAATGCCTCCACACCTTTAGAGCCAATACCACAGCGGCCAACTCCAAGTCATGGGTGGGATAATTCAGTTCGTGCTTACGGAGTTGCCTTGAAGCATAAGCGATTACCCGCCCTTCTTGCATTAACACGCAACCAAGTCCAATGCCCGACGCATCGCAATATACGTCAAAGGGCTTGCTCAAATCTGGTTGGGCGAGTACCGGTACTGTGGTCAAGTGCTTCTTCAAAGTCTGAAAAGCTTCTTCGCACTTTTCCGTCCATTTGAACTTCTTATCCTTCTTGAGCAGCTCTGTGATGGGTTTAGCAATCTTGGAAAAACTGGGAATAAAGCGACGATAATACCCTGCTAATCCCAAGAAACTTCGCACCTTGTGAACTGTTGTGGGCGCCTTCCACCCCACAACATCTTGCACCTTTCCCGGATCTACAGAAATGCCTTCTGCGGACACCACATGACCCAGAAACTGAACACGTTCAATCCAGAATTCGCACTTGCTGAATTTGGCGTACAGCTGATGATCTCTGAGTCTTTGTAGAACTACGCGAAGGTGCTGAGCATGTTCATCGGCCGTCTTAGAGTACACGAGGATGTCATCAATGAACACTACTACAAACTTATCTAGCTCGGGCATGAACACTGAGTTCATGAGGTACATGAAGTACGCTGGTGCGTTAGTGAGTCCAAACGACATCACCAAGTACTCATACAGTCCATATCTGGTGGAGAAAGCCGTCTTCGGAATGTCCACGGGACGTATTTTGATCTGATGGTAACCAGACCGAAGGTCGACTTTAGAGAAAACCTTTGCTCCAGCCAGCTGATCAAACAGAGTATCTATGCGTGGTAGTGGATATTTGTTCTTGATAGTGACCGCGTTCAAGGGGCGGTAATCCACGCATAGTCTCAAGGATTGGTCCTTCTTCTTTACAAACAATGCTGGACATCCCCAAGGCGAGGAACTGGGCCGTATGAAGCCCTTGTCCAGCAACTCCTTCAACTGTGTCTTTAGCTCTGCCAGCTCTTTAGGTGCCATCTTGTACGGTCTGCGGGAAATCGGAGCTGTGCCTGGCTGTAGCTCAATCTGGAACTCCACATCTCTGTCCGGTGGTAAGCCAGGTAATTCTTCTGGGAACACATCGGGGAATTCCTTAACCACCGGTATTTCTTCCAGACTTTTTCCGACGACATGGCAGACTTGTTTTAGGGCAGATCTAGGATGGTCTAGGTTTATAGATACGGAACCGTGAAGTGGGGAGGTTAAGTGGACTACACGGTTAGCAACATCAAGGATGGCATTGTGGTGCTTCATCCATTTCATGCCGATGATAAGGTCGATACCCTGCCCATCTAAGATTATGAAAGAGGTAGGATAGATGTGGTTTCCTAACTTTAGGGGTGCCTCACTTAAGCCATATTTGGACAATATGTTACCCCCAGGAGATTTTATGAGGAAGGGTGGCTCGAGGGGAATGGTGATCAGGCTTTTACCCTTAACAAAATTTTTACTGATAAAATTGTGGGTGGCACCGGAATCAAATAGAACGAAGGCTGAGTGGGTAGAAAGTGAGAACATACCCGCCAGTACTTGCTCTCCTTCAGAAATGTCTTCGGCCGTGGTGTGGTTCACCCGACCAGTCCTGGTGTTCCTTTGTCCCCTTTGCTGACCTTGACCCTGGTTCGCCTGTTGGTTGCCCCTAGCTTGCTGATTGGAGGGGCACTCGCGGGCGAGGTGCCCGGGTAGTCCGCAGGTGAAGCAGGGCGTGCCTGGTCCAGGACGGGCGCCCTGTTGAGGTGGGCGGACACCCTGGTTTCTCTGTGGTGGCGGTGGTGCGCGGTAGCCAGCCTGCTGTTGATTCTGTGGAGGTCGGTATGGCTGTTGCGGAGGACGGAACGATGGAGCTTGCGGCGGGGTCGCCCTGTACTTCCTACCATCTGGTGCAGTGTACACCAGACGGTACTTTGGTGGCGGGGCGTTTGATGGTCCACTACTGGCGCGCTTCTTCTCCCGCTGCTCTTTCTCCAAATACTCTTCGGCGATGAGGGCGTTGCTCACCAGCTCGTTGAATGAGCCGCCTTGGTTCAGGGCCAGGCGACCCTGGAGCGTGAGGTTTAGCCCTTCCATGAAACGGTATTTCCGTTTCGCGTCCGTGTCCACTTGCTCTGGAGCATATAGGGCAAGCTGGTTGAACACACGGGAGTAATCATGCACCGTGCGGTTGCCCTGTGTCAAGGCCATGAACTCTTTGGCCTTCCTTTGCATAAGCCCCGCGGGGATGTGATGAGCGCGGAATGCCTCCCGAAATTGCGCCCAGGGCACCTGAGTGTTTTCCGGGAGGGTGGCTAGGTAGTTAGCCCACCAAGCTCCGGCGTGCCCTTGGAGCATCTGGGCGGCGAACAGTGTCTTCTGAGTCTCCGAGCAGCGGAGTAGTCCAAACTTGGCCTCGGTGGTGCGAAGCCATTGGTCTGCCTCCATTGGTTCCCGAGCATCACGGAACTCTGGAGGATGAGTGGCCAGGAAATCAGCATACGTGCTGTCCTGGTTCTGGTTCCTTGCGCCACGATTCTGGCCATTATTTTGCAAGATGGTCCGCAGCATTTCTTGGGTCTGCTGGCTGCTCTGGAGCATGGCTGCCATAGCCGCGGCTAGGGTTGGCTCCGCTGGCGGGGGTGGCGGGTTGGAGCTCTCCCCCTCTTGACGTCCAGCTCTGGTGTTCACCATTCTGAAACAAAATGTCGAATGGTCCCCATTAGCGCAGTTTACTCCATGACCATAGTTGGATGTATGCAAAAGGATGTCAAAACGCACGGCATGGATAACTCATAAAAACAAACTCCATTCCTTTTCCAAAATAATGACAGTACATTAGTTTCTTCAAGTTCCCTAGACTGTCAAACTACCACTCTTACATCCAAAAGATTACAACGCCACTAGGATAACCTTACTAGAACACGCGATAATTGCCATGACAGGCACAACGCACTCCTTAAGCGACTCATTTAGCTAAACTTGGCGTCGTAAGACCATCTCTGATCTACTCCTCATCTGGCTCTGGGTCTGAAGCTTCGGGATCCGACACCTCTGACTCAGGCGCACCATCGTTAGCGGGAGGGGGCTGCTGTGCCTCCAAAAGTCCCGCTATCTGATGCTGCAGATGATGGTTCTCGTGGGAGAGGTCCTCAGCTAGCACAATCGCATTATCCCTGAGTATCTCTAGCTGGTGAATGTGCTGCAACATAATGTTGATGTCATTCTCCCTAGCGTGGACTTGGGCAGTCTTAATCTCAGAAACTGCCTTCAGCTCAGAAATGCGTGTAGCACGCGCGTCGCAGCGAGCACGCAGTGCATTGTTTCTGCTCTCCAAGTTCTGTATCTTCTCCTTGAGTTGGGCCATCTCCACATGAGCCTGACGCAAAGCCTGTCGATCCATCTGGGCGGTGAGAACAGTGTCCTCATGCAAGTTGAGCAGTGCTAGGCTCAATGTGAACAAGGGAGTGACGTGATCCATCTCTCCCCTGAAAGTCCTCTTCTGTGCATTCTTAACATTACGGTGCCAGGTGCTGTTAACCTGGTCCCGTATGGGGAACATCGCTGCTGGCTTGTCTGCCAAGTCTTCTGTATGCTTCTCGCATATCCTCAGTAGGGCCTGATGAGCAGCTGACTCAATGGCTTCGGTCTTGTCCGAACCGAAGGTGGTGGTGGTGTAAATCTCTCCGTTGGCCTGCTGAGGGTGTGTGGGGAGTGTAACCGTGGCTGAGCAGCGTGGCAGATCATACTGCCGATACTCCCGAATCTGAAACCAAGGGATCTCTGGATAACCCAGTGACTGCAAGGTGTGACCAAGTATCTCCACGAATCCCTTGCGTCCTGATTGCTTGGTGACGTAGGTAGGGGTGGAGTCTTCAACGCCTATCTCCGCGAGTCCATGCTCGATCGTGTTGGCGTCCATCTGCATCACAGAGGTGAACAATATTTTATCAATCAGAAGCCACATGTTGACACAAAGTTCAAAGCATGCTAAATCTTCCGGTACATAAAATATTTTTCACCCCTGCGTAAAAGGTAATCCAAGTTTGGTCACTAAGGATGCTAATTAGCAACAGTCGAGCTGTCCAAGGGGCTCTACCATCTAGTTGACCTGTCAAGGAGACAATCTTCCCATCGAGGAAAGTACTGTAAAAGGCTCAATGGTATGCAAGGAATCTGCTCGGACTCGGTTGAGGTCACACAATCTCTAAGGAGGAAGGTATCCAGGTTGACCCCTTTTAACTTCTGTTGGTGTTATAGCCATTCTTGATGGAATTCTTACTCCTGGATGGTTTTAGTATAAGTTTAAAGGGTTTTATTATTTCTTCATGCAATGCAATCCTATATCGGCCTATACGTCCTCACAAATAAAGAGAAAAATACGCTTAGGCGGTGGCAGAGTCGCACTCAAGTTAGCCGTTACTACTCGTTCTAAACGGTACCGAGGTTAGCGTACCTGCAGAAAATGCATCACAGGCAGTTGCAATATGATATATTTCAAAAATAAAGACATCAACCCATATCATTGCCATATGGGTCGCCCCGAGTAGGTCACGTACGGGGATCACGTGTCCGACCTTCCCTGCGCGGCGACAGACTGCACTTTACCTCAGGCAGCGGAGGTATGGGAGTGTTCCGCAAAACCGAAGTCGTGAGGAACAAACTCATCTCTTGTGTGCCAAAGACACAAGACTCCACTGTTGCGAAGGTCTGCTTTCGCAACAGGTCCGTAACCCACACCTCGTACGGTAGAGGTCCGCTTTTCTCCCTAAACGGCAAGGGGGTGTACTATATTACAACGAACATAGTACCTCCTTCTATACCACCACGGTATAGAACGCTACTGTCGCAAACGCAACAGGGGTTTCTCGACTTTTTACCGCAGTCGAGCGGCGTGCCTTACCTTGCTTACCTTAGCGTCGGTGCGTCGTTACAGAAATGTAAATCTAGAGTGGGTTTAGTTAGCTCCTATACTAGGTTAGCTTGCCACCTGATAACCTATTAACTAATAGGGCGCGTACCTCACTCGCACGTAATTTTCGAAAATATGCCTTAAACGTTATACCGTTTCCCAACATGGCTCTGATACCAAGCTGACGCGGACCCGCCCAGAGAACCCCGTCTCGGGACGGATCCGTTCAGTCGTTAAGCCAGGATCCTGTTGGGCAACGCTCGGCGAAGCGAGCGTACACACGATACAACACAGGCAGGATAAACAGCAGTAATTTAAGGAGGAAGAAATTAAATACAACATTAATTCCTGGGTTGTAGAATAAGTCTTACAAGAGTTCAGAGCGCACAATAGAGTTTAAAAATCGTAGCAGCGGAAGACTCGATTACAGACTCCGACACTCAAAAGCTAAGCAAAAGCATGCACCCTGCCCGCGGGCGTCATGCTGCTGGCCACTTCAAATGTTACTGCGGCGACTCGCACAGTTCCCACTGGAGGTTCCCTACCTCGGGGTGAGGTTCCTCCCAGTGGAAGCCAGCGTCCTGGTTCTGCGCGTCGATTCCTGAAAACCACATATCGCTAACGCGTGAGCTTCTAAGAAGCTCAACAAGACTGACCCGTCAAAAGGCTGACTACAGCCGACTTCTAGACATGAAGGCTGATAAGGGGGGGGGTTCTATTTGCAAAAACGGACCCGCAACCTGAACTATTCTTGGTCAATTTTAGCACAGATTAAGTAGTTAAGATATAACTTTAATTAGCACTAGTCTAATCAAACAATATGAAAAAGACAAGTAAATATCAATCATCAATTGTCAATCTCATTGCATCTCATCTTGTTGCTGAAATGTGGTGCGTTTCACGAGCATGCTCACCAACTGGGAGCGACAGCGGTTCGAAACGATTTTTATACCCTGCAGGGGCAAACCTAATCGTACGACACGTGCGTGTCCCAGACTCGCACGTGGCAACCGTTCACACCAGCTCCTGCAACGTCAATTCCCTCCTACGTCTGCCTTAGCAGCGCCGCATCCCACCAGACAACACGTCCCAGACGGTTTCTGTGGAGTTCCCACGCTGCCCACCCCAGATCTTCTCCTAGTCAGACACCGTAGGGCAGGTTCGACGTTGCAATTACTAGGCTACGTAGGTTTACTGGGGCCCATTACACCCAGCATACGATCAGTACGTTCAACACTCGATCAGACTCGGACCACACGGATCAGACAGGTCTACGGTCACCCTGGACCCGGTCCAGTCGCCGACCTACTTGGTATCCTGTCTGACCCTCAAACTTTTATTCTTCTTTAATTATCTCATCATCGAGTGTCGTAATGAGTCAAGTGGTAGTTTCATCCAAGATCCTACCTTTCGCGAGCAGTGTCCACTCTGCTCGACTTCTACCGGTAATAACCTACTAAGCATAGCAACTATCTGGTCATCTATACTACTACCGATAGGGTTTCCTATGGGAACAAATGCATCTAAGGTTGCAATCAACTCCTAACAACTTAATGCACAATCATGATATGACTCACTGAGTTGTAACAAGAAAATTTAAAACAGAGTTAGTGCACCGGGGCTTGCCTGGCTCTTCGGCCTCTTGGTTGAATTCTTCGGCTGGAGTGGAGGAGTCGGGCTCTGCAGCTACCTCACGTGCTTCGGAATCTACATGATGCAGTATGATTAGGATAAGTTTAATTGAAAAGGCTTGTTGCTTTTATCGATAGTAATTTAGGGTTCCGTTTTGGCGACGCCCAGAATTAGGGTTAACCCTAATTACTCGACGCCTAAAATTAGGGTTGGGATGAAATTTTTAATTCAACCTCAAGATTATTTTTAGTTGACAGAACTCTTTGAATTAAGCACTTTGAGCTTTGGGTGGGGCCAAGATGATTTTTCTAGATTTTATAAAAATTCATCGAAGTTCCTGTTTCCCAATCTTGTAAAGTCAAAATAACCTAGTAAATGTTTGATTCAGTCTAAAATATTTTATGTGGTCACTCATGAGCCTCAAATCTACAACTTTTATTTAGGGTTTCATCACCGAATAGGACTTTTGCAATGTATTTTAGAAAATAGTATTTTAACTAGGCAGATTGCCGTTATTCAATAGGGTTACATATTATCACATGTTCCAAAAATCTTCAAAAAATTCCAGGAGGTGTGTGTGGCCATGGTGCATTTTTGGATCAAAGGGCAGACCTAGCATTGCTATAGATTTCAAATTAAAATTTAAAAACAGAAAATAGGGTTTCTAATTAATTCTGCAAATGTTTGGTCATTTGTTAAAAAGTGTTTTAGCAGAAAATTAGTGCATTTCATGAGGGTTCTAACAAATTTTTGTTTGGAATTTTTGGAGGTCTCTGTGATTTGTTTGGCATTTTACAAGACAGGACAATATTGGAGGGAAATAAAAATGAAACAGTGATTAGGGCTAAACAGAGGACTGAGCTCCGACGAGCTCCGGCGAGTGATTCGGTTAAAATGGTTGATCGGCTGCGCTCAATCCTTGACCCTACACCTTCTACAGGCTAAGACGAAGCTCGGCAGCACGGCAATGGTGAGGTTCCATCACCGGAGAGGGGTGCTCACCGTGGAGGTCGACGGTGGCGGCGGTGAGAAACGGTTCCCGACGAGATGAGCTGAAATCCGGTGAGGGGAGAGCGCCGTGAGCTGCACGATGACTTGACAAGTGAGTTGAGCACGAGGAGAAACACTGAAATTGGCCGGAGCACGGCCGGCGGCGAGGGGTGGCGGCTCTGCCCGAAGCTCAATGATGGAATCACCGGAGGAACGGCGGAGTAAGGAAATTGATTGGTCCAGGAGACTCACCGTGATGCAGTGAAGCTGTTTGACTGGGCTAGGGGTCGCGGAAACGGCCGGAAGGCAGGAGTCGACGGTGAGCTCAACTGGCGGCAGAAGGGTGAACTGGCGGCGGTGCAGGCGTTCTGTCGTCGCCGGTGAGCTTCTGCGGCTGAGTACTTGTCAAGGTCAATCACATGGATGAGATGAAGGTGCCGAGTGAAGGAATTGCAGAATGGCCATACCGTGAAGACGAATTTGATTGATTAGGGTTGGGGCGGTGCTCCTGTGGCCGGGGAGGTCGATTTCAGTGTTCCGGGCGGAGGGAGCGATGAGAGTGTAATTCGATCAACTGAGAGCTGCACGGAGGTGAGGGGAGTTGTTTAGGCAAGGTTTGATCAATGGAAAAGGGTCGGAGGTATGGTCTCACCGTGAGCTCACTTGCGGCGGCAATGGCGACGGTGGCACCGAGCGACAGAAAACGGCAAGGGTTGCGTAGGAGTGAAATTGAGCGCGGGGAAAGAGTGAGGGAGGTTCAGTGCACTCTTTTAAGTCATTGCATGGAGAGTTGGGGAGGGGAGCAGAGGGGAGCGACGGAATTGGCCGGCGGGGGCGGTGGCGTGCCGCAGGCGCTCTGCCGCGCGGGGAGGAGTGACGAGAGAGCGAGAGAGAGGAGAGGGAGTAATGGGGAGGATCTTGGCGGGATTCTTGTCCAACGAATTGAAGCCTTGGCGCCGAATGGAGCGCCGGCCGGCGGGAGCGGGGCTGCTGCGCTGCCGGTGGTTGGGCGCGTCGGGCGGCACGGCACACTGTAGTTCATCAGCCTGTTTTCGGATTCAAACGAAGTGCTACAGGCTCCCTCTGGTCCAAATTGAAAACTCTACTTCCTAAGCTCAGAAAATTATGAAAATTTTTGTGCATACTCAGGGAATTATTTGGAACACTTTTTATTTAGGATTCGAGTTCTGAATCAGCTCCCAAATTTTTTTGAATTTTTGAGTCCACTTAGGTTTGTGTGAATTTTAAAAAGGGTTAAACCTTAACTAAAAATCTTGAATAAATTTCCAAAATTCTATTTTGAAGTGAAGTTAATTGTTATGCAAAAATATAGCTATGGTGTTGTGGGAAATTTGATAGGTCATTCATTAGGGTTAGATTTCTGCCCGAAGAATAAAATTTTTGACACTGCGGGTGGAAATTCTTCGAACTTGATAATCGTGTTCTGTGGACTATTAAAGTTTTTGTAGAATGCCTTTGGGGTATTTTAAACAACATTTCACTTACTTCCAATATTGGTTTTGCCTTTAGGTGTGAAATAATGTCGATTAGGGTTTTACGTTGCCGATTTAAATCCTGGGTGACACCGGGGTGTCACATCCTTTATGTAACTTTAGCGGGTTGTATGAGTCGTATGATCCTCCAGTCGTGTGGGTACAGTTGGACTCGCCACGGTCTCGGTTATGATCAAGCTCTGTTTTTTTTAAGATAATATCGTAGAGTTGACACATGAAATTAAGAGAAATAAAGTATGGTTAATGATATTCTTGGTATAATGGTTAATAATAATTATAGTCATGGGTTAGTGTGAGTCTCATGCCTGCAGAGTCATTTTATTTATGCTTATTCACACATGTTTAGTTTCAGCTTTAAACAAATGAGTTGTATCCCATACCTTATTTATCTTGTGACTACCATATTACATTATCCTTAGAGTCGGGAATAATTCCCACAACAGGATAAGTCTTGAGAGTACCTTCATACTGAACGTTTGTTGCTTAAGTTTTTGCAGGTGAGGATGAGTTGATGTTTGGATACTCGTCCCTATTGATGCCGGCGAAGTTGAGGAGTAGTCTTGCTGTTTGTGTGATCGTGATCGCGGTGTTCGTGGGCTGAGCACCATAACCTTTGATTTATTTTCTATATTGATGCCGCTGCATTGCTCTCGTTGTTATGTCCCTTCAGCATTTTAATTTCAGACGTAACTTATGGTCTGTGTTATTACTCTAAAACTGATGTAACTGAACCAATTGTGACCAATGTGATATATCAATTGTTGTTTGTTCCAACATGCTTTGATCTTAGGCATAGCTTGAGAAGCATGTCAGGGACTACCAGGTTTACATTCCTTTTTATCGGGTTGTACGCTCGCGTACCATTTATGGACGGCGGGTCAATTTGATAAATTTGAATATGAATTGGACGGTTCTTGTGGCAGATCACCTCGAAATTGGGACGGTCCGTCTCCCCGAGATCCATTTAGGACGATACTCGACGAAGCGAGCATACACATGGTACAACACAGATAGATAAAATAGAATTATTTATAGGATGAGGAGATCTGTTACATCAATGGTTCTATAACATAATTAAGTCCACAAATTAAAGTACAGTTACAAGAGTTTTCAAATATGAGTTTAGCGGAAGCAATAACGTAAAACAAGCGATGATACAGACTCCGACTCTCGTAGACTAAGTCATAGCACGTGCCTTGCCCAACGGCACTATGCTGCTAGATACATCAAGCTCAAAACGGCAGGTCACACCGCACCCACTGGACGCTCCAACCATCTGGTTGCTGCTCCTCCTAGTGATATCGACCATCGCAGGTGCACACCTTAGCGCTTGAAAAAAAACACATATCGCAAAGTATGAGCATCTAAGAAGCTCAGCAAGACTGACCCGACAACGTGGCTGACTACAGCCGACACCTGGACATGCAGGCTGACTCAGGGTGGGAGATCTTGCAAAAGGACTCGCGCTACTAAGTGTTCCTCTAGTTAAACTTTTAGCCCAAATTAAGTTGTTAGAAATATAACTTTAGTTCGCACTAACTTAAACAAGCATAGATCTCAATTAAACATAATAGTAATGATCATCATCATCATAATCCATTTCCATTCCCTGAATTCATCTCTTAACATAATGTGACACGTTTCACAAGCAAACCAATTTACATCTGCAGGGATAACCTAATCATACGACACGTGCGAGTCCAGACTACACGTGGCAACCGTTCACTCCAGCTCCTATAAAGTCAATTCCCTACTACGTACCTCAACAGTGCCGAGTCCCACCAGAAGCACACGTCCCAGACGATCTCTGTGGAGTTCCCATAATGCCCACCCCAGGCCACCTCCGATCAGATACCGTAGGGTAGGTTCAACTTTGCAAGTACTAGACTACATAGGTTTACTAGGTCCCATCAATACCCAACATATGATTAGTACATTCCATGCTCGATCAAGCTCAGGTCACATGGATCACAGGACTATCAGGACCCATGCCCTTTGGAACCTACACTTTACCTGTCTAACCCCCAGTTTACACTTCTTAATATGAACTAGCTAGAAGCCCATTGATAAGGTAGAAGTTTCCAGTCACCTCCTAATAGTTGCGAGCAGTGTTCACTCTGCTCGACTTCTACCGCTGATCCTTTCTAAGCCTAGCTTCTACATCGAGCTACCTGTACCAATATTCCATGACTAGATACTATGGAAACAAATGCAACTAGAGTTTCATTCAACTCCTGTTGAACCTAGTCGCATTTCACAATGCATTGCATAGCATTTGAAAGATAAATTTTAAAATATGGTTGTGCTTCGGGGCTTGCCTTTGTCTCCTACTTTAGCTGCGGAGTCCTCCTCGACGTGCATGGGCTCCGGGTCGGCAGCTACTTCATTCACTTTGGCGTCTATATGATGAGGTAATATGGTGGTGTCATCAATATTAGTGCAATATGATGTTTTCATCAGAGATAATATGATATTTGTCATCAGAGATAATCATCAAAGATAATATAGTGTTGTCAACTTATTTCCAAAGAGTTACTCATGCTGGGGGGGGGGGGGGGGGGCTTTGTTTCTACTTAACAAATCCAACTACGTATTAAATAAATTAAGATTAATTATTTAAAATCATGAACTAAAATGAAGTTTCAGATTCTGTCAGAGAATCATTTTTATTTGAAAGTACTCACTGAGCCATGATTTTTGGATTTGAGATGAGGTCAAACTGAGCTCTCTGGATTTTATGAAATTTCATGCAAGTTTTTGTTATTTAACTTAGAAATTTAAGAGAAGGTATTAAAATGCATGGTAAAATCATGAAACTGGATAAATGCATTTGCATGCCTTTGGCGTGAAGTTAAAAATTAGTTTCACCAAGTTTTTGTTAACATGCACAATGTATTCCTGAAATTGGTAAATTTAAATAGCAGATTTGAGTATATATACATGCATGCATAGAACTTTATTAAGACAAATTCATGGAAAAATTACAGGGGCTCAAGTGGGTCCTAGCCGAGGGGTAGGTTCAAGATTCAAGCTCAGAACATGGACAGATTTCAAAGTAAAATTTATAAACAAATTATAATTATCTATTTATTAAGGAAGTTCCATTAACTTTCTAACAAATCCACTTCAGCAGAAAGGTAGAGTTTTAAACGATTCCCAAGAAATTTGGTTCATAATTTTTGGACTTTCCAGTGATTTCTATGTATTTTACAATTTCAGCCAAAAATATTAAATTCAAATAAATTCAAAAACAAGGGCGGTGGAAGCTCGCCGGCGGCAAACTCAACTGCGGCGAGTTGGCGCCGTTGGCCACCACAATCTTGCTCAGCAAGTCACGGTGGTTCTATTAGGGGTGGTGCCGAGCTCCGGCGATGACCGGAAAGCCATCGACGACGAGCGGCGACGGAGGAAGCTCAACGCCGGCTATGCGTGCGGTGGAGGAGAGGGTCTAAGAGGTGATTGAAGGGTCTGGGAGCATCACTGTGGTGTGTGGAGTCGAATGGTCGCTGATGAAGATTACGGGAATGGCTGGAGGTGGGACTTCGACAGTGAGCTCCGAGCGGCGAGAATGGCGGCGGCGCTTGGCGAGGGTTTTTCGGTGGCTTCGGGGCTTCTCTGTGGAAAAGGGTCGTCACAGAGCTGCGCGAGGGTGACTTCGACAAGCTGGAGCACGAACACGAGCTCACCTCGATTGAGTTGGCTGGAATTGAAGAAAATACGGCAGCGGCGGCGCTCTAGACCGAGGTAGAAGACGACCTCGTTCCGAGCAGCAGAGAGCGCGAGAGTGTGATTGCTTTGGTAGGGAGCTGAAGAGTGGTGCGTCGAGTGTGTCTGGCAAGGTGGTGGGGGTCGGAGTGCTCGGTTTTTGTGCTGTCCATGCGCAACCAATAGGACGGCAACGAAGTGGCCGACACGGTGCGGCGCGGCAGAGAAAAGAGAGGAGGAGAGGGGGCGCGCTGCATGAGGGGGAGCGCAGGGTGTCGTCTTCTAGCTGTTGGCGTGCGTGGGCAGCAAAAAAATTGAGCCCCTCGCGTGTGTGAGCGTTGTCAATGGCGACATCCCATCGGTGGTGGTAATGGCGCGCCAGGGGGGAGGCGACGTGCGTCCACGGTGATGGGACGAGGTGGAGTGTCGGGGTATCAAGGAGGAGACGCGACGAAGACGCCAAGGCGGAACAGCGGATACCGGCATCGACGATGTTCTGTTGAGCACGTGGCTCAGTCCTGCGGAGGCTCAGAATTTTACAGGAATTTTATACTATTTTGGAAAAATTCGAATTGATTTGGCGTAAATTTCTTGTTCCCGTGCTCCAACAATTATGGGAAGTTTTGTGATGGCTCAGTAAATTATTTGGAACCAACTTTTTTTCAGGTAGATAACCTAATTTGTCCTCTGTAATATTTTTAATTTCACCCTATTTTGAATTTGTCTGAATTTTCAAGGATGTGAAACCTTTCAAAAAAAGTCTGGTAAAATCTCTAAAATTCTATTTCAATGTTTAATAAATTATTATGCAAAAATATTGATAGGGTTTGGTTAGAAAAATCAAACGCCTACAAAAAGTTATTCAAAGCTTTAATTAAGAAGGATTATTTAATAATTCTGGGGTCAATACTCAATGCAGGAAAAATTTATTAAGACTCATGTGCACCATTTGTTTTCTTAATTAAGTTCTCATGCTTGAGTTTAGTAGTGCACTTAGGTGTCACAGCGTTGGTATCGGATCTATGGTTCACAAATTACACCCTAAAATTAGTGGTTGCTATTTTTATTCGTTACCTATTCTTAGATTTATTTTTGGTCATCACTAACTTAATTTATTAGAGGTCTAATGTGGTATTCCTTTTCTTGAGTTAAGGATGTTGTACCGGCCGTCTTTGTGACCCGCGCTGTTGACGCGGACCCGCCCTGAAAAACCTCATTTCAGGACGGATCCTGCCGTCGTTGAGCCAGGATCCTTTGGGCAACACTCAGCGAAGCGAGCGTACACACGATACAACATAGGCAGGAATAAACAGCAATAATTTACTGGGAGAGAGAATTTAATACCACATTAATTCATAGATTAAAAGTTAGGTCTTACAATGATTCAGAGTACGCAAATAGAGTTTTCGAAACAGAAACAGCGGAAGACTTGAACGGTTACAGACTCCGACACTCATACTAAAGCAAAAGCAAGTGCCATGCCCAGTGGCGTTCTGCTACTAGCCACTTCAAGAGTTCACTGTGGTGATTCACATAGTTCCCACTGGAGGTTCTAAGAAGCTCAACAAGGCTGACCCGTCAAATTGGCTGACTACAGCCGACACCTAGACATGCTGGCTGACTCGGGGTGGGTTTACCTTGCCAAATGGACTCGTAGATCTTGAACTAATCTTGGTCTAATTTTAGCTCAGGTTAAGTGATTAGAATGGTAACTTTAGTAAGCACTGATCTAAGCAATCATAACTAGAGCAATGTAATCTACAATAATAATCATCCTCATCATGAAATCTCAGTTTTCTTAATTGTAATGTGTTGAGGGTCACTACCAAGGGTAGTTAACTTTAATGATCCTCGGCCCTAACGACGCGGTCAAGGATAAATAAATCTCGCCTAAACCGGTCCCCATACCGTACGGGCGCGCTGCGGAAAGAGTCGACTGACGGTCTCCGTCTCGCCCGACCCCCGCAAAGGGGGTCGGAGCCGACTGATGGTCTCCGCCTCGCCCGACCCCCGCGAAGGGGGGTCGGATCTTGCACGCTCGGACGGGGCGCTCGACCCCGCCTCCCAGGGGTCGGACGAACGCGCCTCCGCCTCGCCCGACCCCTGGGTCGGACGAATCACCTACTGCTCCACAAACTAGGAGGGCGACGACGGTTGGGGAGTAAATGCCTGACACTCCACGACCACTGACAGGCAGGGTAGCTCGCCAACTCGGGCAAGTGGGCGTTAATGTACACGTGCACCGCCCACGGCATGGGCGCCGCTCCAACAGCCCCCTGTCAGTGACTCATCGCCCTGTACTACAAGACGTCCCGAGCGACGGCCACACTCACGGCGTCACCAAACCAGCTCCTACAGTGGCGTCTTCTCCATACGGATGGAACTCCACCGGATGACAGCACAGGCCATTCCGACGAACAGGAACAAGTACGGCTAAATCAAGGACGACGCCCCATCACGGCCCGGCCTAACTGGAGTACGGCTGCCGTCAGCTTCAAGGAAGCAGCCCCCCTCTAGCCGTCGTATAAAAGGGGAGGGGAATCGGAGACGAAGAACAACTCTCCAAGATCGACAAGTTCTCCACAAGCAAAGTCCAGAGAAGCCTCCACGATCCACGAGCTCTCCAGACACACGAACAACACTCACGAACTCTCATAGAGGCGGAAATCCCTCTCTCTTCCTCCTCTGTTTGTAACCCCCCACTGTAATCTCAGTCGCAAATAACACGAGCTGCCACCAAAACTGGACGTAGGGTATTCGGCCCGAACCAGTATAAATCCTTGTGTCCATTTGCGAAACCATCCGAGCCCAAAACGCGCTTCCCCTAAAATAAATCACTAGTTGGTGATATCGAACGCCGACAGTTGGCGCGCCAGGTAGGGGGGGCTTAGCGCGTTTTCGACGATCATCCCACTGGTTCGGATGGCCAACCACGAAAGCGGATGGGCTTCTGGCGCATTCGTGCGTTTCGGAAGTCTTAGTTTCGTCGCCCAGGAGGATGGCTTGGCGCTGACGGCTGTCTCAGCCCCGCCAATCCACTCCTCTGACCCACACCATTCGTCACCTACTCTGGTGGGTGACGCGATTGATGAGACCACAACTCATCGCACGGTCCAGTACCGTGACCCGGAGCTCACAAACATCGAGTTTGTCGGGATGGCCGGGTACGCGTCGGAATCCTTTTTCGACCTCCTCGATGAGGCAAACAGAGGTTCCGACCCAGAACACAGCGAGGGGAGCCACAATCCCTCACGCGAATGCCTCATGGCTCACACCGAGGACCCTCTTGGTACACGAGATACTCTCCCTCTCACCCAGCTGCCGCCAGTCTCTGGAACTCCTCCCCGCGACGTACAGCCTGACCAGCTAGAGGCGCGTCGGGAGGAAATCCGCGAGGCCAAACGACAGCTGGAACTGGAGGAGGCGGAGGTCGAACGAGAGCTCGCTCGCGCCGAGCCCGGTGGACGTGCCCGCTCCATGGCGCGCGACGTACGACAGCGCATCATGGAGGAGGGCGACGATCCCCCGCATTTCGCGCGGGCGAGCCAAAACCTCGCCGCGGCAGTGGCGTTGCTTCGGGAGCTCCCTGAACCCATCACTCCCGAAGCCCGGCGCACTCAGCGCGAAGTCGAGGTGCTGCTGCAATGGGCAGCGGCGCAGCAAGCGGAGAGCTCGCGATCGCGAGCACGTAAGCCGCACACCCCAAATGCGTCTGTACAACAGACGCGCCCAGGGAAGGACGAGGCCTCGAAAGCCTTTGTCCGTGGACGTCTCGGTGCAAATCGTGATGCCCGCGCCACCCTGGAGGCGCGACGGCGACAGCCGGAACGCGCTCCCGAGGGGGGCCGTGGACGTCATCCGCGCCGAGGGGGGCGCTACGACGATGACGAGGACAGGAGCCAGAGTCCCGACGCTCCGGGTCCTCGCGTCTTCAGCTCCCACATACGAAGCGCTCCCTTTCCACAGTGTTTTCGACCGCCCACCAACGTGCCGAAGTACGCTGGGGAGACGAATCCGAGCCTCTGGCTCGAAGACTACCGGCTCGCTTGCCGAGCCGGAGGAGCGGATGATGATCGCTTCATCATCCGCAACCTTCCCCTCTATCTGGCCGATTCGGCCAGAACGTGGCTCGAGCACCTCCCCGCCGATCGGATCTCGAGTTGGTCCGACTTGAGGGAAATCTTCGTGGGTAACTTCCAAGGGACCTACGCGCGCCCGGGCAACCCCTGGGATTTGAAGAACTGTCGACAGAAACCGGGGGAAACTCTCCGGGAGTACGTCCGACGATTCTCCCGGCAGTGCAACGAGCTGCCGGACGTCGGCGATGCCGACGTCATCGGGGCGTTCCTGTCCGGGACGACTTGCCGCACCCTAGTCCACAAGCTAGGGCGCAAGAGTCCTCGAACGGCCAAGGAGCTCCTGGATATCGCGACCAGCCACGCTTCCGGCGAGGAAGCTGTGGGCGCGATCTTCGACCGCCCCGATGCAAAAGGGAAACAGAGGGACAACGCCGGCGAAGGCCCCTCCAATCGCTCCCGCAAGAAAAAGAAGAACCGGCAACAATCATCTGAAGGACAGATGGTTGCAGCCGCCGAACGCAAGGGCGCCAAGGCGCCAGCAGGGGAGACGTCGGACCACTTCGAGAAGAAGTGGAACGGTCCATGCCCCAACCACGAGTACCCCGTCAAGCACCTCTACAAGGACTGCTCACTCTTGAAGCGGTTCTTGAACCACGGGCCACCGAAGGGCAAGCCGAAAGGCAAGCCTCGACAAGCCCCCGAGGGAGCAGAGGGCGAAGGCGACGCCAGCGAAGGTAACGACGGTTTTCCTGAACCCGATGGTTGCCTTATGATCTTCGCAGGACCAGAGGCGCGAGGGGGGAAGCGCCGTGCGAAGGTCGAGCGTCGCGAGGTCTTCGCGGCCGAGCCCGCGACACCAGCCTTCCTCCGATGGTCGGAGGCCCCGATCACATTCGATCGATCCGACCATCCCAGCCACGTCCCCCGACCGGGTCGATACCCACTGGTAGTCGACCCCATCATCGGCAAGAAGCGTCTCACCAAAGTCCTCATGGACGGAGGCAGCGGCCTCAACATCCTCTACGCTGAGACGCTCGACGCCATGGGCGTCGATCGGTCGCTCATCCGACCGACCGGAGCCTCGTTCCATGGCGTCGTCCCGGGGAAGCAGGCCGTCCCGCTCGGGCAGATCGACCTGCCCGTCACCTTCGGGACACCGACCAACTTCAGAACGGAGACCCTCACGTTCGAAGTAGTTGGATTCCACGGGTCGTACCACGCCATCTTGGGGAGGCCGTGTTACGCGAAGTTCATGGCTATCCCCAACTACACCTACCTGAAGCTCAAGATGCCTGGGCCGAAGGGGGTCATCACAGTGGGCGCTTCCTTTCAGCGCGCCTACCAGTGCGAAACGGAGAGCGGCGAGCTCGCCTCCGCTACCATCGCGTCCTCGGAGGAGCTTGCCGTCATTCGGCAGCAGATCACCGAAGACGCCCCCGACTCCAACCGCAGCGCCGGATCCTTCGAGCCCGCCGAGGGCACCAAGGAAATCCGGCTCGACCCCGACAACGCCCCCGAGAAGGTGGCCAAGATCGGGACGTCCCTCTCTGCCAAATAGGAAAGCGTGCTCGTCGACTTCCTCCGCGCGAACATCGACATCTTCGCATGGAAGCCCTCGGACATGCCGGGCGTTCCGAGGGAAGTCGCCGAGCACTCCTTGCACATCAGGCCGGACTCCCGCCCGGTAAAGCAACGCCTGCGCCGCTTCGACGAGGAGAAGCGCAGAGCCATCGGAGAGGAGGTAGCCAAACTGTCGGCGGCCGGTTTCATCAAGGAAGTGTACCACCCCGAATGGTTAGCCAATCCCGTCCTTGTACGAAAAAAGAATGGGAAATGGAGAATGTGTGTTGACTATACTAGTCTCAACAAAGCGTGCCCGAAGGACCCTTTTCCTCTGCCACGCATAGACCAGATAGTCGACTCCACCTCAGGGTGTGAAGCTCTATGCTTCCTTGATGCGTATTCCGGATACCACCAGATCCGTATGAAGGAATCCGATCAAATCGCGACGTCCTTCATCACTCCGTTCGGGTCATACTGCTACGTCACGATGCCGTTCGGACTCAAAAATGCAGGCGCAACCTACCAGCGCTGCATGATCAGATGCTTCGATGAACTCATCGGAGACGTCGTCGAAGCATACGTTGACGACATCGTCGTCAAATCCAAGAAGACCGACCAGCTCGTCACCGACCTGGAGCGGACCTTCGCCAAACTCCGAGCGAACGACATCAAACTCAACCCCGAAAAGTGTGTCTTCGGGGTTCCGAGGGGAATGTTGTTCGGATTCATCGTCTCCGAGCGAGGCATCGAAGCCAACCCGGAGAAAATCGAGGCCATCAACCGAATGGGCCCGATCCAGAACTTGAAGGGAGTACAGCGCGTGACCGGATGCTTAGCGGCTCTGAGCCGCTTCATCTCGCGTCTCGGAGAGCGCGTACACCCTCTCTACCAGCTCCTGAAGAAATCCGAGCGGTTTCAATGGACGCCTGAGGCACAGGACGCACTCGACAAGATTAAGGACATCCTGTCGAAGCCTCCAGTTCTGGTACCTCCGACCCCGAAGGAGCCTCTCCTCCTCTACATCGCCGCAACGACCCAGGTCGTCAGCATCGCCCTCGTCGTGGAGCGGACGGAAGAAGGCCACGTCCTCAAGGTTCAGCGACCGGTCTACTACGTGAGCGAAGTCTTGTCGGAGACGAAGACGCGGTATCTCCAAATCTTGAAGATTCTCTATGGCGTCGTCCTTGCTAAAAGGAAGCTCCGACGCTACTTCGAGTCTCACCCGGTGACCGTCGTCAGCTCCTTCCCACTGCGCGAAGTCGTCGAGAACCGCGACGCAACAGGCAAGGCCGCGAAGTGGGCTCTTGAGCTGATGGGCGAGGGCATCACATATGCCCCCCGAACGGCGATCAAGTCCCAGTCCTTGGCTGATTTCATAGCGGAGTGGACAGAAGTACAATTACCCACTGCTCCTATCGACCAGGAGTATTGGGCGATGTATTTCGACGGTTCGCTGATGCGAAAAGGAGCAGGGGTCGGACTTGTCTTCGTCTCCCCCCTGGGGGTGCGCATGAAGTACGCAATCCGCCTCTCGTTCCCCGCGTCCAACAACGTAGCCGAGTACGAGGCGGTCGTCAACGGGCTCAAGATCGCCAACGAGTTGGGAATCCGACGACTCGAAGTCCGGGGCGATTCCCAGCTTGTCGTTGGTCAGGTCATGAAGGAGTCTAGCTGCCTCAACGAGACCATGGACGCCTACTGCAAGGAGGTCCGCAAGTTGGAACACAAGTTCCACGGCCTCGAGCTCAGGCACATCCCGAGGCGACAAAACGAAGAAGCCGACTCCCTGGCCAAGATGGCGGCCGGGCGCGAACAGGTCCCGACAGGGGTCTTCGCCCACGATCAGAGCCAACCATCAATCCGACCCCAAGATACGCCGGGGGTCGGCACCGAGCCGCCCCAGGCACAAGGGAACGGATCGGCCGCGACGCCTCCCGACCCCTGCGTCATGGAGATCGACGAGGCGCCCGCGCCTGGTACGAGCCCTCCAGACGACTGGAGGACGCCGTATCTCAACCGACTCCTCAAAGGAGAGCTCCCCGCCGACAAGACGGAGGCACGACGCATCGCGCGACGCGCCAAATCCTTCACAGTCATCGACGGAGAACTCTACAAAAGGAGCCTCACCAGAATCTTGCAGCGCTGCATTCCCATCGAGCAAGGGAAGATGCTGCTGCGAGACATTCATGGAGGGGTCTGCGGCCATCACGCCGCACACAGGACCCTTGTCGGAAACACGTTCTGACAGGGGTTCTACTGGCCAACTGCCGTCAACGATGCTGCGCACATCGTCCGCACGTGCGAAGGATGTCAGTTCTACGCCCGGCAGACCCATCTGCCGGCACAAGCACTACAGTCCATCCCCATCACATGGCCGTTCGCGGTCTGGGGATTGGATCTGGTCGGACCGCTCAAGAAGGCACCCGGGGGCTACACCCACCTCTTGGTGGCTGTCGATAAGTTCACCAAGTGGGTCGAAGCCCGGCCAATCACGAGGATCCGACCAGAAGAGGCAGTCGAGTTCTTCCTCGACATAATCCACCGCTTCGGGGTCCCAAACTCTATCATCACAGATAACGGTACGCAGTTCACAGGGAAGCAGTTCCTTAAGTTCTGCGACGATTACTATATCCGAGTAGATTGGGCGGCCGTGGCGCACCCCCGAACGAACGGGCAGGTCGAGCGCACCAACGGTCTGATCCTTCAAGGCCTAAAGCCACGTATCTACAACCGGCTGAAACAGTTCAGCGGGCGATGGGCAGCCGAGCTGCCCGCCGTGCTATGGAGTTTGCGAACATCCCCAAGTCGGGCGACGGGGTTCACCCCCTTCTTCATGGTGTACGGCTCCGAAGCCGTATTACCGACCGACCTCGACTACGGAGCCCCAAGGATCAGAGCTTACGACGAAGAAGGCAACCAGACGTCCCTCGAAGACGCCATGGATCAGCTTGACGAAGCGCGCGACGTAGCGCTCCTGCGATCGGCAAAATATCAGCAGGCGCTGCGGCGTTACCACTCCCGCTACGTGCGGGAAAGAGCGTTCAACGTCGGCGACCTCGTCCTTCGGCGCGTTCAGAGCAGCAAGGACCGCCACAAGCTGTCGCCTCCATGGGAAGGGCCCTTCATCGTCTCAAGAATCCTCCGACCCGGCTCCTACAAGTTGCAGATGGCGGACGGGCAAGAACTCGCCAACGCATGGAACATCGAACAGCTACGTCACTTCTATCCCTGAAACTCGTAGTATTCTTATTGTTCCTCGCCACCGAGATAAGCGGCGCCCGACCCCCGTCACGCGGGAGTCGGACCCCGCTCGGGGGCTACACCTGCAAGGTGCGCATCGCGCGCGCACCTTGACTCTTACGAAATCTTTTTGTCGTTCCATCTGCAACGTAGTATCTAGAACTAACGATAGTTCGACTTTTGTGCCAACCGAGATAAGCGGCGTCCGACCCCCGTCACGCGGGAGTCGGACCCCGCTCGGGGGCTACACCCTCAGGGTGCGCGTATTGAACGCGCACCCCGAGCGCTCGTTAAAATTCCGCCGCTTTACTAAGCGGCGCCCGACCCCCGTCACGCGGGAGTCGGACCCCGCTCGGGGGCTACACCTGTAAGGTGCGCATCGCGCGCGCACCTTAACCCACGCTAAAATTTTGCTATTTCGCTTGCAAAATTTCGAGGAGAGGGTGAACGAATCTTTACCCTCTTCAGGGATCTCGACGCCTCGCCCTACGTTCGAATCTCAGAAGGGAAAGTCACGAGCGGAAGAAGATGCGAAGTCTAGCCGGTCGGACCGCGCAACGCCTACGACCCCCGAAGGTTAAGGCAACGGCGCTCACCAGCTAGGCGGAGCATCGGAGCCACCCGTGGCCTAGGACTCCTGGGAGTCGAAAACAAGGAAAAAAGGGGTCGGACACCCTCGCGACTCTGTGAAGCAACGTCTTCATAGGAGCACTTAGAGACATCGTCAGAAGAGAACTATTTCATTCATTCTGATTTACAAAAGGGCCGGACACTTTTGGCCTCAGCCGTCCTAGGTACAAAACTAAAACTACTCTAACTCCTATTCTGCCGGGGGGGGAGGGGGCACGTCCTCTGCCTCTTCCGCCACCGTGCTTGCAGCTAGCACCCGCGCGAAGGGAGCCGCCTCCGCCTCGATGGCGTCCAGCTCGGCGTCGGTGTATCCGGCAGCAAAGCCCTCGCTCAGGTAGTCGAGGGCGATGTTGGCGTAGTGCGACCGGGCGACGGCGAACGCCCGGTGCACCCCCCGGTACACTCCATCCTCCGCCATGGCCCGCGCCCGGGTGACAAGCCGGGGAACTTGGGGAGCCAGCACGCTCGACCCAGCCTCCCCGGCCACGCCAAGGTCCACGAGGGCTGCACGGACGACGGCACGGAGGACCCCGTGCTCCTCGACCTCCCCCTTCAGCTCTTCCCGGAGCGAGGACAGCTCCTTCCGGAGCGACGACAGCTCCTTCGTGCTCGCCTCCAGCTTCTCGGTTAAGACTGCAAAACGTACAACAATGGTCAGCCCGCGACTAAGTCCAAAAGAGGGGGTAGAGTCAGGAACGGAACCTACCCGACGTGCCAGCACGAAGCCTCTTGAGCTCGACGTCGCTCTGGGCCACCTCCGCCGCCAAGGAGGCGGTCACCGCCTCGGCCTCGACCCGGGCCTTGGTCTCCTCCTCCAAAATGGCCGCCGCTGCCTCCAGCCGGCAAGCCTGCTGCACCGTCAAGGCCGTCAGGGCACCATGGCCCTGCCGCGCCTCCTCCTGCTCGGCGCGGAGTCGCTCCGACATGGCCTTCTCCCGGGCGAGGGCGTCCGCCGCCGCTTTGCGCGCGGCAGGAAGCTCCTCCCGCTCGACGAGTCGGCCACGAACGAACGCCGCGACCAAGTCCAAGGCGGACAAGACCCCCTCCGCGTCCCGCCGCGTGCTCCCGGGACCTGGGGCGCTTTCCTCCACCACCCTTGCAGCCGGCCGGGTCGCCGGCACCGCCGCCATCGGCACGACAGCGGCAGCCTCCCCAACGGCGGCACCCGACGCCGCTGCCTCCTCCGCCGTCGGAGGCCCAAAAACGGGCGGCTTCGGCCCAGGCGCCGGGGCCTCCACCCGCCTCACCGCCAACGGCGCCTCCGGAGGGACGACCTCCACCGCATCCTTTGGTTGCGGCTTGGCAGCCACCGCCACCTCCGCCGACGGGCGCGGGGGCTCCGAAGCCCCGCCCTCGGCGCCCATTGAGGCGTGCCCGGGCCGCCGACCCGCCAGGGCCTTCCGCGGCGCTATCGCCAGCGACCCTTCTCCCGCCGCGGGCCTGCAAAAAGAATGGATGCTTAATACAAGCGAAGGAAGGAGAAGGTTCTCACGAGCGCGCTTACCCTCGCACTGACGAAGTCCGGCGACGCTTCGGGGTCGACCCTCCTTGCTCCGCCGTCGGGCGCTTCTCGCCGACCCCCGGGCCGGCCGCCCCGACAGATACCTGCCCAGAGGCCGACGGACCCGACCCCGCCGACTCGGGGCGAGCACGAACGCCCGTCGAAGCGGGCGCCCCTCCTTCAGGGGCCGGCTGCCCCACCGTGAACGTCGACGACGGAGGTAGTGCCGCCGCCGAGCCCCGGGCCTCCGACCCCCGAGGTCCCGACCCGTGGCCCCGTTGGTGGGCGTGCACCAACTCCTGCCTCGGGGCAGGGGGAGGGATCTCCACGACCTCCTCCTCTTCCTCCTCCTCCTCCTCCTCGTCGTCGTCGTCGTCGTCGTCGTCGTCGTCGTCCGACCCTTGCCTGCGCCGACCCCGGGCCAGCTTAGCCCGGAGCTTGAGCATCCGCTTGGCCTTCCGGGCGTCCTTCTTCCGCTTGTGCTCCTCGGCGGCCAAGCGGTTGGCCTCCCGGACGGCCGCGTCCTCGGGCAACGGAGGGCGAGAGGGTCGGACCACGGGCTCCTTCCTCTGTCACCAGCCAGAAGAGAAAGGTCAGAATCAGAGGAAGGAAGATGAGAGGTGTGACAATACAAGGATCGCGCTTACCAAGAGGGAGCTTCCCTCAGCAGGACGCATCGGCGGGTGGTCGTCCACCGGATCCTCGAGGTCCTCCGCCGCGAGGGACTCCCGGAGTCGCTGCCTCAGCTCCAGCTCGGAGATCGGCTCGGTCGACATCGCCGACCCGGAAAGATCCGAGCCAGGTACCATCTCCCAGAGCCGAAGCCGCCGCGCCATCAGCGGCAGCACGCGGCGGGCGTGGAACGCGGCGACAACCCCGGCGCCGCGCACCCTCCGGGCCCGTAGCTCCCACACGGCGTCGAGGACCTCGTCCATCAGCTTCTGCTCCTTGGCCGACGGCCCCCACCTCCACAGCGCGGGCGCCGCGTCGAATGTACGCCCGGTGAACACAGGGAGGGGCGCGGCAGCGTCGTTCTTGAGATAGAACCACTGCCCGTGCCACCCCTGTGAGAGCTCCGCAGCCGCAGGGGGATGTAGGAGCCGGAGCGATCGCTGCGGAGGTGGATGCTGGCGCAGCCGATGGGGAGGTGGGGCCCCTCCTTCGTCTGGAGCGTGACGGAGAAGAAGTACCGCCACAAATCAAAATGGGGCGCGATCCCCAGATAGCCCTCGCATAACGCCACGAAAATGGCGATGTGCAGTACCCCGTTGGGGTTGAGGTGCTGCAGCTCAAGGCCGTAATAGTGGAGGAGCCCCCGCAAGAAGGAGTGCGCGGGGACTCCCAGCCCGCGCTCGTGGAAGTGAGCGAAGGACACCACGTAACCTTCCGGCGGCGCGGGCACCTCTTCGCTGCCCGGGAGCAACCACTCCCTCGCCTCCGTCCGGGCAACGAGGAGGCCACGGCTAACCAAACCCTCGAGGCGCGTCTTCCGGATATCGGATCTTAGCCAAGAAGCCATGGAGGACGAGCAAGAGGTGAGATGTAAACGAACAAGGAATACGGGGAAGACGAGGAGAAGGAAGATGCGCAAGCACGGAAGGACGAAAGGCAAAAGAAGACGCAAGTGACGGATGCGGCGAACAGACGAGCGAGGTGCGTATTTATACCTTTCACCCGCTTGGCGCTCCTCTCGCCGCCAACGGGCCCCGCCTGCTCATCCCGCTCAGCACGGGCGTCTCTTCGCCTTCCCAGCCTCCTCTCGTACCGCTCGCTGCAACTGGGACCGCGGAGCCACCTCACGCAGCGCGGGAAATATCCCGCCCTCGGGATATCACACCAAAACCGCTGCGAGTGGGGCCCGCCTAGCCAGTCCGCCCCGCGCGAAGCGCGACTCCGCCGCTTCAACTTCCTCTCACCCCACTCGCTGCCTAAAGGGTCCCACTGGACGCCACGAGCGACGCGGGAGGCTTCCCGCACACCTAGCCTGTTCTCTCTGCCACTGCAAGAGGGACCCGCGATGCTGCCTCGTGCAGGACGATGTCTGCTCCCGCCCGTGCGACGTCCGCCGTTAGTCGCTGCAGAAGGGACCCACGCGGCCGCCCGCCAGGCAGGGTCGAGCGCACGCGCGTTAGTACTCATGACCCGCGAAGACTAACGCATCTGCCGCACGTCCCGTCTCGGCGGGCGCCTCTGCTACGCCGCTGCCATGAAATAAATTCTGGCAGACGGAGTCTTGGGCTGAAAAACGCCCCGACGGCCCAAAGAGTTTGAAGGCTGGCCCCACGAACGGGTTCGACAGTCGCTCAGGGCACAAATAGAGTGAGGGGTGGATAGAGATGGGCCCGCTAGCGGCCAACACCCTGGCGCACGAGCGCCGAGGGCATCTCCGCCCGCGTTCGAGTCCCGGTTCACGCCGACCCATGGGTATCCTATCGCAAGGAGGCAGCGAGCCCTCGGAGCCTAGCGAACGGCATCCGGGTACCAGATTGGGACGACAACCAGGAATATTGAGGTCGACCACCAGCTGGTCCATCGGAGCACCCCCCGAAGGGAGCCCGGGCCTCACTCGAACTCTCCCGTTAGCAACTCGACGAGCGTCACGCTTCGGCCTCCGTGGTAAAGCGTGGCCCGGCTCGACCTCCTCGTCTGGCGGACAGACGCGCTGGAGGGACGAAAAAAGTCGAACCGTATCCACGATCGGACCACCGCAACGAGCGGGAGTCTCGGGAACGGAATCGCAAAAAGAGATCTATTACGGGATCGCAGAACACGTAAGCTCAATGGGGTACGGCGCGAGCCTACTGTGAGAGACCCGACCAATTTATATTCAAGTTTACCAAGTTGACTCGCGGCCCACGCATGGTGTGCGAGAACTCAACCCGATAAAAGAGAATATAAACCCGGCAGTCCCCCGACATGCTTCTCAAGCAATGCCCAAGATCCAAGCACGTCGGCGACGTCACAGGGGATACATCACATAGGTCACATTAATTAATAACATTAATTTAAAATATTCTTACATACCAAGGATTCAACATAAGTCTTGAAACTAATAAATCAGAGAGCGGAAGCAATTCTAAGGAAGACGATAGTCGCAGCGGTTGCAATAAGAAAACAGCAAAGGATTGCGATGCGCAGCCCACGAACATCGCAAATCACGGTCACTCGAACGTCTCGACTACGCCTCGCCCTCGCCGGCATCGGCGGGGACAAAGTAGCCGAAGACCAACTCATCCTCACCTGCAAAAACTTAAACAACAAACGTTGAGTACGAAGGTACTCGCAAGTCTTACCCTGTGGTGGGAATTAGTTCCCGACTCCAAGGATAATGCAATGAGGCTGTAGCAAGGTAAATAAGGTATAGGAATGGACTCGATTGCTTAAAGCAGAAACTAAGCATATATGAATAAGCATAAAGTAAAAGACTCTGCGGGCATGAACTTCTAATAAACCCAATCCCCAAGTATCATGTAACCATAAACCATGTATATGCCATCATCCATGTTCCATCCGAACGGATACCAATAACCATATACCAATTTCATCAACAACATCCCAATTTCCATCATGTTATGTGACAACTCTACGATATTATCCAAAGGACACTGAGCTTGATCATAACCGAGACCGCGGCGGATTCGAACCGATTTTACACCCTGCAGGGGAGTCCAACTGTACCCACACGACTGAGGACCATACGGCTCATGCAACCCGCTAAAGTTACACAAGGGGGTACTCATGTCAACCTTTTTCACACTCGTGCCCACACGGTTGGAAAATCCACACGGTGCCGAGTACCACGGCCTCGCAGGCACACGTGAGTCCCTCGTCGAGTGTCACGGCCTCGCAGGCATCCATGACTCCCTCGTTCCACACACCGTGCAGTCATCGGCCAAACGTTGGTACGCAGTGAGATACTCAGCTTATCTTACCATTATATCGGACATGTGGTATGAACGGAAAGTGCTCAGGCCAAGAATAACACGGCCGGTTCCTAGGTCAACCCAGACGGGGCCTACGGCACACAAGACCTCCATGTCTTGCTGCACTCCTATCCCACCGTCCAGATTTCAGCTTTTAACACTTTTCAACTTTTACCAACATATGAACTCGCCACAAGTCCATAAGTAAACAAAGTGGTTCCTATACGTGCGAGTGGGACTTACCACTCGACTTCTACCGTGTTATCTAAGCACGGCTAAGCATTTTGCGACTCAAACCAAGACACTCTACCCAGGTGGACAAGGTGACGTATTCAATGCCAAGGAGGGGTACATGCAACAATAATAGGTTTTCCCGACTTTATCACTATGCCCGACTTTATGCATTCCTATACGTAAGCATTCATATTAATCATTAAGTAAATTACTTAGGGTAGCAATATGAGGTGCTTGCCTTCAACAGCAGCGGTGTTGACTTCCTCAGCAGCTGGATCAACCTCTGGTGCTTCTCCCGCAGCAGCACCCGCGTCACTCTCAGG
This sequence comes from Oropetium thomaeum, assembly GCA_001182835.1. Lineage (NCBI taxonomy): Eukaryota > Viridiplantae > Streptophyta > Magnoliopsida > Poales > Poaceae > Oropetium > Oropetium thomaeum. Next base: position 339,122 of record LFJQ01000112.1, on the reverse strand, counting down.
CGGATCGTAAGCTATAAAGTAAAAACGCGACGGTATGAGATGCATGCCATGATGCCATGATGCTCAAAAGATGCGATATGATGCAGAGAGGTGGCTACTGAGTTTAAGAACACAATGCAAAAAGAACGAAGGCATTCGGAGTTCTATAGCTCAAGTTATGACCTAAGCAGTTTTACTGATCCCGGTTACGGGTTTCCCGGTTCCGATATCGGGTGGTACACGAATGTCGTTTTTGGGAAAATTCCCAAAACACATCAAATGTACTGGCTTTACTAAGTGGATTGGGTTGCTATGAGACTAAGTTTGAGTGGTTTTGACTCGCGTTAACAGGAACACGAGCCCTCCGATGGTCGTTGGCCTGTTCACGACATCGGGAATACCGTAACGGTGCCGTAAAAGTCGTAACGACTTTTCCGGTGAAATTCAAAGTTAAGTTACAGGCATGGGACCATTTTTAGTCGAAAGTAGGCTCTAAACTAAGACTTTTGGCTCTGGTTTGGGGTCAAGTTGAGCTTCTATGAATTTACTAAAAATCTAACACTGTTCTGCTTTCCAAATTTATAAAATCAGAAACATGTATTAAAGCTTATGCAAAAATCATGAAACTTTACAGAGCTACTGCTGGGAATCTAAACTAAAGTTTTTGTTAGAGGTCTTGGGCTTTTGGGTGACTTTCCTAATGTACTTTAGACAGAGGTAATTAATCTAGGGTTTTGGGGATATTATCAATGACATGCATGCACAATGTTCATGAAAAATTCTGGTAAAAATACAGGAGATGCATCATGCCAAGATAAAATTATGGTACAAAAATCAACCCTAGAAACCTTCTGGAACTTCAATTAAAAATCAACAACAGAAATAATACAATGAATTATTAAGGAAGAACCAGGGACAATTTTGAAAAAGTGCTTTAACAGAAAATTAACACATAAATCAAGGATTCAAATAAAATTAGGTTTGGCATTTTTATACTTTTCCATGATTTTCTACACACTATGCATCTTCTGGTTAAATAAAAGAAAATAGGAAATTCAATGGAACAGTGTTTCAGAACAGGGGAAACAGGCAGTGCGGTTGCTCCGATTGGAAATTCGTCGGAGGAGGGGGGTTAGGAGGGGATTGAAAGGTCGAGGAGCTTCACCTTGATCCAAGGAACTGATTTGATAGGGATTTGGGCCACGGGGAAGGCGGCAGGGTGGTGGTCGACGTGAGCCTCGAAGCTCTGCTAATGGCGGCCGACGGGTGGCGTGGGACGAACTTCCTCAACGGCGGTTATCTGGGGCCAATGGCTCATCAAATAGATGTACCATGGTGAGAGGAACATGCTGGAAGAAGGAATCGAAAAGTTGAGCTACCTCGGTGACGGAATTTGAAAAATGGTGGCCGCCGGCGGTATTGTCGGCCGAGGAGCAGTGTAGCGCTGTTCCGGTGAAATTAGGGCACGGCTGATGAATTCGGTGTTCGGAGAGGTTCAGTGGGTCATGGGGAACTTGATTGACACGGTGGTGTGGCTAGGGAATGGCCGAGTCGAGCTGTCGACGGTGAGGGTGCTCGGGCGGCAATGGCGTGACGGCGCACAGGCTAGGGCAGAACAGAGAAAGAGAAGGGAAGGAAAGGAGAGCCTGAGCTTCGGTTTTGTACTTGAGGAGGAGGAGCCAAGGGAGGTAGAGAGAGCCGGGGTGCACGCGGATTGGTGAGAGGAGCGGTGGCCGGCAATTGGGCGTCGAGGCGGTGCTCTGCCGGAGGTGGTGGCGTGCGGCAGAGAGCAAGGCAGGGAAATGAAGGCGCGCCAGAGAGAGGGAGAGAGTGGAAGAGAGATGGAGCAATGAAGGAGAAGATCTTTGGACAAGATTCACCGATGGAGGATTGAAGACGCGCGCGAGGGATTGGCCGGGCGGTCGGCCGGCGGTTGGCTGCGGCAGCGAAGTGTCGGGCGGCACACTGTTCACGGTAAGTTAGTTTTCAAATTCTATTAATTCAATTACCCTCCCTCTTGATATAACAGAAAACCCTAGCTCCCGAGCTCAAAAATTTTTGAAACTTTTTGTGTGTGCTAAGTGAATTATTTGGAACAACTTTCATTATAGGAAGTTTGACTGAAACAGCTTCTAAAGATCTGTGAATTTTCAATTAGGTTCAAACTTGTTGGAATTTTAAAGGGGTTTAAACCTTTACCAAAAATTTTCATAAAATCTCCAAAATTCTATTTTAATGTGTAGTTAATTGTTATGCAAAAACATTGGGGTAGTTTTATTAAGAAAACAAAAGGCCTCTTGAAAGTCGATTAGGGTTTTGCGAAAACGGCGAAAACTCGAAACCCTGACCCAAGTTCAAAACAGGAAAAGGTCGAATTCAAATGATTGAATCAGTGAGCTCAATTCAAAAGAATAAAAGATTGCAACTTTTGGGATGTGACAGACCACCCCCCCTTAAAAGAATCTCGTCCCGAGATTAAAAGGTTAAGAAGGGTGGCGAAAGGAATCTCAAAGATTGAGGATGGAAAGCTAAGAAGCGAATGTGAAGAGAACAACGAGGAGACTTACGGCTCTGTGAAAAGCTCCGGGTAGTCCTCCCGCATTTTATCCTCACGTTCCCATGTTGCTTCTTCTTCGGTGTGTCGGCTCCAATGCACTTTCACCATCGGGATTGCACGATTGCGCAATTTGCGTTCCGAACGCGCAAGGATGCGTAGAGGATACTCCACATAAGAGAGGTCAGGTCGGACTTCGACATGCTCCATGGAGATAGCCTCGGTCGGAACACGGAGACACTTCTTCAATTGCGAGATGTGGAAGACATTGTAGACGTTACCAAGAGAGGATGGCAACTCTAGCTCATAAGCCACGTTACCACGTCTTGCAAGAACTTTGAAGGGACCAATGTAGCGTGGGGCTAACTTCCCTTTCACCTGGAATCTTTTTGTGCCTCGGAGTGGTGAAACTTTGAGGTAAACATAATCTCCAACGTTGAAGAAAAGTTCTACCCGACGACGATCGACGTAGCTCTTTTGGCGAGATTGAGCAACTCGGAGATGTTCCTGAATTTGGCGCACTTGAGCTTCAGCATCGCGAACCAAATCAGGACCAAAGAAAGGTCGTTCCCCGGATTCAGACCAGTTCAACGGGGTTCTACAACTTCTCCCATAGAGTGCTTCAAATGGGGACATTTGGAGGCTAGCTTGGTAGCTATTGTTGTAAGAGAACTCCGCGAAAGGTAAGCAGAGCTCCCATCTCTTGCCATAGGTTAGCACACAAGCTCTCAACATGTCCTCAAGAATTTGATTGACCCGTTCGGTTTGTCCTCCCGTTTGCGGGTGGTAAGCCGAACTATGAATAAGCTGGGTGTCCAACGCTTGATGAAGGCTTTTCCAAAACCGAGAGACGAACTGGGTGCCTCGGTCTGAAATAATTGTCTTTGGAACACCATGAAGACACACAATGCGAGTGAGGTACAACTCTGCATATTCTTTGAATGAATATGTGGTCTTGACGGGAAGAAAATGTGCAGATTTTGTTAACCGGTCAACGATTACCCAAATGGAATCGTAACCACCCGAAGTTCTAGGCAAACCAACAATGAAATCCATGCCAATATCCTCCCATTTCCATGATGGAATAGGCAATGGTTGCAGTGTGCCCGCAGGTTTTAAGTGGATAGCTTTCACCCGCTGACATACGTCACATTTGGAGACGTACTGAGCAATTCCCGCTTCATGCGAGTCCACCAGAATTTGGTCTTCAAGTCTTGATACATCTTTGTGCTTCCTGGGTGTATGGACAGCAAGGAATCATGAGCTTCATTGAGAATCTTCATCTTCAGCTCATCGACTTTTGGCACCACAAGGCGTTTTCCAAACCATAACACGCCTTGCTCATCGAGAGAAAAACATCTGGCTTTACCCGATTTTATTTTCTCACGAATACGAGCCATTCCTTTGTCGTTTTTCTGGGCTTCCTTGATCTGATCCAAAAGTGTGGATTTTATTTCAAGGTTGGCAAGGAAACCTTCTTCCACCATTTGTAGACCAAGCTTCCGAAAATCCTCACATAGGGAGCGATTTCGGGTCTTCCCGATTAGGCAATTGCAACGGCTTTTGCGACTCAACGCGTCAGCCACGACGTTAGCCTTGCCTGGGTGATAATGCACCTCTAGCTTGTAGTCCTTGATCAACTCAAGCCATCTTCTTTGCCTCATATTCAAATCAGCCTGGGTGAATATGTATTTGAGGCTCTTGTGATCGGTATAGATATTGCAAGTCTTGCCAAGGAGATAGTGTCGCCAGATTTTCAAAGCATGAACAACGGCGGCAAGCTCAAGATCATGAGTAGGATAACTCTCCTCATGTGACCTCAATTGGCGAGAAGCATACGCAATGACTCTCCCGTCTTGCATAAGCACACATCCGAGTCCAACACGAGAAGCGTCACAAAAGACGTCAAAGCTCTTGTGGATGTTGGGTTGCGCAAGAACGGGCGCTGTAGTAAGTAATGTCTTCAATGTCTGGAAAGCTTGCTCGCAATGGGCGGACCAAAGAAATTTTTCTCCTTTGCACAGCAACCTGGTCATTGGCTTGGCAATCTTGGAGAAATCCTTGATAAACCGACGGTAGTAACCCGCAAGTCCAAGGAAACTGCGGATTTCCTTCACATTGGTTGGTGGAGACCAATCAAGCACTTCTTGCACCTTGGTGGGATCTACGGCAACACCATTTTCAGAAATGACGTGCCCAAGAAAAGCAACTTCGTGCAGCCAGAATTCGCACTTGCTGAATTTGGCATATAGTCGGTGTTCACGAAGCTTCCCGAGTACAATTCGGAGGTGAACAGCATGATCTGCTTCCGTCTTGGAGAACACAAGGATATCATCGATGAAGATCACCACACATACATCGAGTTCCTCCATGAAAATAGAGTTCATCAAGTACATGAAGTAGGCAGGGGCATTTGTGAGACCAAAGGACATGACGAGGTACTCGTACAAACCGTAACGAGTAGAAAAGGCAGTTTTTGGAATGTCCTCGTCTCTGATCTTTATTTGATGATAGCCCAGCCTTAAATCAATTTTGGAGAAACAACGAGCGCCAGAAAGCTGATCGAAAAGGATATCGATCCGCGGAAGTGGATATTTGTTTTTGATGGTAACGGCGTTCAAGGGACGATAATCGACACACATGCGTAATGTGCCGTCTTTCTTCTTCACAAAGATAGCGGGACAACCCCAAGGAGAAGAACTTGGACGAATAAAGCCCTTGTCGAGGAGATCTTTCAACTGTTTCTTCATTTCGGCTAGTTCCTCAGAAGACATTGGATACGGCCGTTTTGAAATAGGAGCCGTTCCTGGTTCGAGTTCGATGGCAAACTCAACAGCCCGGTCGGGCGGCATACCCGGCAAATCATCAGGGAAAACATCCGGATATTCGCACACAACAGGGATAGAGGAAAGCTCAGAACTAGTCGCACCTTTCAAATGGTACAACCTGGAATTATCACCTTCGAGGTGTAGCGAAAAACGATCGCCGGTTGGGCCTTTCAGAGAAACAACTCTGGAAGCCACGTGGATGACGGCATCGTGAGAAATCATCCAATTCATCCCAAGAATAATATCTAACCCCTGAAGATCTAGGAGTAAGAGATTGGCTTGCAAGGTAACACCGCTGACTGGGGTCAACGATGTCGGAACCATGGAGTCTACGAGGATTTTGGCTCCGGGGGATTCTATGAGATAAGGTGTACGGGTAGGGAATATCTTTAAGTTATATTGTGTGGCATACTCTCGCCTAATAAAGGAATGTGATGCACCAGAATCAAAAAGAACTTTGGTAGGACGAGAGTCAATGGATAACGTACCAACGAGCACGTCGGCACCTTCAGGCACATCAGCGGCGGTCGTGTAGTTGACACGGCCACGCCTGGGAACTTGGGGCTTGTTGCCTTGCTGTGGTGGAGCAGCGACAGGTGGGCGCGGTGGCTGGTTTGGAGCAGCAGCCCCCGCTCCACGCCTTGGATACGGACAGCCACGGGAAAGGTGACCGCGCTGGCCGCAGTTGAAGCACGGACCAACGGCTTGATTTCCAGCTTGACCGGTAGGCGGCCTGGGAGCTTGTCCAGCAGCAGGAGGAGCACGACGGACCATCCACATGGGCTGCGGTGGAGCTGAGCCCGTGCGAGGACGCTGTGGGTTCCCATTCTGAGGCGGTAGGGCAGCACGCTTGCGGTTCTTGGCTGCAAGCTTGTTCATCTTGTCCTCAGCAACTATGGCACGATCCACGAGCTGGTTAAAGCTGCCGACCTCTGAAATGATGACAGACAGCTTGTCTTGCATCTCCTCAGAAAGGCCATTGTAGAAATAGCCCCTCTTGCTCGCATCGGTTGCCACTTCTGTGCGAGCGTACTGTGCAAGGTGGTTGAATTGGTGCGCATACTCCATCACCGATCGGTTGCCTTGTTTGAGAGCAAGGAACTCCAACCTCTTGATCTCCATCACGCCATCCGGGATGTGAAAGGCACGGAAGGCGGTACGAAACTCTTGCCATGTGTAGCGGTGGTTGTCGGGTTGGGTGGCACGGTAGGTATCCCACCATGCACCGGCTTCATTCTGAAGCTGATGGGCAGCAAAAAGAACCTTCTGATGCTCTCCGCACCGGAGTAGATCGAGCTTCTGCTCAATCGTACGGAGCCAGTGGTCAGCGTCGAGGGGGTCCTTGGCCCGAGTGAAGATAGGCGGCTCGGTGCGGCGAAAGTCGGAGAAGTCATCCTCGCGAGCAGCGTTACGCTCCGCGCCACGCCGAGTGATGCCCTCAGCGATGATACGAAGATACTCGGAGTGCTCCCGCCGATTGTGCTCGATTTGCATGAGCACTTCAGCCATGGTAGGGGCTGGTGGTGGCGGTGGTGGTGTAGTCTGGCGTCCTTGGCCTTCAGCAGCTCCGGAGGTTTCACCGGCCTCACGAGTGCGGCTTCGGGTATTCATCCTGTCGCCAAAACCACGGTTAGCGACCGAAAGAATAGACAACCAGACGACGCATTGCTATGACAACAAGGACGTGTCATAGACAGGGAAAATACGGGTTGCTGGGAATGCTATCGATGATATGAAGGCAGCAAGGGTTGCTACGAGATGACAGACATGGTGTACCGACCAACATACACCGATGTTCAGATTGGATGAGCTCACTAAACTCGAACACGAAACTCAAAAGAATCAACAAAAGTTTTGAAAGTTGAACAAGTCTTTTCAAAGGTGAAACAAACTTGTTCCTTTTTGCTGCTAAAAACCAGTCAACAAAGATGACCAAAACCCAACTAGCAATTTGGAACTCCAAACCAAACAAGGAGATGATCGATGCATGCAATGATATGCAAACATGCTCCGTACTAACGATTCTCACACGGATGCATAAACACTCTCCCCAAGCACAGCAACACTACTGAAAATAAACACACAACGTCAACATGGGCGATTTTGAAGAGAAAGGGAGGGGTTTAGATAAAACACGCGCCCTAACACAAATGGGTGGCTGCCAAGACCCGCTAAACTATTCCAACGACCCATCTATCAAGGAGGGCAGCAATGCAGGGTGCATTCCTAGTTCTAAAAACTAAAACAAGTTAAGAAAGGTGAGGGCCTAAAAACAGCACTACTACTACAACTTTTAGTTGAATTTAGTGATTTTAAGACAAAACTACCCACCCCGTGTTGCTAAGCAAAATTTTAGGGTGTATTTGTGAACCTGGCTCTGATACCAGCGCTTGTGAGAGACCCGACCAATTTATATTCAAGTTTACCAAGTTGACTCGCGGCCCACGCATGGTGTGCGAGAACTCAACCCGATAAAAGAGAATATAAACCCGGCAGTCCCCCGACATGCTTCTCAAGCAATGCCCAAGATCCAAACACGTCGGCGACGTCACAGGGGATACATCACATAGGTCACATTAATTAATAACATTAATTTAAAATATTCTTACATACCAAGGATTCAACATAAGTCTTGAAACTAATAAATCAGAGAGCGGAAGCAATTCTAAGGAAGACGATAGTCGCAGCGGTTGCAATAAGAAAACAGCAAAGGATTGCGATGCCCAGCCCACGAACATCGCAAATCACGGTCACTCGAACGTCTCGACTACGCCTCGCCCTCGCCGGCATCGGCGGGGACAAAGTAGCCGAAGACCAACTCATCCTCACCTGCAAAAACTTAAACAACAAACGTTGAGTACGAAGGTACTCGCAAGTCTTACCCTGTGGTGGGAATTAGTTCCCGACTCCAAGGATAATGCAATGAGGCTGTAGCAAGGTAAATAAGGTATAGGAATGGACTCGATTGCTTAAAGCAGAAACTAAGCATATATGAATAAGCATAAAGTAAAAGACTCTGCGGGCATGAACTTCTAATAAACCCAATCCCCAAGTATCATGTAACCATAAACCATGTATATGCCATCATCCATGTTCCATCCGAACGGATACCAATAACCATATACCAATTTCATCAACAACATCCCAATTTCCATCATGTTATATGACAACTCTACGATATTATCCAAAGGACACTGAGCTTGATCATAACCGAGACCGCGGCGGATTCGAACCGATTTTACACCCTGCAGGGGAGTCCAACTGTACCCACACGACTGAGGACCATACGGCTCATGCAACCCGCTAAAGTTACACAAGGGGGTACTCATGTCAACCTTTTTCACACTCGTGCCCACACGGTTGGAAAATCCACACGGTGCCGAGTACCACGGCCTCGCAGGCACACGTGAGTCCCTCGTCGAGTGTCACGGCCTCGCAGGCATCCATGACTCCCTCGTTCCACACACCGTGCAGTCATCGGCCAAACGTTGGTACGCAGTGAGATACTCAGCTTATCTTACCATTATATCGGACATGTGGTATGAACGGAAAGTGCTCAGGCCAAGAATAACACGGCCGGTTCCTAGGTCAACCCAGACGGGGCCTACGGCACACAAGACCTCCATGTGCTGCACTCCTATCCCACCGTCCAGATTTCAGCTTTTAACACTTTTCAACTTTTACCAACATATGAACTCGCCACAAGTCCATAAGTAAACAAAGTGGTTCCTATACGTGCGAGTGGGACTTACCACTCGACTTCTACCGTGTTATCTAAGCACGGCTAAGCATTTTGCGACTCAAACCAAGACACTCTACCCAGGTGGACAAGGTGACGTATTCAATGCCAAGGAGGGGTACATGCAACAATAATAGGTTTTCCCGACTTTATCACTATGCCCGACTTTATGCATTCCTATACGTAAGCATTCATATTAATCATTAAGTAAATTACTTAGGGTAGCAATATGAGGTGCTTGCCTTCAACAGCAGCGGTGTTGACTTCCTCAGCAGCTGGATCAACCTCTGGTGCTTCTCCCGCAGCAGCACCCGCGTCACTCTCAGGCGGATCGTAAGCTATAAAGTAAAAACGCGACGGTATGAGATGCATGCCATGATGCCATGATGCTCAAAAGATGCGATATGATGCAGAGAGGTGGCTACTGAGTTTAAGAACACAATGCAAAAAGAACGAAGGCATTCGGAGTTCTATAGCTCAAGTTATGACCTAAGCAGTTTTACTGATCCCGGTTACGGGTTTCCCGGTTCCGATATCGGGTGGTACACGAATGTCGTTTTTGGGAAAATTCCCAAAACACATCAAATGTACTGGCTTTACTAAGTGGATTGGGTTGCTATGAGACTAAGTTTGAGTGGTTTTGACTCGCGTTAACAGGAACACGAGCCCTCCGATGGTCGTTGGCCTGTTCACGACATCGGGAATACCGTAACGGTGCCGTAAAAGTCGTAACGACTTTTCCGGTGAAATTCAAAGTTAAGTTACAGGCATGGGACCATTTTTAGTTGAAAGTAGGCTCTAAACTAAGACTTTTGGCTCTGGTTTGGGGTCAAGTTGAGCTTCTATGAATTTACTAAAAATCTAACACTGTTCTGCTTTCCAAATTTATAAAATCAGAAACATGTATTAAAGCTTATGCAAAAATCATGAAACTTTACAGAGCTACTGCTGGGAATCTAAACTAAAGTTTTTGTTAGAGGTCTTGGGCTTTTGGGTGACTTTCCTAATGTACTTTAGACAGAGGTAATTAATCTAGGGTTTTGGGGATATTATCAATGACATGCATGCACAATGTTCATGAAAAATTCTGGTAAAAATACAGGAGATGCATCATGCCAAGATAAAATTATGGTACAAAAATCAACCCTAGAAACCTTCTGGAACTTCAATTAAAAATCAACAACAGAAATAATACAATGAATTATTAAGGAAGAACCAGGGACAATTTTGAAAAAGTGCTTTAACAGAAAATTAACACATAAATCAAGGATTCAAATAAAATTAGGTTTGGCATTTTTATACTTTTCCATGATTTTCTACACACTATGCATCTTCTGGTTAAATAAAAGAAAATAGGAAATTCAATGGAACAGTGTTTCAGAACAGGGGAAACAGGCAGTGCGGTTGCTCCGATTGGAAATTCGTCGGAGGAGGGGGGTTAGGAGGGGATTGAAAGGTCGAGGAGCTTCACCTTGATCCAAGGAACTGATTTGATAGGGATTTGGGCCACGGGGAAGGCGGCAGGGTGGTGGTCGACGTGAGCCTCGAAGCTCTGCTAATGGCGGCCGACGGGTGGCGTGGGACGAACTTCCTCAACGGCGGTTATCTGGGGCCAATGGCTCATCAAATAGATGTACCATGGTGAGAGGAACATGCTGGAAGAAGGAATCGAAAAGTTGAGCTACCTCGGTGACGGAATTTGAAAAATGGTGGCCGCCGGCGGTATTGTCGGCCGAGGAGCAGTGTAGCGCTGTTCCGGTGAAATTAGGGCACGGCTGATGAATTCGGTGTTCGGAGAGGTTCAGTGGGTCATGGGGAACTTGATTGACACGGTGGTGTGGCTAGGGAATGGCCGAGTCGAGCTGTCGACGGTGAGGGTGCTCGGGCGGCAATGGCGTGACGGCGCACAGGCTAGGGCAGAACAGAGAAAGAGAAGGGAAGGAAAGGAGAGCCTGAGCTTCGGTTTTGTACTTGAGGAGGAGGAGCCAAGGGAGGTAGAGAGAGCCGGGGTGCACGCGGATTGGTGAGAGGAGCGGTGGCCGGCAATTGGGCGTCGAGGCGGTGCTCTGCCGGAGGTGGTGGCGTGCGGCAGAGAGCAAGGCAGGGAAATGAAGGCGCGCCAGAGAGAGGGAGAGAGTGGAAGAGAGATGGAGCAATGAAGGAGAAGATCTTTGGACAAGATTCACCGATGGAGGATTGAAGACGCGCGCGAGGGATTGGCCGGGCGGTCGGCCGGCGGTTGGCTGCGGCAGCGAAGTGTCGGGCGGCACACTGTTCACGGTAAGGCAGTTTTCAAATTCTATTAATTCAATTACCCTCCCTCTTGATATAACAGAAAACCCTAGCTCCCGAGCTCAAAAATTTTTGAAACTTTTTGTGTGTGCTAAGTGAATTATTTGGAACAACTTTCATTATAGGAAGTTTGACTGAAACAGCTTCTAAAGATCTGTGAATTTTCAATTAGGTTCAAACTTGTTGGAATTTTAAAGGGGTTTAAACCTTTACCAAAAATTTTCATAAAATCTCCAAAATTCTATTTTAATGTGTAGTTAATTGTTATGCAAAAACATTGGGGTAGTTTTATTAAGAAAACAAAAGGCCTCTTGAAAGTCGATTAGGGTTTTGCGAAAACGGCGAAAACTCGAAACCCTGACCCAAGTTCAAAACAGGAAAAGGTCGAATTCAAATGATTGAATCAGTGAGCTCAATTCAAAAGAATAAAAGATTGCAACTTTTGGGATGTGACACCTACCGTCAGGGGTTTTGCCGCTCCCGATATGAGTGACTCCAGCCTCCCTCTCACGAGGAGGTCAGGCCTCACTCGGGGGCTACTGTTGAGGGTCACTACCAAGGGTAGTTAACTTTAATGATCCTCGGCCCTAACGACGCGGTCAAGGATAAATAAATCTCGCCTAAACCGGTCCCCATACCGTACGGGCGCGCTGCGGAAAGAGTCGACTGACGGTCTCCGTCTCGCCCGACCCCCGCAAAGGGGGTCGGAGCCGACTGATGGTCTCCGCCTCGCCCGACCCCCGCGAAGGGGGGTCGGATCTTGCACGCTCGGACGGGGCGCTCGACCCCGCCTCCCAGGGGTCGGACGAACGCGCCTCCGCCTCGCCCGACCCCTGGGTCGGACGAATCACCTACTGCTCCACAAACTAGGAGGGCGACGACGGTTGGGGAGTAAATGCCTGACACTCCACGACCACTGACAGGCAGGGTAGCTCGCCAACTCGGGCAAGTGGGCGTTAAATGTACACGTGCACTGCCCACGGCATGGGCGCCGCTCCAACAGCCCCCTGTCAGTGACTCATCGCCCTGTACTACAAGACGTCCCGAGCGACGGCCACACTCACGGCGTCACCAAACCAGCTCCTACAGTGGCGTCTTCTCCATACGGATGGAACTCCACCGGATGACAGCACAGGCCATTCCGACGAACAGGAACAAGTACGGCTAAATCAAGGACGACGCCCCATCACGGCCCGGCCTAACTGGAGTACGGCTGCCGTCAGCTTCAAGGAAGCAGCCCCCCTCTAGCCGTCGTATAAAAGGGGAGGGGAATCGAAGACGAAGAACAACTCTCCAAGATCGACAAGTTCTCCACAAGCAAAGTCCAGAGAAGCCTCCACGATCCACGAGCTCTCCAGACACACGAACAACACTCACGAACTCTCATAGAGGCGGAAATCCCTCTCTCTTCCTCCTCTGTTTGTAACCCCCCACTGTAATCTCAGTCGCAAATAACACGAGCTGCCACCAAAACTGGACGTAGGGTATTCGGCCCGAACCAGTATAAATCCTTGTGTCCATTTGCGAAACCATCCGAGCCCAAAACGCGCTTCCCCTAAAATAAATCACTAGTTGGTGATATCGAACGCCGACATAATGTGACAGAGAGTTCAAGTAAACTCATAGCTGAGAGCGACAGCAATTCGAACCGATTTTTATACCTCTGCAGGGTTAACCTAATTACACAGACAACGCGTCCCAGACGATTTCTGTGGAGTTCCCACGCTGCCCACCCTAGATCGCCTCCGAATCAGACACAGTAGGGCAGGTTCGACTTTGCAATCACTGGGCTTCGTAGGTTTCTGGGCCCCATTATTCCCAACATATGATCAGTACATTCAACACTTGCCCAACTGTGTCACACGGATCAGACAAGACTACGGTCACCCTAGTCCCGGACCAGTCGCCGACCTACTTGTACCCTGTCTGACCCTCAATCTTTTATCTTTCCTTAATCATTCACAACCATGTGTCATGTTTCATGTGGTAGTTTCAAACAACACCCTACCAATCGCAAGCAGCGTCCTCTCTGCCCGACTTCTACCGGTAAGTACTTTGCTAAGCATAGCAAACTAAGGGGTCATTTATACAAACTACCGATAGGGTTTCCTATGGAAACAAATGCAACTATGATTTCAATCAACTCCTAGCACTTAATGCACAACAAGACACACTTAGTCATAAAAATAAAAAAATTTAAAACTCGGTTGTGCACAGGGGCTTGCCTGGTTCTTCGGAGCTGTTGTTGACTTCTTTTGCGGGAATCGAGGAATCGGGCTCTGTAGCTACTTCGTGCGCTTCAGAATCTACATGATGCATTATGATTATGATGAGTTAAATGAAAATAGTCATAATGCTTTTATTAAAGATTAATCTAGGGTTTCGATGTTTAGAAATTAGGTTTAAAATGAAATTTTCAATTAAATCATGATTTTATTTTCAATTAATAGCACTCTCTGAAATATGAATTTTTGAAATTTGGTTGAGGCCTAGATGAATTTTCTAGATTTTATAAAAATTCATTAAACTTTCTGTAATTTAAATTTGTAAAATCAAAAATAAATACTAAACCTTAGAATAAAATGATGAAATTTTATGTAGTCCCTCATGAGCATCAAAGATAAAGTTTTGTTTTGGGTTCAACTTTTTGGAGGACTTTTATAATGTATTTTAGGAAATGGTAATTTAGCTAGGCAAATTGGAGTATTTTGAAAGGGTTGTATGCAACTGTTTGATCCTAAAATCCCCATAAAATTCCAGGAGGTTTCTACCGTGGTGCCGTACTTGTAGATAAAATTTTAGCCCTAGCACTTCTCTGGAATTTAAATTAAAATGCAAAAACATAAAAGAGTATTCTAGTTATTTCTGAGAATTCCTGGTCGTTTTTGAAAATGTGCTTTAACAGAAAATTAGTCCTTTTCATGTGGGTTCCAACAAATTTTAGTTTAGCATTTTTGGGTTTCTCTGTGAATTGTTAGGCATTTTACAAGACAGGACAGAATAATAGCAAAAAGAAAAATTTGAAGGATTAGGGCAAAAACAGGGCAGCTCCACTCCGGCGAGCTCCGGCGGTGGTTTTCCGGCAGAAGAGTGGTCGCTGGTGCTCGACCCTTGGCCCTACACCTTCTACACGACACAGCGAGTCTCAACAACATGACGAAGGCCAAGTTCTACTACCGAAGAGGGGTTCTCACCGGGGAAGGGCGACGGTGGCGGCGGCGATGTGATGTTCCCGGCGATTGGAGCACAAATTCGGAGAAAGGAGAGCGTCGTGAGCTGCACAAGGGGGAGAGAGAGAAGTTAGACAAATAGAAAAGGGCAGAGGAGGGCCGGAGCATGAAGCTCACCGTGAGCGTGCTTCGGCAACAATGGCGCACGGCAGCGACCGAACGAAAGGAAGAGGAATTGGAGCGGCGCTGTGGAGGAAGGATAAAGGGGGAGAAGGAGAAGCTTGCGCGTAATTATAGGGCGGTGGAGCGGGGGAAACAAGGGGGGGGGGGGGAGCAGCACGGCATGGCCGGTATGGGCGGTGTCACATCCCAAAAAGTTCAACCTTTTGTCCTTTTGAATTTGAGCTCACTAGATTTAAATTTGATTTCGACCTTTTCCGTTTTGGCTTTTGGGTCAGCTTTTCGAAGTTTTCGTCGTTTTCGAAAACCTTAATTGGCTTTCAAGAGGTCTTTTGTTTTCTTAATAAAACTACCCCAATGTTTTTCCATAACAATTAACTACACATTAAAATAAAATTTTGAAAATTTTATCAAAATTTTTGGTAAAGGTTTAAACCCTTTTAAAATTCCAAGAAATTTGAACTAAGTTGAAAATTCACAGATCTTTAGAGGCTGAATCAGGGAATCTTTCTATAAGCAAAGTTGTTCCAAATAATTCTTTTAGCTCACACAAAAAGTTTCAAAATGTTTTGAACTCAGGAGCTAGGGTTTTCTGTCGAATTAAGAAGGAGTAATTGAAATTATTAAAAATCAATTTGAAAATAGCTTTTCTATGAACAGTGGCACCGCCCTCAGCCAACCTATCACCGAGCCGTGTGCCGGCCAGCCACCTCCTTCCTACGCGCGCCTTTACTCTTCACCGGATCTTCTCCACTGCTCCACTACTCTCCCATCTCCCTTCCTCTCTCCTCCCCCTCTCTCTCACTGGCGCTGCTTCTGCTCGGGCACGCTATCTCCGGCAGAGCATCGCCTCACCGCGCCAATCGCCGGCCGCCGCACCTGTGCACCAATCTGCGGCCGCCCTCCTCTCCCTCTCCTCTATCTTTCCTTGGCTCCTCCCTCGACTACTTAAAGCCACAAGCAATCCTCTATTCCCTTCCTTCTTCCCCCTGCCTTCCTCCCTGCCCAGTGCGCTGCCGCCATAGCCGCCGCCCGCCACCTCCACAATGACAGAGCACTCCGGCCGTCCCCAAGCCGTGCCACCGTGCCGAGCAAGCTCTCCTCAACCCTCTGAAGCTCTCCAGCCATCTAGCCACCCCCCCCCCCCCGGCCGTGCACCCCTTTCACCGGAACACCGCCGTCTCCCTCTCGGCTGAGAACCTCACCGCCGATCGCCCCTCTTCGAAATTCGTCATCGCGGTACAATGCTTTTTCAATTCAACTCGCCGGCTACTTCCTCTGGTTATTGCGCACCCCTTTGACATGATCTCGGCCACAGGTGACCGCTGGTGACGAAGAACGCCGCGCGCAACCCGTCGGCCGCCATTGAAGCCGCCTCGGAGCTTCACGTCGCCGACGCCTTTCCCCTCTCTCCCCTGGCCTTCATCCTTTTCAAATCAGTGCTTTGAATCAAGGTGATGCTCCACGACCATTTAATCCCTGCCCTAACCCCCTCCTCCGGCGAGATTTCTACCGGAGCAACCGCCATGCCCCCATTCCCCTGTTTCTGTCCACTGTTACATCAATTTTCCATTTTCCTATTAATTAGCCAGAAGTTGTAAAGTGTGTACAATATCATGGAAACATATAAAAATGACAAACCTAATTTTTTTTGAATCCATAAACAATGAGTTAATTTTTTGTTAAAGCAAGTTTTCAAAAATGTCCATAGAATTTCTTTAATAATTCAATGAATTATTTCTGTTGTTGATTTTTATTTGAAGTTCCAGAAGGTTTCTAGGGTTGATTTTTGTACCATAGTTGTATCTTGGTATGATGCATCTCTTGTATTTTTACTAGAATTTTTCATCAAAATTTGTGCATGTATGTCTTTAGAAATATTCAGAAAAAACCTAGTTTATTTGCCTTTATCTAAAGTACATCAGGCAAGTCATCTAAAAGTCCAAGACCTTTAACAAAAAATTTAATTTAGATGCTCGGTAGTAGATCTATAAAGTTTCATGATTTTTCCATAGGTGTTAGCACATGTTTCTGATTTTATAAGTTTGGAAAATAGAATATTGTTTGATTTTTAGTAAATTCATAGAAGCTCAACTTGACCCCAAACTAGAGCCAAAAGTCTTAGTTTAGAGCCTCATTTAAACTAAAAATTATCCCATGCCTGTAACTTAACTTTGAATTTCACCGGAAAAGTCGTTACGACTTTTACGGCACCGTTATGGTTTTCCCGATGTCGTAAACGGGCAACGACAGTCGGAGAGCTTGTGTTCCTGTTAAGCGAATCAAAACCACTCAAACTTAGTCTCGTAGTAACACAAGCCACTTAGTAAAGCCCGTACATGAGATGTGTTTTGGGATTTTTCCCAAAAACGACATCCGTGTGCCACTCGATATCGGAACCGGAAACCCATAACCGGAATCGGTAAAACTGTTTTGAGCATAACTTGAGCTGTAGAACCCTGATTGACTTGATTCTTTTTGCATTATGTTTATAGACTCAGTAGCTACCTCTCTGCATCATATCGCATCATTTGTGCATCATGGCATACATTTTATCGACGCGTTTTTACTGTATAGCTTACGAACCGCCAGAGAGTGACGCGGGTGCTGCTACGGGAGAAGCACTGGAGGTTGATCAAGCTACTGAGGAGGACACACCGCTGCTGTTGAAGGCAACCACCTCATATTGCTACCCTAAGTAACTACTTAATGATTAACATACTTGCTTACGTTTAGGATTGCATAAAGTCGGGCATAGTGGTAATATCGGGAAAACCTATTGTTGTTGCGTGTTACCCCTCCTTGATGTTGATTACGTCACCTTGTCACCTAGGTAGAGTGTCATTGTCTCGAGTCACGAAATGCTTAGCCATGCTTAGATAAACGGTAGAAGTCGAGTGGTAAGTCCCACTCGCACGTATAGGATTTACCCTGGTTACTTATGAGCTTGTGGCAAGTTCATATGTTGGTAAAAGTTAGAAAGTGTTAAAAACTGAAATCCGAACGGTGGGATAGGAGTGCAGCAAGACATGGAGGTCTTGTGTGCCGTAGGCCCCGTCTGGGTTGATCTAGGACCCGGCCGTGTTATTTTTGGCCTGAGCATTTTCCGTTCATACCACATGTCTGATATAATGATAAGACAAGCTGAGTATCTCACTGCGTACCAATGTTTGGCCAATGACTGCACGGTGTGTGGAACGAGGGATTCATGGGTGCCTGTGAGGCCGTGATACTCGAAGAGGGACTCATGTGTGCCTGCGAGGCCGTGGTACTCGGCACCGTGTGGATTTTCCAACCGTGTGGGCACGAATGTGAAAAAAGTTGACATGAGTACCCCCTTATGTAATTTTAGCGGGTTGCATGAGCAGTATGGTCCTCAGTCGTGTGGGTACAGTTGGACTCCCGATAGGGTGTAAAATCGGTTCGAATCCGCCGCGGTCGCGGTTATGATCAAGCTCAGTGTCCTTTGGATAATATCGTAGAGTTGTCACATAACATGTTGGGAGTTTGGAATATTGATATTGGTATCCATGGTTCGAATGGAACATGGATGATGGTATATACATGGTTTATGGTTACATGGTACCTTTGGTCATGGGTTATAGTAGTTGTTCATGCCCGCAAGAGTCCTTTTTATGTTATGCTTATTCACATATGCTTAGTTTTTGCTTTAAGCAATCGAGTCCATTCCTATACATCATTTATCTTGCTACAGCCTCATTGCATTATCCTTAGAGTCGGGAACTAATTTCCACAATAGGGTAAGACTTGTGAGTACCTTCGTACTTAATATTTGTTGCTTAAGTTTTTGCAGGTGAGGATGAGTTGGTCTTTGGCTACTTTGTCCCCGCCGATGCCGGCGAGGGTGAGGCGTAGTCAAGACATTCGAGTGACCGTGATTTGCGATGTTCGTGGGCTGGGCATCGCAATCCTTTGCTGTTTTCTTGCTGCAACCGCTACGACTATCGTATTCCTTAGAATTGCTTCCGCTCTTTAATTTATTAGTTTCAAGACTTATGATGAACCTTGGTATGTAAGAATATTTTAAATTAATATTATTAATTAATATGACCTATGTGATGTTACCGACGTGCTTGGATCTTGGGCATTGCTTGAGAAGCATGTCAGGGGACTGCCGGGTTTATATTCTCTTTTATCGGGTTGAGTTCTCGCATACCATGCGTGGGCTACGAGTCAACTTGGTAAACTTGAATGTAAATTGGTCGGGTCTCTCACAGGCGGCTTCGGGCGGCGCTATGCCCGGGAGAGCTCTGCCGCGCGGGGAGGAGCAATGAGGGAGAGAGAGAGGGAGGAAGAGGGAGGAGGAGAGAGCAGGGAAGGTCTCTTGGCGAGATTCGATCGAAGAATTGAAGTCGCGGCGGCAAAAGCCGCATCGGCGGGGAATGGCTGCCCTGCCGCTCACTGGTCGGTGGTGGCGGGCGGTGGGGTACTGTAGCTCTCTCTCTCTTCTTTAATTTTTACTATTGTTCAAAGCTTGAATCCCTTATTCAATTGAAAGTCATACTTCCCGAGTTCAAAATTTTTTTGAAAATTTTTGTGTAGGCTTCGTGATTTATTTGGAACATTTTTCATTTAGGGTTCAAGTCCAGATCCAGCCTCTAAAAATTCTTGAATTTCTAAGTTGAATCTTGTTTGTGTGAATTTTAAAGAGCTCTAAATCTTTTCCAAAAATTCTGAATAAATTCTCAAAATTCCATTTTGAAGTGAACTTAATTGTTAAGCAAAAATATGGCTAGGGTTTTATGAAACTTTTGACAGGTCTTTAGTTAGGGTTCGTATTTTTCCATGTTAACAAGATTTCGACACTGCTAGATGAAATTTTTCGAACCTAGTTATAGTGTTCTATTGTTTGTCAAAACTTTTGTAGTGTTCCTTTAGAGTATTTCAAATAATATTTCTTTTTACTACCAGTGTCGATTTTGCTTTTAAGTACAAAGTTCGACTTCTAGGTTTTTAAAGTTGTCGATTTAAGCCCTAGTGACACCTGGGGTGTCACAGCCGTCCCCCCTAAAAGAAATCGCGTCCCGAGATTTAAGGAGAGGGTTAGTATAGGCATAGGTACCTAGGGGGCTGGGAGTAGCTCGGGGTAGTGTGACTGAAGAAACTCTGCAGACTCCCACGTGGCTTCGTCTTTCGTGTGGTTGCTCCACAGAACCTTGTAAATCTTGAGCGTCCATTTCCTGGTAACTCGTTCCTTTTCATCCAGTATCCAGATCGGGTGCTATAGGTAGGTTAAATCTGGTTGCAATTCTTCCACCTTTTGAATCACTTGGTCTACGGGTGCCTTCAGACACTTCTTCAACTGGGAGACATGGAAGACGTTATGCACCCCCGATAATCCTTCTGGCAGCTCTACTTGGTATGCCACTGGTCCGCACTTGGCTGTGACAGGATACGGACCTATGTATCGGGGTGCCAACTTGCCTCTGACCTGGAATCGTTGAACTCCTTTCATTGGCAAGAGTCGTAGGTAGACGTAGTCTCCTATCTCAAAAGTTAATGGTCTACGCCTTCTATCTGCATAGCTCTTCTGTTTTGACTTGGCGGCCTTCAGATTTACTTGTATGGCCCGTACTTTCTCTTCGGCTTGCCGCACGAGATCTGGTCCTAATATAATCCTTTCGCCTGCTTCTGACCAGTTGAGTGGTGTTTTGCAACTGTGGCCGTAAAGTGCTTCAAAAGGTGACATCTTGATACTGGCTTGGTAGCTATTGTTGTACGAGAACTCCGCCAACGATAGATAAGTGTCCCATCCTTTTCCGTGCTCCAGAATGCAAGCTTGGAGCATGTCTTCAAGTATTTGGTTTACTCTCTCGATTTGACCATCTGTCTTGGGGTGGTAGGCTGAGCTATGGATTAGCCTGGTTCCTAGTGATTTGTGGAGTTGCTTCCAAAATCGACCGGTGAATTGGGTACCTCGGTCAAAGATTATGGTCTTGGGCACTCCATGAAGGCACACTATTCGCTCAATGTATAGCTCTGCGTACTTTTTTATTCTATAATTGGTACTGATAGGAATGAAATGAGCGGACTTCGTCAGACAATCCACGACTACCCAAATGGAGTTATGCTATCGAGAGGTTATGGGTATCCCAACAATGAAGTCCATGCTGGTATCCTCCCATTTCCAGGACCAAATACATAGCGGCTGCAACCGACCTGCACCTTTCAAATGTTCTGACTTCACTCTTCGACAGGTGTCACACTCTGCGATGTACCGAGCGATTTCTCTTTTCAGCCTTGTCCACCAAAACTTCTTTCGCAGATCTTGGTACATCTTGTTACTGCCATGAATGAAGTACTTGGATAAGTGAGCCTCATCCATGATCTTCCTTCGGAGCTCGTGATCCTTTGGTACTACTAGTCGGTTCTTGAACCACAGAACTCCATCTTCGTCTTCCCGGAAGCATTGCATCTTCTTTTCTTGTAGCCCTAATCTGATCTTTTCCATGCCCTTGTCAAGCTTCTGGGCCTTGACTACCTCATCTCTAAGTGTTGGCACTAGAGCTAGATTGTAGAGGGCTCCGTGAGGTAGAATTCTTAGGGTTGGCTCTAGTTGTTCGGTTGCAATCCCTTGATCCAAGTAGTGATAGTGGGCGTTTCTGCTCAGCGCATCTGCAACCACATTGACCTTGCTGGGATGGTAGTGAATCTCTAGTTCTAAATCCTTGATTAACTCTAGTCATCTTCGTTGTCTCATGTTCAACTCATTCTGCGTGAAGATGTACTTGAGGCTCTTGTGGTCGGTGTAGAGGTGTACTAGGTTTCCCAACAAGTAATGCCTCCACACCTTCAGGGCCAATACCACGGCTGCCAACTCCAAGTCATGTGTGGGGTAATTCAGCTCATGCTTACGAAGTTGCCTGGAAGCATAAGCAATTACTCATCCTTCTTGCATTAACACACAACCAAGTCCAATGCCTGACGCATCACAGTATATGTCAAAGGGCTCGCTCAAATCCGGTTGGACGAGTACCGGTGCTGTGGTCAAGTGCTTCTTCAAAGTTTGAAAGGCTTCTTCGCACTTTTCCGTCCACTTGAACTTCTGATCCTTCTTGAGCAGCTCTGTGATAGGCTTGGCAATCTTGAAAAAGTTGGGGATGAAACGACGATAATATCCCGCTAACCCCAAGAAACTTCGCACCTTGTGGATTGTTGTGGGTACTTTTCAATCAACCACGTCTTGCACTTTTCCTGGATTCACAGAAATACCTTCCGCGGACGCTACATGAACCAGAAACTGAACACGCTCAATCCAGAATTCACACTTGCTGAACTTGGCATAGAGCTGATGATCTCTGAGTCTTTGTAGAACTATTAGGAGGTGCTCAGCATGCTCATCGACCGTCTTGGAGTATACTAGGATGTCGTCGATGAACACCACTACAAACTTATCCAGCTCTGGCATGAAGACTGATCAGTACGCTGGTGCGTTAGTGAGTCCAAACGACATCACCAAATACTCATATAGCCCATATCTGACGGAGAAGGCCGTCTTCGGAACATAAATGGGACGGATCTTGATCTGATGATAAACAGACCGAAGGTCGACTTTAGAGAAGACCTTTGCTCCAGCCAACTGATCAAATAGAGTATCTATGCGTGGCAGCGGATACTTTTCTTGATAGTAACCGCGTTCAAGGGACGGTAATCCACGCATAGTCTCAAGGATTGGTCCTTCTTTACAAACAGAGGCGGACAACCCCAAGGCGAGGAGCTGGGCTGTATAAACCCCTTGTCCAGCAACTCTTTCAACTGTATCTTCAATTCTACTAGCTCTTTGGGTGCCATCTTGTATGGTCTGCGGGAGATCGGGGCTGTGCCTGGCTGTAGCTCAATCTGGAATTCCACATTTCTGTCCGGTGGTAAACCAGGTAATTCTTCTGGGAATACATCTGGGAATTCCTTAACCACTAGTATTTCGTCCAAGCTTTTCCCGACAACATGGCAGACTTGTTTGAGGGCAGATCTAGGGTGATCTAGGTTTATAGATATGGAGCCGTGAAGTGGGGAGGTTAAGTGGACTACACGGTTAGCAATATCAAGGAGGGCAGTTTGGCGTTTCATCCATTTCATGCCGAGGATAATATCGATACCCTGCCCGTCTAGGATTATGAAGGAGGTAGGATAGATGTGACCTCCTAGATTTAGGGATGTCTGCCTTAAGCCATAGTTTGACAATATGTTGTCCCTAGGTGATTTTATGAGAAATGGTGGCTCTAGGGGAACGGTGACTAGGCTTTTTCCCTTGACAAAATTTTTATTGATAAAATTATGGGTTGCACCGGAATCGAATAGAACGAAGGCTGAACGGGTAGAGAGCGAGAATGCACCCGCCAGCACTTGCTCTCCTTCAGTAATTTCTTTGGTCGTGGTGTAGTTCACCCGACCGGTTCTCGTGTTCTTCTGGCCCCTTTGCTAGCCCTACCCCTGGTTTGCTTGCTGGTTGCCCCTGGCCTGCTGGTTGGAGGGGCACTCGCGGGCGAAGTGTCCGGGTAGCCCGCACGTGAAGCAAGGTCACGCGGACCCGCCCCCGAAAACCTCATTTTGGGACAGATCCTGCCGTCATTGAGCCAGGATCCTGTTGGGCAATGCTCGGCGAAGCGAGCGTACACACGATACAACACAGGCAGGAATAAACAGCAATAATTTTACAAGGAGAGAGAATTTAATACAACATTAATTCATAAATTTGAAGTTAGGTCTTACATTGATTCAGAGTACGCAAATAGAGTTTTCAAAACGGAAACAGCGGAAGACTTGATCGGTTACAGACTCCGACACTTTAAGCAAAAGCATGCACCGTGCCCAAGAGCGTCATGCTACTGGCCACTTCAATGTTCACTGCGGCGACTCGCACAGTTCCCACTGGAGGTTCCCAACCTCAGGGTGAAATTCCTCCCAATGGATGCTACCATCCTGGTTCTGCATGTCGGCACCTGAAAATCACATATTGCAAAAGCGTGAGCTTCTAAGAAGCTCAACAAGGCTGACCCGTCAAATTGGCTGACTACAGCCGACACCTAGACATGCTGGCTGACTCAGGGTGGGTTTACCTTGCCAAATGGAGTCATAGATCCTGAACTAATCTTGGTCCAATTTTAGCTCAGGTTAAGTGATTAGAATGGTAAATTTAGTTAGCACTGATCTAAGCAATCATAACTGGAGCAATGTAATATACAATAATAATCATCTTCATCATGGAATCTCAGTTTTCTTAATTGTAATGTGACAGAGAGTTCAAGCAAACTCATAGCTGAGAGCGATAGCGATTCGAACCGATTTTTATACCTCTGCAGGGTTAACCTAATCATACGACACGTGCGCGTCCAAGACCGCACGTGGCAACCGTTCACACCAGGTCCTGCAAAGTCAATTCCCTCCTACGCCTGCCTTAGCAGCGTCGCATCCCACCA
Organism: Oropetium thomaeum; assembly: GCA_001182835.1. Classification (NCBI taxonomy): domain Eukaryota; kingdom Viridiplantae; phylum Streptophyta; class Magnoliopsida; order Poales; family Poaceae; genus Oropetium; species Oropetium thomaeum. The sequence goes on along the minus strand of LFJQ01000112.1, from coordinate 314,943 downwards.
GACAACACATCCCAGATGGTTTTTGTGGAGTTCCCACGCTGCCCACCCCAGATCACCTCCGAATCAGACACCGTAGGGCAGGTTCGACTTTGCAATCACTAGGCTACGTAGGTTTACTGAGCCCCATATTCCTAGCATATGATTAGTATTCAATACTTGACCAACTGTGTCACACGAATCAGACAAGACTATGGTCACCCTGGTCTCGGACCAGTCGCCGACCTACTTGTACCCTGTCTGACCCTTAATCTTTTATCTTTCTTTATTCATTCATAACCATGTGTCGTATGTCTCATTTGATAGTTTCAATCAATCTCCTACCAATCGCGAGCAGCATCTACTCTGCTCGATTTCTACCGGTAAGTACTTGCTAAGCATAGCATACTAATTGGTCAGTTATACCAGCTACCGATAGGGTTTCCTATGGAAACAAATGCAACTAAGGTTTCAATCAACTCCTAGCAACTTAATGCACAAACATGACACTTAGTTATAAAAGAAAAGTTAAGGTTTTATACCGGGGCTTGCCTGGTTCTTTTGAGCTGTTGTTGACTTCTCCTGTGGGAATCAAGGACTTGGGCTCTCCAGCTACTTCGTGCGCTTCAGAATCTACATGATGCATTATGATTATGATGAGTTAAATGAAAATAGTCATAATGCTTTTATTAAAGATTAATCTAGGGTTTCGATGTTTAGAGATTAGGGTTAAAATGAAATTTTCAATTAAATCATGAGTTTATTTTTAATTAATAGCACTCTCTGAAATATGAATTTTAAAATTTGGTTGAGGCCTAGATGAAGTTTCTAGATTTTACAAAAAATTCATTAAACTTTCTGTTATTTAAATTTGTAAAATCAAAAATAAATATTAAACCTTAGAATAAAATTATAAAATTTTATGCAGTCACTCATGAGCATCAAGGCTAAAACTTTGCTTTTGGGTCTGCTCTTTTGGATGACTTTTATAATGTATCTTAGAAAATGTTAATTTAACTAGGCAGATTGGAGTATTTTTAGAGGGTTATATGGAACTTTGTAGTTCTAAAATTCCCATAAAATTCCAGGAGCTCTATACTCTCATGATGTATTTGTAATCAAATATTAGCCCTAGCACTGCTTTATAATTTAAATAAAAATTCAAAAACAGAAAAGAGTTTTCTAACTATTTCTGAAAATTCCTGGTCGTTTTTGAAAAGGTTCTTTAACAGAAAATTAGTACTTCGCGTGATGGTTCTAGAAAATTTTAGTTTAGCATTTTTGGATTTTCCTGTGAATTTTTAGGGATTTTACAATACAGAGAAAATAATAAGAAAATAAAATTTAAAAAGAAAAGGTGGCGGCAGAACAGGGGATTTCTCCGGCAAGCTCCGGCGGCCAATTCCCGACGTAAAAGTGGTCGCCGACGCTCGAACCTTTGCCCTACACCTTCTACGCATCACAGCAGTCTCAGCAACATGACGAAGGCCAGGTTCTTATGCCGGAGAGAGGTGCTCACCGTGGAGGGCGACGGTGGCGCCGGCGAGGTCGAAATTCCGGCGACTAGGGCACAATTCCGGAGAGCGGGGAGCGCTGTGAGCTTCACAGGGAAGGGAAAAAGGAGTTAGGCATGGGAATTAGGGTGGAGGAGGGCCGGAGCACGAAGGATACCGAGAGCCACCCCTCGGCAATGGCGGCGGCGGCGGAGCAAGGAGAAGAAGGGAGCTTCGCGCGGCGCGGTGAAGGGAGGAGGAGGGGGGTGTCGCAACCCCGTCCGATAAAATCGTACGGTTGCTCATCCAGGATCATTCGGGGGGGCCGCTTGCCGAAACAAGTGACTTTGCAGTACAATAATTAACAAGGACTCGCATAAATGACTTAAAAGATACGTTAATTCAGGTTATATTACAACGGATTTCAGAAGTTTAGGAAGTGCGGAAACGTAGTTTTGATAACAAACACGTGGATTCCAGCGGAAGCAAAATCTAACACTCGACGCCTCGATTAAACACCCCAGCCCGATGGTGTTTAATCTCCACGGGAGGGAGAAGCGGGGACCCACTCGAAGGTCCACTCCGAGGGCGTCTCCTCTTCCCAACCACCCTGGCTACAGTCAGCACTATTACCTGCAAAACAACAATCAACAAACCGTGAGCGACTGACGCTCAGCAAGACTTACCCGTCAATAGGCCTTCTAAGGCCGACTCCTAGTATGCATGGAGTATTTGTGGCAGCAGGGTAAGTATTTGCAAAAACAGCACTAATGGTAAACCCTATTTTCAGGTTTTTAGCCAAGATTTTAAGAGTTCACTAGCAGTAGTAAGATGTGCTCTTAAATACTAAACAAACATGGTTGCAATACAATTTATTGAGATCCCAATACATCGATTTGCCCACCATACAACCCACATTCTCGGCAAGATGTGACACAGTGGACAAGCGGGTACTCTTAACCGTGAGGGGCGGCGATTATAATCGATGTACATCCTGCAGGAGAAACCCGAATAACACGACACGTGCGCACTCCACGAGTCGCACGTGGCCACCTTTCACTGCATCGCGACAGTGTTGGTCCAACATCCATCTCTCCAAGGACATGGTCCTCCAGGCAACGCCCTGCGTTCCTGTACGGCCCCAAGCCTTTCCCACTAGCACATGCCCAAGAAAACAGAAATGCGAATTCATCCACCATACTGGTCCGTTCACCCGGAAAAAGAGATGGCCAATCGTCCAAACACTGCGCAATGAGCTACGTCGGTTTCCTGGGTCCCATATGCCAGTATGTATTCGGTACACAACTCAATACTTGCCCATGGGTGCCGACATTCAGTACCATTGTTAACTTAATCCATTCAGCAATACTGGCTAACAGTTAATGTCATATTTTGTGCCCATTCCTTAAAGACTACACAGTTGACAGTCACCCACCTCCCACAAGATTTTAGCTATCGAATGAGTAGTCTCCATACTACTCATGTGCTACCGATTCCTAATATTAGCAAGGCATGCTAGCGCTTAGCTGATGCTACTGGATTATCCCATAGGAACTCCTGCTAAGGCTATGCAACTAGGTGTCAAACAACTCCTCGACGTAATGCACAAACAAGACCTGCAAACATAGTGACAAAGTAAAACTTTAAATCTTAGGTGTGCACCGGGGCTTGCCTCGGTTCGGGGAGAAGTTAGCACAGTCGATGGCGGGGTCGGCAGCGGGGAAGTCCTCCTCAGCCTCAGTGGCCGTCTGCAGCTCGGTTCCTATATGAAGATGCAAGGTAATCTTGTATTACAGATGAGTGAAGTTGCATGAATTTCTCTCTAACAAACTTTAGTGTTGCTTCGGTAGACGGGACTAGCTAGACTGGTCGGACGGCAAAGATTACCAGAGGGCTGTCGGTGGAAAAAGAACAGCAACAGAGACCGGTCGTCGGAAAGAGATGTCGACGCGCCGCTACTGCTGAAATACTGCGGAAGAAAGGGGGCGGCGGTTAGAGACGATAACGACGGACGATGGAACCGTCGGCAGGGCAAGGCTTACCGAGCGCACCTGAGCACGAGAGAAGCTGGCTCTGCTTCGGCCCTGCGGGGCTCTTCGGCTGTAATGGCGGAAGGGAGTGGAGACGAGAGCAGAGAGACGAGCGCGCAGAGGAGCAAAGGAGCTCGCCGAGTGAAGTGTTTCGTCTCAGGGAAAAATATCAGCCTCCGTTCCTTTTGTCTCTCCAGGACGACGCAAGTTGGCGCGGCGGCAATGTACTGCAGCGCATGGGCGCCGGGCGTGCGCGTCCCATCACGAAGACTTTCGGCGCGGTGGCAGCACTGCTGTGTACGGCCAGGCACTTTTACGGCTGGGAAGATGACCGGCAGCATTAATGTCGCGGCCGCTTCGAGCTCGGGTCCGACGAGTCTGTCCAGCCTCGGGGTCGAGCGAGGCGGAACGAAATGCGGCTTGTCCGACCTCGGGGTCGAGCGAGACGGAGCTAACGGCTTGTCCGACCTCGGGTCGAGCGAAGCGGAGAGTGATGACGGGTCGGGCGAGACGGAAAATAATGTCCGACCGCTGGGGGTCGGAGTCGGGCGAATCGTGAAAATCATCCGACCTCTGGGTCGGAGGTCGGGCGAATCGCGAAAATCATCCGACCTCTGGTCGGAGGTCGGGCAAAACGTAAAAGTCATCCGACCTCTGGGTCGGAGGTCGGGCGAAACGGCTCACAAAGCCGGGGTCGGGAAGGAAATGGAAATGAACAGGGAAACGGCGCCCGGGTTGGAGCAGGGGTTCGGGCGGCGGTTTACAATTGGGAGAACAGAGGAGACCGGTCGGCGCTCGTTCCTGCTCGGAGCGGAGCAAGGCCGGCGATGCACGGCGAAAGAAGTGAGAAGCAGAAAGACAATAACGATTGGATTTCAAATTAAATTTTTGAGATTAAGTTCTGTTGGTTAGATTCTACGATGTCATTAACTTTGGGTTTTGAGATTTTTATTAAACACAATAAGCCTTTATTGACAAAAGATTTAGCGAGAATTCAGTTCGGGATGTTACAGGGGGGGGAAGGAGAAGTTTGTGCGCGATTTAAAGAGGGGTGGTGCGGGGAAAAACATGGAGGAAAGCGGCACGGCATTGCCCCGGTATGGCCGGCGGCGCGGCACTATGCCCGGGCATGGTGCGCGGCGTGCGGGGAAGATGTGGGAGAGAGAGAGAGAGAGAGAGAGAGGGCGCGGGCAAATTGATGACGACGTGCGCCGAGTGAAGGCCGTGTCGGCCGGGCGGCATGGCTGCCCTGCTGCTCGCCGCTCGGTCGGGCGGGCGGCGGGCACTGTGCCTCCATTCCTCATTTTTTTTTATTTTCAAATTTTTGCTATTAAATTCAAGTCTTGAACCCTACTTCTATTGAAAATCACACTTCCCGAGATCCAAAATTTTTGAACATTTTCGTGTAGGCTCAGTGAGTTATGTGGAGTACTTTTCATTTAAGGTTCAAGTCCTGATTTGACTTCTAAAAATTCTTGAATTTCCAAGATGATTATTATTTGTGTGAATTTTAAAGTGGTCTAAATCCTTTCCAAAAATCTTGAATAAATTCCCAAAATTCTATTTTGAAGTGAACTTGATTGTTATGCAAAAAATATGGCTAGGGTTTTATGAAAATTTTGATAGTCCATGAGTTAGGGTTTGGATTTATCCCCTGTTAACAGGATTTTCGACACTGCTGGTTGAAATTTTGCGATCCTATTCATAGTGTTCTGTTGTTTGCCAAAATTCTCGTAGTGTTCCTTTAAAGCATTTCAAACAACATTTATTTTTACTTCCAGTGTCGATTTTGCTTTTAAGTGTGTAATTTGTCGATTAGGGTTTTAGTTTGTCGATTTAAGCCCTGGTGACACCTGGGGTGTCACAGCTCGCGCTCAATGTATAACTCTGCGTACTTTTTCATTCTATAATTGGTACTGACAGGTATGAAATGAGCGGACTTCGTCAGGCGATCCACGACTACCCAAATGGAGTTATGCTACCGAGCGGTGATGGGTAGCCCAACAATGAAGTCCATGCTAATGTCTTCCCATTTCCATGACGGAACGCTCAAAGGTTTTGACAACCCTGCACTTTTCAGATGGTCGATCTTTACTCTGCGGCAGGTGTCACATTCCGGTATGTACCGACCGATTTCTCTTTTCATCCTGGTCCACCAAAACTTTTTTCGCAAGTCTTGGTACATCTTGTTGCTGCCAGGGTGAATAAAGTACTTGGACAAATGAGCCTCATCCATGATCTTCCTTTGGAGCTCGTGATTCTTTGGCACTACCAGTCTGTCCTTGAACCACAAAACTCCGTCTTCGTCTTCCCGGAAGCACTGCATCTTCTGTTCTTGCAGTCCTAATCTGATCTTCTCCATGCCCTTACCAAGCTTCTGGGCATTGGCTACCTCTTCTCTAAGTATTGGCACTAAGTCTAGGTTGTAGAGGGCTCCGTGAGGTAGAATTCTTACGGTTGGCTCTAGTTCTTCGGTTGTAACTCCTTGATTCAAGTAGTGGCAATGTGCATTTCTGCTCAGTGCGTCTGCAACCACGTTAGCCTTGCCCGGATGATAGTGGATCTCTATCTCATAATCCTTGATTAACTCTAGCCATCTTCATTGCCTCATGTTCAACTCATTCTCGGTGAAGATGTACTTGAGACTCTTGTGGTCGGTGTAGAGGTGTACTAGGTTTCCCAATAAGTAATGCCTCCACACTTTTAGAGCTAATACCACGGCTGCCAATTCCAAGTCGTGTGTGGGATAATTTAGCTCATGCTTACGAATTCCCCTTGAAGCATAAGCAATTACTCGGCCTTCTTGCATTAACACACAACCAAGCCCAATGCCTGACGCATCACAATACACGTCGAAGGGCTTGCTCAAATTCGGTTTGGCGAGTACCGGTGCTGTGGTCAAGTGCTTCTTCAAAGTTTGAAAGGCTTCTTCTCACTTTTCTGTCCACTTGAATTTCTGATCCTTCTTGAGCAGCGTTGTCATAGGCTTGGCAATTTTGGAAAAGTTGGGGATGAAACGATGATAATATCCCACTAATCCCACGAAACTTCGCACCTTGTGGACTGTTGTGGGTGCTTTCCAATCAACAACATCTTGCACCTTTCCTGAATCCACAGAAATACCTTCCGCGGACACTACATGACCCAGAAACTGAACACGCTCAATCCAAAATTCGCACTTGCTGAATTTGACATAGAGCTGATGATCTCTGAGTCTGTGTAGAACTATCCGAAGGTGCTCAGCATGCTCTTCGACTGTCTTGGAGTATACTAGGATGTCATCAATGAACACCACTACAAACTTATCCAGCTCTGACATGAAGACTGAGTTCATGAGGTACATGAAGTACGCTGGTGCATTCGTGAGTCCAAACGACATCACCAAATACTCATACAGCCCGTAACTGGTGGAGAAGGCCGTCCTCGGAACATCAATGGGACGGATCTTGATCTGATGATAGCCAGACCGAAGATCGACTTTAGAGAAGACCTTTGCTCCAGCCACAGCTCATGTTGGACAAGGTACCCGGTGTTGGTATTTTTTTACGACATTACTAAGTTTTGCCTAAGGGGCAATTCCTAGCAACGGCGCTAGAAATAATTACATTAGTTTTCTAACATTTACCGAAAAGACTGCAAACGCACGAAGTACCGCTGTAGCATTTCACCTTTCAGTATTCTAGGGTATCGTATTTATTCCACAGGGAGGATGCTTAACAAGGATGGTGCATATGAATATGACATTAAGCTATGCATACTAAAGTATCATATACTCATGCAGGGGTAAGCATATAAAATATATATAGGTAGTGTGACACGAAGAAGAGAACCTACAATCTATTACATAGGTGGAAGAGCTATTCTAAGGCTAAACTAAGCACTCATTATATTTCTATACTTATACATATACTAGTATACATAAATTTCCTATGCTAGCAAGAGATCATGGCTGAGACATATCGAGGCACCGGTTTACTCCCAATGCAGGAAAAAGACTCCGGCAATTATACACCTCTAACCTTACGACCGGACGTTGGGGATTAAAAAGGACGGACAAGGCTGTCACTTCAAGCCGCTTACCCCTAGCTCTGTGGGTCACACAACATTCAAGATATCTAATAACCGAAGCACCACGCTTACATTCCTAAATGTTACTCCGCTCGACAGACCTCAATCCTTCGACTAAAGCATACTCTAAGGAGTACAATGAACCAATGCTAGATCAATGATCAACTATACTAAGCATATAACATACATATCAATACTTATGACTATAACTAGTAAACTGGTATATAATCTAAGTATACACACATGACAGTCATAAGGATAATCATAACCACACAAACATATATTGAATAAAGCATAGAAATATATTGAATTGGAATATCACAGTCTTACAAAAGAATAAGAGAGACTACTACTAGACCCATACCTATTCCTATGGAGACACCACTACAGAGCTAGAAGAGCTCTTAGAATAGACTCTAACTCCACTAATACTGAAATGAGAGTGTAATGTAGGTGAAACTCTTTCTTGTGTGTTTGGAAGTGAGAGAGAGGGGTCCTACTTATAGGTAGAGAGGACTTGGGCATGTGGGTTTCTTCCCCTCTTTTAGATGATTTCCTGCCACTCATTTGTGCCACCGACTTCAGAACCGACTTGGAGAGGCGGTAACTCACGTCACATCAAAGGTGGGGCCCAGTGGGGCCACCCTAGGATCTGCCGATCTTGGAGATCGCACAATCTCCTGTGGGCCTCACTCGGGTCCCGCGTGGTGGCTGTCTTATGGGCCCTGGGCGTGGGTCGGGGTGTCTGATGATTTTCACTGTTTTGACACATCTGGTGGGGCCATGAATCCGTGGGCGGCCTACGTGGCGTCCTGTGGTTGGCCGAAGTTGTGTTTCTGTGACACTCCTGTGTCACTTAAAAATTCCGATTTAAATTCTTGCGCTCTGAAGCAAAACTTTACACTTGAGCTAATAAGCATTTTTGTTTTAAGCAATTCCATTAACCTCCATAAAAAGTTTGGTGAATTACTGAGCACTTTTGTCAAATCAGGAGTTTTCGAACCACAGTACCAAAATCATTGTATAGCAGGTAAAAATTCCATCGCATCTTTCAAAAAACCATCAAAAACCCAATATAACCCTAGTAATGTTTTCATGGCAATTAAGCTCATCTCAAAACAAAATTTTGGAGATTTTATCAGAATTTTTGGATAAGATTTAAACCCCTTAAAAATTCAAAACAAAGCTTTTTTGAATTGAAAATTGACAAATTTGTAGCAGCCGAACTAGAACTTTTTCCAATAACAAAAGTTCTTCTAAATAATTTACTGAGTTCACAAAAAAAAATTTCACGTTTTTCTGACCTCAGGAATGTGCAGTTTAAATGAATTTAAATAGGAATTTGGAAATATTGCAAAAATTTTAAAAAAAAAATTTCAGCTGCGCCTTCCGCACTGCGCGGCGGCCAACCGGCGCGCCGCAGCATCGTAGGCCGTGCCAGGCGCCGGTGCGCGCCTTTTCTCACCACGTCGTCCCCTCGGCGACGTGATTCCAGCTCCGTACTCTCTTTTCTCTCCCTCTCTCTCGCGCGCAGGTCTCTTCACCGCCGGCGCACGCCAAGCCACCGCCGGCTGCCGTCCTTTGCGCCCTCACTTGTCCTTGCTCCCGCTGTGCGGTGCCTTAAGGCATTGAGCGCGCACATACTTAAACCCGCGCCAAACAAACCGGCAAGCACCAATCCGGCACCCCTCCCCATTTCTTCTTCCTTCACACGCACACTCGCCGAGCCGCCATTGCCGACGCCAGCGACCTCACATCGACAGCCTCGCTCGGTGCTCATCGTGCTCCGCCATCGTGCCGCGTAGGTTCCTCTCGTCCTCCTTCAGCTCTCCGACCATCAACGCCTTCTCCGGTCCACCCTCTCGCCGGGAATGCACCATCTTCAACCTCCGGCCGTGAGCACGCCGCCGGTAGTCGAGCTCCAAATTCGCTGTCTCGGTATCTTTCTAGCTCGATTCCTCTCGCCAGTGAGTTCCTCTCGTTCTTGTGCACTTGTTTGACAAGGTTTCGACCGCAGAGAACCACCGGTGAGGAAGAATTCACTACGCCGCCTCTGTCGCCATTGTCGCCGCCGTGAGCCGCTCGTCGCCGACCAACCTCCGGCCACTCCCGTGATTTTTATCACCGACCAATAGACTCCACTCGTCATGGTGATGCTTCTATACACCTCAATCGCACCCTAATCCCTCTCCTCCGCCGCGCGCATCGCTTGCGATGAACTCCGTCCACCGCCGCTCGCCGCCGATGGTCTTCCGGCCATCGCCGGAGCTCGGCACCACCCCCATTCGAACCCCCGAGCCATGCTGAGCAAGATATGGGTGGCCGATGGTGCCAGGTCGCTGCTGTTGAGCTTGCCACCGGTGAACCCCCGCCGCCCCTACTTTGGGGATTAAAATGAATTTTTCTATTCCTGGCCTATTTTGTAAAATGCATAATAAATCATTGGGAACTCTAAAAGTGCTGAACCAAAATTTCTTGGAATCCTTACAAGTATACTCTAATTAATTGCTGAAACACTTTTTCAAAAAGGTTCATGGAACTTCGTAAATAAATAGGTTAATATATTCTATTTTAGAATTTTCACTGGAGTTCCAGAGGTCTTCTGGGGCTGAAACTTGGACCAAAGCTGTGTCATGCCTTTGTGAAAAAGCTTCTGTAATTTTTCCAGGATTTAACATCAACAAAGTTCCATGCATGTCAATAAGTATGCTTAAAACTGCCAATTTAATTTATTATTTTCTAAAATACATTGTGCATTGCAACCAAAAATCCAAAACCTTGATCAAAACTTTAGTTTAGGTGCTTAGTAGTGCATCTATCCATTTTCATGATTTTACCGTAGGTTTTAGTAATTATTTCTGATTTTATAAGTTTGATTAACAGAAACTTTACTAAATTTTTATAACATCTAGAAAATTCAGTTAACCTCAACCAAACTCCAAAATTTATATTTCAGAGAGCACTGTCAACTAAAAGTAATCCCCTGGTAAGATATGAAGTTTTCACTTTAGTCCATGATCATTATGTGAATAAATGCTTTTATTAAAATACCCTAGTCGAAATATTTAGGTATTAGGTCAAACCACCTCGACAGCGATTAGCTGTAACTCTCTAGAGGTAATGATGAAAACAACATTTTATCTATGATGAAAACACCATAGTATCTATGATGAAAATACCATATTACCTTATCTAATAATAACTCTTCTCACTCTTGTGCATCATGTAGATGCCGAAGTGAACGAAGTAGCTGCAGATCCGGAGTCCTCGATCCCCGAAAAAGTTCTCATCACCAACACAGGAGATCAAGGCAAGCGTCGGTGCACAACCAGTTTTTATAGTTTTTCTTTTATCACTATGTGTCGTGATTGTGCATTAGGTTTTCAGGAATTCATTGAAACCCTGGCTGCATCTGTCTCCTTAGGAACCCTATCGGTATATTGGTATAGGTATCCCCGAGGTAGCATGCTATGTTTAGATATACTTACCAGTAGAAGTTGAGCAGAGTGGACGCTGCTCGCGACTGCTAGGAGTTGAGTGAAACTACCTCATGACACATGCAAGAACTATGGCTATGTATGATGAAAGAAAAGATAAAACTGGAGGGTCAGACAGGGTACAAGTAGGTCGACGACTGGACTGGGTCTAGGGTGATCGTAGTCTTGTCTGATCCGTGTGGTCCGAGTCTGATCGAGCATTGAATGTATTGATCATATGCTGGATATAATGGGGCTCAGTAAACCTACATAGCCTAGTGATTGCAAAGTCAAACCTACCCTACGTTGTCGGATTTGGAACCGATCTGGGGCGGGCAGTTGTGGAAACTCCACAGAAACCGTCCGGGACGTGTGTTCTGGTGGGATGTGGCACTGCTAAGGCAGCGTAGGAGGGAATTGACTTTGCATGATCTGGTGTGAAGGGTTGCCACGTGCGGTCTGGGACGCGCATGTTTCGTATGATTAGGTTATCCCTACAGGTGTAAATTGGTTCGAATCGCTGTCGCTCTCAGCTATGAGTTTTCTTGTGAAATGCACTACATTTTAATTAAGATGTTGAGCTATGAGAATGATGACTGAGTTATGATCATCATTTATCTATTGCTTCTATTTATGATTGACTAGATCAGTACAAACTAAAGTTACGATTCTAATCACTTAACCTGAGCTAAAACTTGACCAGAACAGCTTCAGGTAGTGCGAGTTCTTTTGCAAGAACCTCACTCTGAGTCAGCCTGCATGTCTAGATGTCGGCTGTAGTCAGCCAATTTGACGAGTCAGTGTTGCTGAGCTTTTTAGGAGCTCACGCTTTACGAATACGTGGTTTTCAGGCGTCGATGCGTGCGTTTGCGATGGCAACTACCAGTGGAAAGAACCACGTCCGGAGATCGTGAGCTTCCAGTGGGAACGTAGTGATTCGCCGCAATGAACCTTGCGTGGTTAGTAGCATTGTGCCACTAGGCAAGGCTCATGCTTTTGCTTAATCTCAGAGAGTCAGAGTCTATACCTCGTTTGATGCTTCCGTTGTCTCATGTTTTCAAAACCTTTATTCATACTCTGATGTTGTAAGACTTAACTTTAATTATGGAACCTTGTTGTATTAATTCTCTCATCCTGTAAAAAATTGCTGTTTGTCCTGCGTATGTTTTACCATGTGTATGCTCGCTTCGCCGAGCATCGCCCAACTGGATCCTAGCGAGATGGACCATCCCTAGTTTCTAGGGCGGGTCTGTCACAGTTTCTTTGCCACGGGCCGGATTGTGCCTCATTACTGTGATAAAATGCCTGCATGCACAAACTTTCCAAGTACATATGAAACTATATTATTTTTAAACTAACAAGCATATATGAAATGCATGTCATTATTCATTTTTAGAGATATGTTGACGGTATTTTTTGTATATTTAATAGCCGTCAACAAACTCCCCCAAGCTTGCCTCTTGCTCGTCCCAAGCAAGTGAAGACTTAGGTTTGTTGGATCAGGAGTTGCTACAACTCTACCTTTCAATTATACCTATTGCACAATAAAGCTACTTTATCTTGAATTAAATAAGTTGGCAAAGGGCATTTCTCACCATCGTTACCTTAATCCTTATGGGGCTCTTCCGCTTCTCCTTGTCTTGGACGGTTGGAAGATTGAATGACTTGAATAGGCACCATTCTAATGTCTATTACTTAGCAATGAAGATTGAGATGTTTGCAAAATGTTTTGTAAATGAAAAACATGAGTTCCTCAACTAGTACTCTCGAATCTCTCATTAACAGAGTATGTACATATCTGCTCACCAAGGCAGGATTGTCTTCTATCCTACTCATCTCTTTATGATTGGCTTTATGGTGGAGCTTGGTTGGGAAACAGAGCATACTTGTGCACATATATTGCTAAATCAAAAATCGGATCCAAGTCAAGAAGTAAAATTTACACTAATGCGGACAAGGCGTGCATGTGTAATGAAGTGGATGTGGAATGGAATTCCTTTTTACAAGATGCTTTTTCTTTGAAGGAATTGGAGATCATGGCTGTAGTTTTTATTGTTTTTGACATGCTCAATGGCTTTTTCCTTTGTTAGAAGCATATGGATTTTCCTCTTTCTTTTTTTCTATACAGTGCTGTATCTTTTCTAGTGATAACATGAAAGGGCATGAAAAGAGTTTATTGGGTGGGTGGATGGTTGACGCGGACCCGCCCCAGAAAACTCAGTCCGGGACGGATCCCGCATCTTGTCAGGATCCTATTGGGCAATGCTCGAGGAAGCGAGCATACACATGGTACAACACAGGCAGAATAAACAGCAATCTTTAACAGGAAAAGAGAATTTGATACATCATGGTTCCATAAGTTGAAATTAAGTCTTACAACAGAGTACGAAAGAGTTTTTGAAATCACGGAAATGCAGCGGAAGACTTTGACGAGTACAAACTCCGACTCTCATGGTAAAGCAAAAGCATGAACCTTGCCTAGAGGCATCATGCTACTAGCCACTTCAAGATTCACTACGCGAACCACAACGCTCCCACTGGAGGCTCCCGAACTCTAGAAGCGGCTCTTCCCATTGGCTATCATTGTGAGCGTACACGTCGGTGCCTGAAAACCACGTATTTCTCAAAGCATGAGCTTCTAAGAAGCTCAACAAGGCTGACCCATCAAATTGGCTAACTACCGCCGACACCTAGACATGCTGGCTAACTCAGGGTAAGTTTACCTTCGCGAAAGGACTCGCATTCCTGAGACTAATCTTGGTCAATTTTTTGCTCAGGTTAAGTGATTAGAATAGTAAGTTTGCACTGATCTAATCAATCATAAATAGAACAACAGATAATATAATCATCATAACTTAATCATCAACCTCATAGCTCATCATCTTAATTAGGATGTGGTGCGTTTCACAAGCAAACTAAGAAACTGGGAGCGCCAACGGTTCGAGATGATTTTACAACTGCAGGTTCAAACCTAATCATACGACACGTGCGCGTCCCAGACCGCACGTGGCAACCGTTCACACTAGGTCCTGCAAAGTCAATTTCCTTCTACGCCTGCCTTAACAACGCCGCATCCCACCTGAATACACGTCCTGGACGGTTTCTGTGGAGTTCCCACGACTGCCCACCCCAGATCGCCTCCGAATCAGACACCATAGGACAGGTTCGACTTTGCAATCACCAGGCTACGTAGGTTTACTGGGCCCCATTATATCGAGCATATGATTAGTACATTCAATGCTTGATCAGGCTCGGACCACATGGATCAAACAAGACTACGGTCACCCTAGTCCTGGAGCAATTGCCGACCTACTTGTACCCTGTCTGACCCTCCAACTTTTATCTTTCCTTAATCATCCATAGTCATGTATTATAACTTGTCATGTGCAAGTTTCAATAAAAACCCTAGCAGTCGCGAGCAACATCCACTCTGCTCGACTTCTACCGGTAAGTACCGCTAAGCATAGCATACTACAGTGGATACCTATACCAAGTACCGATGGGGTTTCCTATTAGAAACAGATGCAACTAGGGTTTCAATCAACTCCTAGAGACCTAATGCACATTCACGACACATATAGATAAAAAGAAAAACTTTAAAACTTGGTTGTGCACCGGGGCTTGCCTTGGTGATAAGGACATCACACCCATGGATACACACAATAATTCTCCCGCTGCTACAAATGAAGGTCCAATCACCAAAGGTCGCGCCCGTCAACTTAATATAGAGGTGAGCTCGTTCCTTAGCACTCCATTACGAATTCTTGAGGATAGATTACTACCTAATGATGTTATTATGATTAGGAATCATGGAGAGGTCAGAGGAACGATGGAAGACCAGGTTGGAGTCAGCCAAGGACGTCCAAGCCAAGTCGGAGGCCCAGCCCACGACGACTTCGAATCCAATTCGGAGTACAGGAGCAGTCTCCACTAAAACGGACGCCCAGGTCGCATACGGACTCCCTTTTAGGCGATCTACCACTTCACGGAAAGAGGACGAGATCATCTTTCCAACAGGACCTATCCCATGTCCAAATTCCTTCGGAGTCGACGGAAATCACCAAAACAGTGGGTTATCCAGAATCTGTCAGGGTGCTGCGACACCGATTTCGGGCCGGATGGCCTTGTATCGAGTTAGAGTCCATTAGGGTTTCGTCCAGGGGGACTTGCATGTCCCCGAGTCCTTTATATTCAGCCGTCACCCCCTCCATTAGGGTCGGATTTTGCTTAGATTATTTCTGTATACACAGATTCGCCGTTTCATCAGTTTGTGAGACCCCAACTTGTGAGTTTAATCTATATCTGCAAATTTGGTTGCTTTCCACTTTGTTCTTGTTTGTGTTCTTTGATTCGCAGGAAAGGATTAGCCTTCTCAGCGAGGTCATCCGTGTTCGCACGGGTGATAACCAGAGGAGACGTGGTGCTGCGATTGCAGGGTTCGGGACGTGCCGTTCGGAAACCGGATCGATTTGTGTCGCGACTCCGCCCAAATTGTTGATTATCAGAACCTATAGGAAGATTGGGACCCCCGTTCCCATCAAGTGGTAATCAGAGCTTCAGGTGTTCCCTCAGGTTCGCCTTTGTTTACCCTAATTCTTTGTTTCATTTCATCCTATAGTCCATAAAAAAGCCAAAAACAGAATCGTTGTTTTATTACATCCTGTCCAAAATCGTATTTAGCCATTGTATATTTCAATTTCAGAGTTCATAGTGTTGAGTTCGTGTCCTTAGTTACGTTTTGTTGCTGGTTTAGATCGTGTCTTGTTACGGTTTGTTTTGCTTCCGTCACCTTGTGTGAACTGTAGCCGTGAATTTTTTTTCCCACCCTGATCCCACCCTGAATTTAGTTTGTTACATCACATCTGTTATTTATTTTGACCACCCATCATTAATTTCCACCTTTTACACAGCTTCCACCATCGAATTTCTTATTTTTCGGCGACCCAATTCATTGTCTGCCGTAATACGCATACTGATTCGTACACCCTTCCATAAAACGGCCATAACTTTTGCATACGAACTCGAAATTAGGGAAATTTTGTATGCAAAACGATCGGCACGAAATTTGACATTTGATTTCACCCCGCTTCGTTGGGTTTGCCGCTTTTAGAATCCCAAAATCCACCCCGGAAGGTACACATATCGGAGGCCGAACGTTCTGCCGCAACTTTCAGGCAGCTTCGAAAATTTCATAGACCATATATTTGATCCAGTTGATCTGCAAATTTGTGTGGTTCCTATTTCTATACTCTGCTTGCTAAAAAAAATATCAAAAAAATAAAAGGAAAAAATAAAAATATTTTGGTGTCAAAAATTTTAAGTTTTTGTCAAAAATATCAAGTACTAGTAGAGAGAGTTCTATCGGTGACAGCAAAAGCATTAGTGACGGAGCATAGAATTGGGTGACATACTATATTTGGCAAGTGCTTGGGCTGAATTGAGTTTCCTTTGCCTATTGATCTTTGTTGCTGTTTTTCCTATACATCATCTTTGTCCATGTATCATAACTGTTATAGGACACATTTGACCAGCAATTAGTACCAATACTTTGGACACTTATTCAGTATTACTATCTGTTTTTGATCTGTGTTCCACTCACATATATATTGGCCTTCCAAGCTCCACATAACCCTTCTGAACAGGCACAGATTCTTCACCCTGTAATCGCCGGATCACTTCTCCCAGGTATCTTGCTTTGTGTTCACTTAGATCTTTGCAAGAACTTGGTTTGAAACTTCCTGTTGCAGTCTGAGAGTACCACAATCCTAACACAGTAGTTGGTAGGGATAACCTTTATCTATTTTCTTCTGTGTTTTGTTTTTCTTTCATCATGTCAGCAGGTGACGAATCGGCGAGCCCAACGGGCTTCAACGAGTGTGTCAGCCAAGACCAGATGAAGGGAGCAATTGACAAGGCGCTGGAGGGCATCGATGAGAAGATCACTGATACTGTGACGAAGAACTTAGGCCCTGTTCTTGACGGCCTTACCACTCAATTGGCCGCCATCGCTACGCGACTTGATGTGTTGGAGCGGCGTCCACCTGCCGGCAACCACAACGACGACGATGAGGTTGACGACACTATCTATGATACCGATGGCAACATTGACTAGTGTGCAACTCAGGGAGCTCGCCTTCGACGTCGACTACGCCGTAACCGTCACGGCATGGGAGGTAACAACAACAATCAACATGCTCGCCCTCATAATGATCCATTTGCTAAGGTTAAATTTTCCATGCCGCCATTCTTTGGTTTATATGATGCTGAAAAATATCTTGATTGGGAGATGACGGTAGAGCAGAAATTTAGTTCCCATCTAGTTCGTGAACAACATAGGGTTCGACAAGCTACTAGTGAGTTTAAGGACTTTGCTATTATTTGGTGAACTAGTTTAGCTGCTGTCGGACGTTTACCTGCCACTTGGGATGCTTCAAAAACAGCTATGCGTGATCGTTTTGTTCCTCCTTCTTTTCAACGAGATATGCGTCTCAAACTGCAGCGTTTAGAGCAAGGTAGTAATTCCGTCCAGAATTATTATGCTGAGCTACAGAAGGGCATGATGCGTTGTGGGGTAGTTGAGGATAATGAGGATAAAATTTATCGTTTTTACGGGGGATTGAGGCGTGAAATTCAGGATATTGTTGATTATAAAACCTTTAACAATGCCAACGAATTGTTCCACATAGCTATGCTTGCAGGGAAGACAGGAAGCAGCAAAGACAAGAACCAGTCGCTCCTTCACGCCTAGTACGTCTACATCTACGGGAGCAACACGGTCCTCGTCAAGCTTTCGTCCCCCTCCTGTACCAGCCAACAAGCGACCGTCCACCACAACAACGCGTCCCTTGTCACGTCCTGCGGATTTTTCTAAATCCTCTATGCAAGGTCCAGTGAAGAATCAACCATCCACTACATCCACTGGTCGCACGACTGACATTCAGTGTCATCGTTGCCTTGGACTTGGGCACGTGCAGCATGACTGCCCAAGCAAATGAGCCTACATTGCCACTGAAGATGGCGGTTATGCGAGCACCTCTGACATAGAAGATGACGATGATGATGATGATGTTGCTGATGGGGACGGGTGACACGACCCGCCCAGAAAACCTCGTCTCGGGACGGATCTGGTCAGTCGTTAAGCCAGGATCCTGTTGGGCAACACTCGGCGAAGCGAGCGTACACACGATACAACACAGGCAGGGATAAACAGCAATAATTTACAAAAAGAGAGAACTTAATACATCATTGGTTCATAACTTTGAAGTTGAATATTACATTGTTTCAGAGTACGCAAAAGTTTTGAAACGATAACAGCGGAAGACTAGAACGATTACAACTCCGACACTCGGACTTAAGCAAAAGCACGCGCCGTGCCCACAGGCGTCATGCTACTAGCCACTTCAGCATCTCAATGCGGCGACTCGCACAACTCCCACTGGAGGTTCCCGAACTCGGGGAGAGACTCCTCCCAAAGGAAGCTACCTGCTGGTTCCTGCATGACGGTGCCTGAAAACCACAAAACGCTAACGCGTGAGCTTCTAAGAAGCTCAGCAAGACTTACCCGACAAAAGTGGCTGACTACAGCCGACTCCTAGACATGACGGCTGATGGGGGTAGGTTTATTGCAAAAAGGACTCACAAGCCTGTACTAATCTTGTCAAATTTTAGCCCAGGTTAAGTGATTAGAAAATAAATTTAGTTAGTTCTAAGCTAAGCAAACATAACGGAAGTAACAATAGCAAAGATAATCATCATGTTCATTCTCATTGTGTCTCAACCTACTTACTAGAATGTGGTGCGTTTCACGAGCATGCTCACTAACTGGGAGCGACAGCGGTTCGAAACGATTTTTATACCCTGTAGGGGGAAACCTGACCGTACGACACGTGCGTGTCCCGGACTCGCACGTGGCAACCGTTCACACCAGCTCCTGCAACGTCAATTCCCTCCTACGCCTGCCTTAGCAGCGCCGCATCCCACCAGACAACACGTCCCAGACGGTTTCTGTGGAGTTCCCACGCTGCCCACCCCAGATCTCCTCCTAGTCAGACACCGTAGGGCAGGTTCGACGTTGCAATCACTAGGCTACGTAGGTTTACTAGGGCCCATAACACCCAGCATACGACCAGTACATTCAACACTCGATCAGTCTCGGACCACACGGGTCAGACAAGTCTACGGTCACCCTGGACCCAGTCCAGTCGCCGACCTAATTTGTATCCTGTCTGACCCTCAAACTTTTATCTTTCTTACTGATTCACATTCGTGTGGTCCATCTCATAAAATAATTTCATTCAACAACCTATCCTTTCGCGAGCAGCGTCCACTCTACTCGACTTCTACCGGCAATACCTACTAAGCATAGCAGACTAAAGGGGTGTCTATACCAACTACCGTTAGGGTTTTCTTATGGAAACAAATGCAACTATGGTTTTCAATCAACTCCTAGTACTTAATGCACAAACAAGACACACTTAGTCATAAAAGGAAAATTTTAAACAACGGTTGTGCACCGGGGCTTGCCTTGTTCTTCAGCGTTGTTGACTTCTTCGACGGAGGTCGAGGTAACTGGATCCGCAGCTACTTCGAGAGCGTCAGACTCTACATGATGCAGTAAGATTATGATAATTTCAATGAAATAGAAACTTATTGTTATTATCAATAATAACCTAGGGTTTAGATTGGCGACGCCCAGAATTAGGGTTAACCCTAATTTCTCGACGCCGTCGATTAAATTCAATTCTTAATCTGTGAATGAGGTTTAAAGAAATCTATTAACTCTCACGAGGTGACTTTTAGTTGGTATGTTCATCAACTTCAACTCTAGTTAAGCTAATTTCGACACTTTTCATCGGTTAGTATTATTTAATTACTTCGGCTATTAAACTAGGGTTAAAATGAAGATTTTAATTCTTCCTCCAGATTATTTTTAGTTGGTAGTACTCCCTGGAATAAGCATTTTGGGCTTTGGGTGGGCCTAGATGAATTTTTTATATTTTATAAAAATTCATCAAATTCCTATTTTTAGATATTATAAAATCAGAAAGCACTAGTAAATATTAGAATAAAATTATGAAACTTTATGTGGGAAATCTTAAGCACCAGGTCTAAAACTTTACTTTTGGGTCTAATCTTGTAAATGACTTTTACAATGTATTTTAGAAAATGGTATTTAAACTAGGCAGATTGAAGTATTTTAAAAGGGTTAGATATCATTTCGTGTTTCTAAAATCTTCATAAAATTCCAGAGGGTGTGTAGTACCATGCTGCACTTGTGGATCAAAGGTTAGCCCTAGCATTGCTCTATAATGCAATCTAAAATTCAAAAACAAAATGGAGTTTCTCTAATTAATTTTGCAAATGTTTGGTCATTTGTTAAAAAGTGCTTTAACAGAAAATTAGTACTTTTCGCCAGGGTTCTAACAAATTTTAGTTTGGCATTTTTGGATCTTCCTGTGAATTTCTAGGGATTTTAGAAGACAGAGCAATAATCTAGAAAATAAATAGGAAAAAGGAAAAAACAGGGCACTGTCTCCGGCGAGCTCCGGCGGCCAATTCCCGACAATGGGGAGGTGGCCGGCCATCGAACCTTGGCTTTCTATGATCCACTCGACACGAAGAAGCTCGGCAACATGCTATTATTCATGGTTTTGGCTGGGAAGGTGGTGCTCACCGTGGGGGTGCCTCGGGGCGGCGGCGGCGAGCAAAATTCCGACGAGGTGGCTCGATTTCGGAGGAGGGGACGGTTCTGTGAGCTTCACGGGGTGGAGAGGAAGTGAATTGGTGAAGGAATTGGATTGAGGATGGCCGGGAGTGAGTTTTCACCGAGAGGGGCGGCTATGGCGTCGGTGGGCGGCGGCCGGGGCAGAGAAGTGAGCTCGCGCGGGGGGGAAAAGAAGTGGGGAGGGAGGGGAAGATGGAGGCGCGCCCGTTTTAAAGGAAAACGAGTAGGGGAGTAGGGGAGTGGGGGAGCAGTGGGGGGGGGGGTCGGCATGGCAGCGCGGGCAGCGGTCGCGCATGGCTTCCGGCGGCTCGGGCGGCGCGGGCTCGGGCAGAGAGAAAAGAGAGAGGGAGGGAGAGGGCTAGAGAGAGAGAGCGAGGGGGTGAGTGAGAGAGAGGAGCACCTGAGCTATGAATGCGACATGCGACGAGCAGTCGCCGTGTCGGCCGGGGCAGCAGCGTCCTGCGCGCGTGTTGTCGGGCGGGCGGTCACTGTAGCCCGCCCGGCAACAGTTTTATTATTATTTTTTTCTATAGTTCAAGCTAGAAGGAAATTCAATGAATTGGTACACTTCCCGAGCTCAAAAATTTTTGAGAAGTTTTGTACAAGCTCAGGAATTTATTTGGAACACTTTTCATTTAAAGTTCAAGTCATGATTTTGGTCTCTAAAAATTCTTGAATTTCTAAGTTGATTATAGATTGGATGAATTTTTAAGAGGTCTAAATCTTTTCCAAAAATCTTGAATAATTTCCCAAAATTCTATTTTGAAGTGTACTTAATTGTTATGTAAAAATATGGCTAGGGTTCTTTGGAAATTTTGATGGTCAAGAGTTAGGGTTTGGATTCCTTCCGGTTAGCGAGATTTCGACACTGTTAGTTGAGATTTCTCCGGATTTTGCTAAAGTGCTCTGTTGTTTGTCAAACTTTTCATAGTGTTCCTTTAAAGCATTTTAAACAATATTTCTTTTTATTTTCATGATTGAATCTGCTTTAAAGTGAGTGAAATTGTGGATTAGGGTCTATAGTTGTTGATTTTTGCCCTGGTGACACCTGGGGTGTCACAGCCCTTCCCCCTAAAAGAAATCGCGTCCCGAGATTTAAGGAGAGGGTTAGGATAGGCATAGGCACCTAGGAGTTTGGGAGTATCTCGGGGTAGTGTGACTGAAGAAATTCTGCAGATTCCCACGTGGCTTCTTCTTCCGTGTGGTTGCTCCACAGAACTTTGTAGAACTTGAGTGTCCGTCTTCTTGTAACCCGTTCCTTTTCATCCAGTATCCGGATTGGGCGCTCTGGGTAGGTTAAGTCTGGTTGCAATCCTTCTACCTCTTGAATCACTTGGTCTATGGGTGCCTTCAGACACTTCTTCAACTGGGAGACATGGAATACGTTATGCACTCCTGATAATCTTTCTGGCAGTTCTACTTGATACGCCACTGGTCCGCACTTGGCTGTGATAGGATATGGACCTACGTATCGGGGTGCTAACTTGCCTCTGATCCTGAACCTTTGAACTCCCTTCATTGGCGAGACTCGTAGGTAGACGTAGTCTCCTACCTCGAAGGTCAATGGTCTGCGCCTTTTATCTGCATAGCTTTTCTGTCTTGACTTGGCGGCCTTCAGATTTGCTTGTATAACCTGTACCTTCTCTTCAGCCTGTTGCACTAGGTCCGGTCCCAATACAATTCTTTCGCCTGCTTCTGACCAATTGAGTGGGGTTCTGCAACTACGGCCATAAAGTGCTTCAAAATGGGACATCTGGATGCTGGCTTGATAGCTGTTATTGTAGGAGAACTCTGCCAATGATAGATAAGTGTCCCACTCTTTTCCGTACTCCAAAACACAAGCTCAGAGCATGTCCTCAAGTATTTGGTTCACTCGTTCCGTCTGACCATCAGTCTGAGGGTGGTAGGCTGAGCTGTGGATTAGTCTGGTTCCTAGTGACTCGTGGAGTTGTTTCCAAAATCGACCGACGAATTGGGTGCCTCGGTCGGAGATGATCGTCTTGGGGACTCCATGCAGACAGACTATCCGGTCAATGTAGCTGTGCATACTTCTTCATGGTGTATCTGGTTGAGACAGGAATGAAATGGGCTGTCTTTGTCAAGCGATCTACTATAACCCAAATTGAATCCAACTTTTGAGCTGTCATGGGCAGTCCAACGAAGTCCATACTTATGTCTTCCCACTTCCATGACAGAACGCTCAACGGTTGCGACAACCCTACGCCTTTCAGATAGTCGGCCTTTACTCTGCGGCAGGTGTCACACTCCGCTACATACCGAGCGATTTCTCTCTTCATACTTGTCCACCAAAACTTCTTTCGCAGATCCTGATACATCTTGTTACTGCCAGGGTGAATTGAGTACTTGGATAAATGAGCTTCATCCATGATCTTCCTTCGGAGCTCGTGATCCTTCGGCACTACCAGTCTGTTCTTGAACCACAAAACTCCTTCTTCGTCTTCACGGAAACACTGCATCTTCTTTTCTTGCAGTCCCAATCTGATCTTCTCCATGCCCTTATCAAGCTTCTGGGCCTTGGCTATCTCATCTCTAAGTGTTGGCACTAAGGCTAGGTTGTAGAGGGCTCCATGGGGTAGAATCCTTACGGCTGGCTCTAGTTCTTCGGTTGCAACTCCCTGATCCAAGTAGTGGCAATGGGCGTTTCGGCTCAACGCGTCTGCAACCACATTAGCCTTGCCCGGATGATAGTGGATCTCTATCTCGTAATCCTTGATCAACTCTAGCCATCTTCGTTGCCTCATGTTCAACTCGTTCTGGGTGAAGATGTACTTGAGACTCTTGTGGTCGGTGTAGAGGTGTACTAGGTTTCCCAATAAGTAATGCCTCCACACCTTCAGAGCTAGTACCACGGCTGCCAATTCCAAGTCGTGTGTGGGATAATTCAACTCATGCTTACGGAGTTGCCTGGAAGCATAAGCAATTACCCGTCCTTCTTGCATTAACACACAACCAAGTCCCGTGCCCGACGCATCACAATACACGTCGAAGGGCTTGCTCAAATCTGGTTGGGCGAGTACTGGTGCTGTGGTCAAGTGCTTCTTCAAAGTCTGAAAGGCTTCTTCGCACTTTTCTGTCCACTTGAACTTCTGATCCTTCTTGAGTAGGTCTGTAATAGGCCTGACAATCCTGGAGAAGTTGGGAATGAAGCGGCGATAATATCCCGCTAATCCCAAGAAACTTCGCACCTTGTGGACTGTTGTGGGTGCTTTCCAATTAACCACATCTTGCACTTTTTCTGGATCAACAGAAATACCTTCCGCGGACACAACATGACCCAGAAACTGAACACGCTCGATCCAAAACTCGCACTTGTTGAACTTGGCATAGAGCTTATGATCTCTGAGTCTTTGGAGAACTGTCCGAAGGTGCTCTGCATGCTCATCGGTTGACTTGGAGTATATTAGGATGTCGTCAATGAACACCACTACAAACTTATCCAGCTCTGGCAGGAAGACTGAGTTCATGAGGTACATGAAGTAAGCTGGTGCGTTTGTGAGTCCAAACGACATCACCAAATACTCATATACTCCGTATCTGGTGGAGAAAGCCGTCTTCGGAACATCACTGGCACGGATCTTGATCTGATGATAACCAGACCGAAGATCGACTTTTGAGAAGACCTTTGCTCCAGCCAACTGATCAAACAGAGTGTCTATGTGTGGCAAGGGATACCTGTTCTTGATAGTTACCGCATTCAAGGGGCGGTAATCTACGCATAGCCTCAATGACTGGTCCTTCTTCTTCACGAACAATGCCAGACAACCCCAAGGCGAGGTACTGGGCCGTATAAAGCCCTTGTCCAACAACTCCTGTAACTGTTTCTTCAACTCTGCTAGTTCTTTGGGTGCCATCTTGTACGGTCTGCGGGAGATCGGGGCTGTGCCTGGCAACAGTTCAATCTGGAACTCCACATCTCTGTCCGGTGGTAAACCTGGTAAATCTTCTGGGAATACGTCCGGAAACTCCTTAACCACTGGTATCTCGTCCAGACTTTTCCCGACAACATGACAGACTTGACTGAGGGTGGCTTTAGGGTGATCTAGGTTTATGGACATGGAACCGTGAAGTGGAGAGGTTAAGTGGACTACACGGTTAGCAATATCAAGGATGGCATTATGGTGTTTCATCCATTTCATGCCAATGATTAAATCGATACCCTGCCCATCTAGGATGACCTCCCAGATTGAGGGGTGCTTCAGTTAAGCCATGATTTGATAATATGTTGCCCCCAAGCGATTTAATTACGAAAGGTGGTTCTAGGGGAACTGTGGCTAGGTTTTTGCCTTTGACAAAATTCTTACTGATAAAATTGTGGCTTGCACCGGAATCGAAAAGAACAAAAGCTGAGTGGGTAGAGAGCAAGAACGTACCCGCTAGTACTTGTTCGCCCTCAGCAATTTCCTCGGTCGTGGTGTAGTTTACCCGACCGGTCCTGGTGTTCTTCTGGCCCTTTTGCTGGCCCTGTCCTTGATTTGACTGCCGGTTGCCTCCGGACTGCTGGTTGGAGGGGCACTCACGGGCGAAGTGTTCGCGCTGCCCGCAGTTGAAACAAGGCGTGCCTGGTCCAGGGCGGGCACCCTGTTGAGGTGGGTGGACACCTTGGTTCCTCTGCGGCGGGGGAGGTACGCGGTAGCCAGTCTGCTGTTGGTTCTGTGGGGGCCGGTACGGCTGCTGCGGCGGACGGAACGACGGCGCCTGCGGCGGGGTTGCCTTGTACTTCCTACCATCAGGTGCAGTGTACACCAGACGGTACTTGGGTGGCGGGGCATTCGATGGCCCACCGCTGGCTCGCCTCTTCTCCCGCTGCTCCTTCTCGAGGTACTCCTCGGCGATGAGGGCGTTGCTGACGAGCAAATTGAATGAGCCGCCTTGGCTCAGGGCCAAGTGACCTTGGAGTGTGATGTTCAGCGCTTCCATGAAGCGGTGCTTCCGCTTTGCATCCGTGTCAACCTGCTCCGGAGCATACAGAGCAAGTTGATTGAAGACACGGGAGTATTCATGCACCGTGCGACTTCCTTGCGTCAAGGCCATGAACTCCTTGGCCTTCCTTTGCATGAGTCCCGCGGGAATGTCGACTCCGAAGGAATTTGGACATGTGTGACACCCCAGGCGTCACCAGGGCAAAATCGACAACTGTAAACCCTAATCCAAATTTCACATGTAAAAGCAAAATGGACATTTAAAATAAAAAGAATTGATGTTTGAAATACTCTAAAGAATCACTATGAAAATTTTGGAACACAACAGAATACTATCGCTAAGTTCGGAAAAATCTCAACTAACAGTGTCGAAACCTCGTTAACAGGAAGGAAATCCAAACCCTAACTCATAGCTATCAAACTTTCCACAGAACCCTAGTCATATTTTTACATAACAATTAATTACACTTCAGAGTAGAATTTTGGGAATTTATTCAAAATTTTTGGAAGAGATTTAGACCTCTTAAAAATTCACACGAGCAATAATCATCTTGGAAATTCAAGAATTTTTAGAAGTCCAATCATGACTTGAACTTTAATAAAAAGTGCTCCAAATAAATTTCTGCGCTTGTACAAAAATTCTCAAAAATAGTCGAGCTCAGGAAGTGTGCCATTCAATTGAATTTCATTCAAGCTTTAGCTAATAGTAAATTGATTAAAAAAAATGATTTTGGCTGTTGCCGGGCGGGCTACAGTGCCCGCCGCCCGCCCGATCGAGCAGCGGGCGGCAGGACACCGCCCCGGCCGGCACGGCCTTTATTGGCGTACGTCGCCTTCACTGTCCCGCACCCTCTACTCTCTCTCTCCCTCCCTTCCGGTGCTCTCTCTCTCTTTAATTCTTCCGCCTCCTCCCACTGCCGCCATGCCGAGCGCCGCCCGATGCGCCGCCCGGCCATGCCCCTTTGCCGGCCGCAGCCTCCTCTGCTCCTTTCTCTCTCCCTTCCTCACGCTCTCCTTTGAGCATAAAGCCGAGCGCTGCCATTCCTTCTCCCCCCTGTTTTTCCTCTTCGCGCGAGCTCTGCCGGCACACAGCACGCCGCCGCCATTGCCGCCCCACGTCGACAGATCAATCCGACGAGCTCCAAGCCGCACCACCGTGCCTCCTAGGTTTCCCTCCATCCCCTGAAGCTCTCCGACCACCAAGCCCACCGGCGGTGCCTTGGTTTCGTCGGAACACCGCCACCTTTCCCCTCGGCCAAAAACACCGCCGCCGGCCACCAATTCTCAAAATTCCCCACCACGGTATAATATTTCTTCGATTCCTTTCACCGGATAGCTCATCTCACTCTTGCGCATCGATTTGACATGGTTCCAACCACAGCACACCGTCATCGACGAAGAACGCCGTGCGCCACCCCGTCGGCCGCCATTGTCGCCACTTCGAGCTCCACGTCGCCGGCCTTGTTCTCCTCTTCCCCGTGGCCTCCATCCTCCTCAAACCAGTGCATTGAGTCGAGGTGAAGCTCCACGACACTTCGGTTCTTGCCCTAGCCTTCTTCTCCGGCGAGGAGCTCACCGGAGCACCGCCCCTGCCGTGTCCTCTGTTTCTGCCCACTGTTCCATCCATTTTTCCTTTTTCCAGTAATTAGCCAGAGATTGTTAAGCATGTAACAAATCATGGAAAAAGCTAAAAATGCCAAACCTAATTTTATTTAAGTCCTTGAACACTGAACTAATTTTCTCTTGAAGCACTTTTTAGAAATTGTACAAAAATTTGCAGAATTAATTAGAACACTCTATTCTATTTTTGAATTATAGTTTGCATTCTAGAGCAATGCTAGGGCTATTCTTTGATCCACAAATACAATATGGCCAAACACACCTTCTCGAATTTTATGAGGATTTTAGGACCAAGAAATTGCATGTAACCCTTTTAAATTACTTCAGTCTGTCTAACTAAAATACTATTTTCTAAAGTACATTGTAAAAGTCATTTATAAGGTTAGACCCAAAAGTAAAGTTTTAGATTGGTGCTCAGGAATGCCCACATAAAATTTCATAATTTTATTCTAAGGTTTACTAGTGCTTTCTGATTTTATAAGATTTAAAAACAGGAACTTTGATAAAGTTTTATAAAATATAGAAAATTCATCTAGACCCCAACTGAAGCTCAAAATGCTTATTTTAGAAAGTGCTATCAACTAAAAATAATCTTGAGGTGGAATTAAAATTTTTATTTTAACCCTAGTTTAATAGTCGAAGAAATTAAATAATGTTTAACCGATGAAAAATGTCGAATTAAGCTTATGAGAGTTGTTGAAGTTGTTGAACATGCCAACTAAAAGTCTCCTTATGAGAGTTGAGTAGATTTTTTTGAACATCATTCACAGATTAAGAATTGAATTAAATCGACGGCGTCGAGGAATTAGGGTTAACCCTAATCCCGAAACGTCGAAATCCTTAGTAATCTTTAACAAAGGCATTATGACCCTTTTTCATTGAACTTATCTTAATCCTACTGCATCATGTAGATTCTGACGCTCGCAAGGTAGCTGCAGATCCGGGTTCTTCGATTTCCATGGACGACGGCAACAACAACGCCGAAGAACCAGGCAAGCCCCGGTGCACAACCGTTGTTTAAAGTTTTTCCTTTTATAACTCAGTGTGTCTTGTTTGTGCATTAAGTGCTAGGTGTTGATTGAAACCATAGTTGCATTTGTTTCCCATAGGAAACCCTATCGGTCGCTGGTATAGATACCCCTTAGTATGCTATGCTTAGCAGGTATTGTCGGTAGAAGTCGAGCAGAGTGGACGCTGCTCGCGAAAGGTAGGTTGTTGGATGAAACTATCATTCGATACATTATGGCACCTGATGATGAGTTAATTAAGGAAAGATAAAAGTTTGAGGGTCAGATAGGATACCAATTGACACGACCCGTCCAGAAAACCTCGTCTCGGGACGAATCTGGTCAGTCGTTAAGCCAAGATCTTGTTGGACAACGCTCGGCGAAGCGAGCGTACACACGATACAACACAGGCAGGGATAAACAGCAATAATTTACAAGAAGAGAAAACTTAATACATCATTGGTTCATAACTTAGAAGTTGAATATTACATTTGTTTCAGAGTGCGCACAGTTTTGAAAAGCGATAACAACGGAAGACTAAAACTATTACAACTCCGTCACTCGGACTTAAGCAAAAAGCACGCGCCGTGCCCACGGACATCATGCTACTAGCCACTTCAACAGATCAACGCGGCGACTCGCACAACTCCCACTGTAGGTTCCCAAACTCGATGGGAGGCTCCTCCCATTGGAAGCTACCTGCTGGTTCCTGCATGACGACGCCTGAAAACCACAAAACGCTAACGCGTGAGCTTCTAAGAAGCTCAGCAAGACTTACCCGACAAAAGTGGCTGACTACAGCCGACTCCTAGACATGAGGGCTGACTCGGGAGGGTTTACTTGCAAAAGGACTCGCAAGCCTATACTACTCTTGGCAAGTTTTAGCATCAGATTAGGTGATTAAAAAAAATAAATTTAGTTAGCACTGAACTAAACAAACATAACAGAATCAACAATAGCAATATTAATATTCATAATCCTTTCTCATGGTGTCTCAACCTATTTACTAAAATGTGGTGCGTTTCACGAGCATGCTCACTAACTGGGAGCGACAGCGGTTCGAAACGATTTTATACCCTGCAGGGGGAAACCTGACCGTACGACACGTGCGCGTCCCAGACTCGCACGTGGCAACCGTTCACACCAGCTCCTGCAATATCAATTCCCTCCTACGCCTGCCTTAGCAGCGCCGCGTCCCACTAGACAACACGTCCCAGACGGTTTCTGTGGAGTTCCCACGCTGCCCACCCCAGATCTCCTCCTAGTCAGACACCGTAGGGCAGGTTCGACGTTGCAATCACTAGGCTACGTAGGTTTACTGGGGCACATAACACCCAGCATACGACCAGTACGTTCAACACTCGATCAGTCTCGGACCACACGGATCAGACGAATCTACGGTCACCCTGGACCCCGTCCAGTCGCCGACCTACTTTGTATCCTGTCTGACCCTCAAACTTTTATCTTTCTTACTTATTCACATTCGTGTGGCCCATCTCATGAAATAGTTTCAATCAACCTATCCTTTCGCGAGCAGCGTCCACTCTGCTCGACTCCTACCGGCAATACCTACTAAGCATAGCAGACTAAGGGGGGTATCTATACCAACTACCGTTAGGGTTTTCCTATGGAAACAGTGCAACTATGGTTTCAATCAACTCCTAGTACTTAATGCACAAACAAGACACACTTAGTTATAAAAGTAAAACTTTAAAATCTGGTTGTGCACCGGGGCTTGCCTGGTTCCTCTATGTTGATGTCGACTTCTTCTGCGGCGGTCGAGGAACTTGGATCGGTAGCTATCTCGATAGCGTCAGAATCTACATGATGCAGTAGGATTATGATAAGTTTAATGAAAATGAAACTTATTGTTATTATCAATAACGACCTAGGGTTTAGATTAGCGTCGCCCAGAATTAGGGTTAACCCTAATTACTCGACGCCGTTGATTAACTTAATGCTTAATCTGTGAAAGATGTTTAAAGAAGTCTATCAAACTCCCATGAGGTGAATTTTAGTTGGCATGTTCATCAACTTCGACTTTAGTTAAGTTAATGCGACGCTTTTCATCGGTTAATATTATTTAATTACTTCGGCTATTAAACTAGGGTTAAAATGAAGATTTTAATTCTTCCTCAAGATTATTTTTAATGGGTAGTACTCTCTGGAACAAGCATTTTGGTCTTTGGTTGGGGCCTAGATGAATTATCTATATTTTATAAAAATTCATCAAATTTCCTGTTTTTAAATCTTGCAAAATCAGAAAGCATTAGTAAATATTAGAATAAAATTATGAAATTTTATGTGGGCATGCCTGAGTATCAGATCTAAAACTTTTATTTTGGGTCTAGCCTTGTAAATGACTTTTACAATGTACTTTAGAAAATGCTATTTAAACTAGGTAGATTGAAGTTATTTAATAGGGTTAGATGTCATTTCGTGCTCCTAAAATCTTCATAAAATTCCAGAGGTTGCGTAATACCATGGTGTACTTGTAGATCAAAGGTTAGCCCTAGCATTGCTCTATAATGCGATTTAAAATTCAAAAACAGACAGGAGTGTTCCTAATTAATTCTGCAAATGTTTGGTCATTTGTTAAAAAGTGTTTTCACATAAAATTAGTACTTTTCACGAGGGTTCTAACAAATTTTGGTTTGGCATTTTTGGATCTTCCTGTGATTTTCCAGGGTTTTTAGAAGACAGAGCAATAATCTGGAAAATAATTGGAAAAAGAAAAAACAGTGCACAGTCTCCGACGAGCTCCGGCGGCCAATTCCCGATGATGGGGTGGTCGCCGGCCGTCGAACCTTGGCTTTTCACAATCCACATGACACGACGAAGCTCGGCAACATGTTATTTTTCAAGGTTTTGACCGGGATAGGGGTCTCATCGTGGGGGTGCTTCGGTGGCGGCGGCGAAGTCAAAATTCCGACGAGGTGGCTCGCCGTCGGAGGGTTGGAGGCTTCTGTGAGCTTCACGAGGTGGAGAAGAGTTGATTCGATGAGTGAATTTGATTGAAATTGAGTCGGGGCGGTGTTTCACCGTGGAGGCGGCGGCAATGGGGGGTGGCGGCCGGAAACAGTGGAATTGAGGGGAGCTTCGCGCGCGTGGGGAGGAGAAGAAGAAGGGGGGGGGGGGGAAATGGAGAGGATTGCGCGCCAATTTAAGGAGGGAACGGGGTAGGGGGAGTGGGGAGTAGGGGAGTGGCCGGCAGCGGGCGGCTCGGGCGGCGCAGGACAGAGGCGGTTCGGGCGGCGCGGCGGAGAAGAGAGAAAAAGGAGAGAGAGGGAGGGAGGCTAGAGAGAGTGAGGAGGTAGGGGGAGAGAGGAGGGAGAGGAGGCCGGCACGGCAATGAAGGCGACGTGGGGGTGCAAGCGGCCGTGTCGGACGGGCGGCGCAGCTGCGCACCCTGCGTTCTGTTGTCGGGCGGGCGGGTACTGTTGCCCGCCCGACAACAGTTCTATTATATTTTTTTTTTCTTTTTCCATTAATGCTGGAAGGGATTCAATGAATGGGCACTCTTTCCGAGCTCAAAAAATTTTGAAAATTTTTGTACATGCTTAGGAATTTATTGGGACACTTTTCATTTAAGGTTCAAGTCATGATTTGGCCTCTAAAAATTCTTGAATTTCTAAGTTGATTATAGCTTGTGTGAATTTTAAAGAGGTCTAAATCTTTTCCAAAAATCTTTAATAATTTCCCAAAATTCTATTTTGAAGTGTACTTAATTGTTATGTAAAAATATGGCTAGGGTTCTGTGGAAATTTTGATGGTCAAGAGTTAGGGTTTGGATTTCTTTCTGTTAACGAGATTTCGACACTTTTAGTTGAGATTTCTCCGGATTTTGCTAAATTGCTCTGTTGTTTGTCAAACTTTTCGTAGTGTCTCTTTGAAGCATTTTAAACAATATTTCTTTTTATTTCCATGATTGAATTTGCTCTAAAGTGAGTGAAATTATGGATTAGGGTTTACTGTTGTCGACTTTTTGCCCTGGTCACACCTGGGTGTCACACCAATTAGGTCGGCGACTGGACCGGGTCCAGGGTGACCGTAGACTTGTCTGATCCGTGTGGTCCGAGACTGATCGAGTGTTGAACGTACTGGTCGTATGCTGGGTGTTATGGGCCCCAGTAAACCTATGTAGCCTAGTGATTGCAACGTCGAAACCTATGTAGCCTAGTGATTGCAACGTCGAACCTGCCCTACGGTGTCTGACTAGGAGGAGATCTGGGGTGGGCAGCGTGGGAACTCCACAGAAATGTCGCAACCCCGTCCGATAAAATCGTACGGTTGCTCATCCAGGATCATTCGGGGGGGCCGCTTGCCGAGACAAGTGACTTTGCAGTACAATAATTAACAAGGACTCGCATAAATGACTTGAAGATACATTAATTTAGGTTATATTACAACTGATTTCAGAAGTTTAGAAAGTGCGGAGACGTAGTTTTGATAACAAACACGTGGCTTTCAGCAGAAGCAAAAATCTAACACTCGACGCCTCGATCAAACACCCCAGCCCGATGGTGTTTAATCTCCACGGGAGGGAGAAGCGGGACCCACTCGAAGGTCCACTCCGAGGGCATCTCCTCTTCCCAACCACCCTGGCTACAGTCAGCACTATTACCTGCAAAACAACAATCAACAAACCGTGAGCGACTGACGCTCAGCAAGACTTACCCGTCAATAGGCCTTCTAAGGCCGACTCCTAGTATGCAGGGAGTATTTGTGACAGCAGGGTAAGTATTTGCAAAAACAGCACTAATGGTAAACCCTATTTTCAGGTTTTTAGCCAAGATTTTAAGAGTTCACTAGCAGTAGTAAAATGTGCTCTTAAATACTAAACAAACATGGTTGCAATACAATTTATTGAGATCCCAATACATTGATTTGCCCACCATACAACCCACATTCTCGGCAAGATGTGACACAGTGGACAAGCGGGTACTCTTAACCGTGAGGGGCGGCGATTATAATCGATGTACATCCTGCAGGAGAAACCCGAATAACACGACACGTGCGCACTCCACGAGTCGCACGTGGCCACCTTTCACTGCATCGCGACAGTGTTGGTCCAACATCCATCTCTCCAAGGACATGGTCCTCCAGGCAACGCCCTGCGTTCCTGTACGGCCCCAAGCCTTTCCCACTAGCACATGCCCAAGAAAACAGAAATGCGAATTCATCCACCATACTGGTCCGTTCACCCGGAAAAAGAGATGGCCAATCGTCCAAACACTGCGCAATGAGCTACGTCGGTTTCCTGGGTCCCATATGCCAGTATGTATTCGGTACACAACTCAATACTTGCCCATGGGTGCCGACATTCAGTACCATTGTTAACTTAATCCATTCAGCAATACTGGTTAACAGTTAATGTCATATTTTGTGCCCATTCCTTAAAGACTACACAGTTGACAGTCACCCACCTCCCACAAGATTTTAGCTCTCGAATGAGTAGTCTCCATACTACTCATGTGCTACCGATTCCTAATATTAGCAAGGCATGCTAGCGCTTAGCTGATGCTACTGGATTATCCCATAGGAACTCCTGCTAAGGCTATGCAACTAGGTGTCAAACAACTCCTCGACGTAATGCACAAACAAGACCTGCAAACATAGTGACAAAGTAAAACTTTAAATCTTAGGTGTGCACCGGGGCTTGCCTTGGTTCGGGGAGAAGTTAGCACAGTCGATGGCGGGGTCGGCAGCGGGGAAGTCCTCCTCAGCCTCAGTGGCCGTCTGCAGCTCGGTTCCTATATGAAGATGCAAGGTAATCTTGTATTACAGATGAGTGAAGTTGCATGAATTTCTCTCTAACAAACTTTAGTGTTGCTTCGGTAGACGGGACTAGCTAGACTGGTCGGACGGCAAAGATTACCAGAGGGCTGTCGGTGGAAAAAGAACAGCAACAGAGACCGGTCGTCGGAAAGAGATGTCGACGCGCCGCTACTGCTGAAATACTGCGGAAGAATGGGGCGGCGGTTAGAGACGATAACGACGGACGATGGAACCGTCGGCAGGGCAAGGCTTACCGAGCGCACCTGAGCACGAGAGAAGCTGGCTCTGCTTCGGCCCTGCGGGGCTCTTCGGCTGTAATGGCGGAAGGGAGTGGAGACGAGAGCAGAGAGACGAGCGCGCAGAGGAGCAAAGGAGCTCGCCGAGTGAAGTGTTTCGTCTCAGGGAAAAATATCAGCCTCCGTTCCTTTTGTCTCTCCAGGACGACGCAAGTTGGCGCGGCGGCAGTGTACTGCAGCGCATGGGCGCCGGGCGTGCGCGTCCCATCACGAAGACTTTCGGCGCGGTGGCAGCACTGCTGTGTACGGCCAGGCACTTTTACGGTTGGGAAGATGACCGGCAGCATTAATGGCGCGGCCGCTTCGAGCTCGGGTCCGACGAGTCTGTCCGGCCTCGGGGTCGAGCGAGGCGGAACGAAAAGCGGCTTGTCCGACCTCGGGTCGAGCGAAGCGGAGAGTGATGACGGGTCGGGCGAGACGGAAAATAATGTCCGACCGCTGGGGGTCGGAGTCGGGCGAATCGTGAAAATCATCCGACCTCTGGGTCGGAGGTCGGGCGAATCGCGAAAATCATCCGACCTCTGGGTCGGAGGTCGGGCGAAACGCAAAAGTCATCCGACCTCTGGGTCGGAGGTCGGGCGAATCGGATTCCCAAACGACGGGGTCGGGAAGACATGGAAAAGAACAGAGGAGCGGCACCCGGAGGAGCAGGGACTCGGGCGGCGGCTTGAAATTGGGAGAACAGAGGAGACCGGACGGCGCTCGTTCCTGCTCGGAGCGGAGCAAGGCCGGCGGTACACGGGCGAAAGCAATGAGAAGCGGAAAGACAGTAAAGATTGGATTTCAAATTAAATTTTGAACTTAAGCTCTGTTGATTAGATCCTATGATATCATTACTTAGGGTTTTAAGATTTTTATTGAACACAATTAAGTCTTTATTGACAAAAGATTTAGCGAGAATTTAGTTTGGGATGTTACAGCCCTTCCCCCTTAAGAAAATCTCGTCCCGAGATTTCGAGAGAACGTTACAAGGGGGGAAACCGATGACTATTTCGCGACCGATGCCATGAATTCCGGGAACTGTGAATGAAGAAATTCTTCACTTTCCCAGGTAGCCTCATCTTCCGAATGATTTGTCCACTGCACCTTGAAGAAAGTTTTGGTTCTCCGACGAGTTACGCGATCCTTTCGATCAAGTATCTTCATCGGCATCTCCGGATATGTGAGGTCTTCTTGGAATACTTCAACATCTGGGATGATTACTTGTTCAGGCAGCTTCAAACACTTCCGGAGTTGAGAGACATGGAAGATGTTGTGAATTCCTGACATATGAGAGGGCAGCTCCAATCGATATGCTACTGGACCACATCGCTCGATGATTTTGAAAGGTCCAATGAATCTTGGAGCTAACTTACCCTTAATGCCAAAGCGTTGGACACCTTTTGTTGGTGACACACGAAGATAGACGTGATCACCCACTTCAAAAGTTAACGGTCGACGCCTTTTGTCGGCATAACTCTTCTGTCGGGACCTTGCAGCTCGCAAATTTTCTTGAATAGCCCTCACTTTCTCTTCGGCTTGAGTCGCCAAATCGGGTCCAAAAATTACTCTTTCTCCTGCCTCAGACCAATTTAAAGGCGTGCGACATGGCTGACCATACAACGCCTCGAACGGAGACATCTTGATGCTCTCTTGATAGCTATTGTTGTACGAAAATTCAGCCAATGGTAAGCACTCTTCCCAACTCTTCCCATGGGTCAGCACAGATGCGCGAAGCATATCTTCCAGAACTTGATTTACACGCTCTGTTTGACCATCGGTTTGGGGGTGATAAGCTGAACCATGAATTAACTTGGTACCAAGTGCTTCGTGAAATTGCTCCCAAAAACGGCTCACAAACTGGGTACCCCGATCAGAAATGATGGTCTTTGGAACACCATGGAGGCACATGATACGAGAGATATAAAGCTCCGCGTATTTCCTCGCATTATATCGGGTATGCACCGGAATGAAATGAGCAGATTTGGTTAGTCGATCGACTATCACCCAAATAGAATCATGTTTCTGAGCAGTGAACGGGAGACCGACGATAAAATCCATACTAATGTCTTCCCATTTCCATGCGGGGATACTGAGAGGTTGCAATGGACCGGCACTTCTTAAATGATCAGCTTTGACTTGCCGACATGTATTACACTCGGCGACATACCGAGCGACTTCACGCTTCATCCGAGTCTACCAAAATTTTCTCCGTAAATCTTGGTACATTTTATTGCTGCCCGGATGTATAGAATATTTGGAGAGATGTGCCTCATCCATGATTTTCTTCCGCAGCTCAAAATCCTTTGGTACGACCAGACGGTTGTTGAACCATAGAACATCTTCCTCGTCAAGGCGGAAACACTTCATTTTGTTACTGCCTATTTGAGCGCGGATATTTTCCATGCCCTTATCAACCTTTTGTGCAGTCACAATTTCCTCGCGGAGGGTAGGAATAAGAGCCAAGTTGTATAAAGCTCCGTGGGGAATGACACGACGGCTTGGTTCATCTGGGTTGCAACATGGGGCAGTGGAATTTGCTTGAGCAATGATGAGATTGCAGCAAGCTTTGCGACTTAGGGCATCAGCCACAACATTCGCCTTGCCCGGATGGTAATGGATTTCTAATTCATAGTCTTTGATCAATTCCATCCACCTTCTTTGCCTCATATTCAGATCATCTTGAGAAAAAATATACTTCAAGCTTTTGTGATCCGTGTACAAGTGTACGAGATTCCCAAGAAGATAATGCCTCCAGATTTTTAAGGCAAACACAACTGCGGCGAGTTCCAAATCATGAGTGGGGTAATTCAACTCATGACGTCGTAGCTGTCTTGATCCATAGGCAATGACGCGACCGTCTTGCATCAGTACACATCCCAGGCCCGTGCCAGAAGCATCACAGTAAACATCAAACGGTTTGGTGATGTCCGGTTGAGCCAAAACTGGAGCGGTGGTTAAGTGTTTCTTGAGAGTTCGGAAAGCCTCATCACAAGAGTCACTCCAATAGAAGGCGACCCCTTTGTGAAGCAGTTCCGTCATGGGCTTGGAGATCTTCGAAAAATTTGGGACGAAGCGTCGATAGTATCCAGCAAGCCCAAGGAAACTGCGAACATCTTTGACGCACTTTGGGGGCTTCCAGTCAAGCACATCTTTCACCTTGCTTGGGTCAACAGAGATACCTTCGGCGGAAATCACATGACCAAGGAACTGTACTTCCTTCAACCAAAAGTCACATTTGCTGAATTTGGCGTACAGCTTATGTTCCCTTAGCCTCTGGAGAACAATACGAAGATGTTCCGCATGCTCTTCCTCCGACTTGGAATAAATAAGGATGTCGTCGATGAAGACCACGACGAATTTGTCCAGCTCGGGCATGAAAACGGAATTCATTAGATACATGAAGTGGGCTGGAGCATTGGTCAAACCGAAGGACATGACAAGGTACTCATAGAGACCATACCTTGTAGAAAAGGCAGTCTTTGGAATGTCCTCAGGACGGATCTTTATCTGATGATACCCCGAGCACAGATCTACTTTAGAGAAGACCTTGGCGCCCACAAGTTGATCGAATAAAATATCAATGCGAGGCAAAGGATATTTATTCTTGACAGTGACCGCATTCAATGGCCGGTAATCAACACAAAGCCTTAGGGTCTCATCCTTCTTCTTCACAAATATGGCGGGACAGCCCCATGGAGATGAACTAGGCCGAATAAATCCCTTGTCCAGTAGCTCCTTTAACTGGATTTTCAATTCTGCCAACTCATTTGGAGCCATCCTATACGGCCTTCGGGAGATAGGAGCTGTACCGGGTTGAAGTTCAATCTTGAACTCAACATCACGATCGGGTGGCAGTCCCGGTAAATCATCCGGAAATACATCGGGAAATTCACACACGACCGGAATATCCTCCAACTTTTTACCAGAAACTTGATGAAGGCTAGGTGACTTGGGAGTGGGAGGTGCAACATGAAAGGATATGAAGCCGTGTATAGGGGAGTTTAATTGAATCTCTCGAGAGGAAATATGCAACACGGCATTATGGTACACCATCCAACCCATGCCTAAAATTAGGTCTATGCCATGATGCTCAAGAACGATGAATTGGGGTTTAAATACCTTTCCACCCAGATTTAGTGGTGCTTGGTGGACTTTTAATGTGGTAGATATTTTTCCGGCGGGTGAGGTAATAATGTAGGGGGTTTTAGTGATAGCGGTGAGAAGACCACACCTTTGGACACACGCCCTACTAATGAAATTATGGGTGGCACCCGAATCAAATAAAACGAAAACAGGCTGCTTTCGAACAGAAAACATACCCGCAAGGACTTGTTCACCTTCTTGAACTTCCTCAGCCACAGTGTGATTGACACGGCCCTGAGTAGGTGCGCCCCCGGCAGGCTGGGGACGGGAATTGTTGTTGTTGCGGGGGTCGCTCTGTTGGACATGGCCTTGC
Organism: Oropetium thomaeum; assembly: GCA_001182835.1. Lineage (NCBI taxonomy): Eukaryota > Viridiplantae > Streptophyta > Magnoliopsida > Poales > Poaceae > Oropetium > Oropetium thomaeum. Next base: position 276,097 of record LFJQ01000112.1, on the reverse strand, counting down.
TGACGGGGAGGTTGCCGGCAATCCTTGGCGAAATGCCCAGGACGACCGCAGTTGTAACACGGCCTCGGCCCCGTGTTGCTGTACGGCTGCGGCGGGTGAGAAGTTGGAGCCGACTGTCTGGAATTTCCGGCTTGAGAACCCGTTTGCTGGCCTTGACGCGCTACGGGCCGCTGCTGGAATGACGGGCGAAAACTTCCACCCGGTGGCACCGGAGCTTTGTACCTCTGGCCCGTAGGAGACGTAATGGCTAGACGATACCTCTGGGGCTGCTGATTCCCAGGGGAACCTCCGGCTGGCTGCTTGCGCTTCTTCTCTTCTTGATGGGCGCGAATGGCATCCTCTTGGACAATGGCAGCGCTCACCAGTGCGTTGAAATTGGCGCTGTGGTGGAGGGCTAGGCGATCACGTAACTTGGAGTTTAGGCCCTTCATGAAACAGCTCCTTTTCTTGGCGTCCGTGTCCACGTGGTGCCCAGCGTACTGCGCCAGGTAGTTAAACTTGCGCGAGTACTCGTGGACACTCATGTGGCCTTGGCGCAGCTCTTCAAATTCTCTCGCCTTGCGCTGTATGAGGCCCTCAGGAATATGATGTGCTCTGAAAGCTTCCCGGAACTCCGTCCATTGCACTTGGTGGCCATCGGGAAGAGAGGTAGTGTAATTAAACCACCACGCTCTCGCCGGTCCGCGGAGTTGTTGAGCCGCGAAGAGAGTCTTCTGATGCTCGGTGCAGTGAAGGAGCTCGAACTTGGACTCGATGGTGCGCAGCCAATTATCGGCGTCCAATGGGTCAGCTGCATCCGCGAAGGTTGGCGGATGGACGGCCGAGAAATCCCCAAAGGAGCTCTCTGGCGGGGGTGCTTGTGCACGCTGACGACCACCCTGACGATTTTGCTCGATCAGGACTTGCATGAGCTGCTGTTGGGTGGCCATGAATTGTTCCCACATCCTTGGAGGTGGGGGCGGCGGTGGAGGAAGATTAGAGCCACTAGCCTGGTCCTGTCCGCTTGATCCGCGAGTACGTCCTGCCATCTGCGTAAAAAGTCGAACAATTAGCCCTCATTTCCAAAATGAGAGGCGCAAGTCCTACACTACAACTCATTTCTCGACCAAATGAGGAATAGTGTGCAAGACCTAAATAGGAAGAATCAATCAAGGATGGGATTTCCCGAACAATAACAGGTTTCTGCCCTGCTATGGCAGCAGAGAGAAAACACATTTTTCCTGTAGCGGGGATTGGAATCACAAGTTTTTCCCAACTACAAAAGTCGTAGATATTTTTCACACCTTTCCAAATTGTGCCCATTCACATTTTTAGAATGACAGGCGTGAAACTACAAGCTTTGGAAAATGACTCCTTACTGAAATCCCTGCTTGGTTGATTTCAGTCCAGAGAGGTGTTCACCGGAAGGTCCGATCCCACATCGGAATGTCCGGTGACCAAAAAGAGAATTCCAGAGGGAGTGTCTTCGGACTGTCCGGCCCTGCACCGGATGGTCCGATGTCCTTTTCTCCCAGAACAGAGGGGCACCTTCCCCCTTAAGAGGAGTCTGGAGAATGAAATTAGGAGATGAAATCCTACGAATTCTATAGGATTCTGGAGCGAGGAACAGGCTGAACACAGGGGAAATGAAATTCTTAGGTCCTTCTTTCCTTAATTACTTTCCTTGGTTAATTCACAGGTTCCTATTGGATTTATGAGGTTGAACTTTTTAGTTAGGTGAATTTTAGTACTCATGCAGATTTTAAAGGATGCCACGGCCTATTCGTCCTCACCAAAAGGAAAACCCTAATACGTTATCCTCGGTGGCACTACTCGTTCTCTCAAGACAAATCGTTTCCTACACGGCCTAACGCTTGTTAGTGTACCTGCAGAAAAACACATCACAGAGCAGGTATGCAATATGGCCATGATAGTCACGACTCATGGCAACCGGCGGCAACCAGTAACGCCTTGCCGTTAGCGGCCATGAAAAGCATCTCAGGCAAGATGGGTGAACCAGCAACGCGAACACCAAGCGACCGTGAATATTATCCCACGGCAGGACTCCGTACCTTCGTTGTAGTTCGTTGGTGCGTCGTTGCAAAAATTTAACACGTACCTTCGCGTAGTTCGTTGGTGCGTCGTTACATAATCATAAACTTACAGGAAGGTAAAATGCATGAATGCACAGTTAGCTTGCCACCTTCCTAACTCTAATCTCCACTAAGGGCTGTTCTACACCGTACCTCACCGTAGCGCAATTTTTTGAAAACATGCCTCGTTAATTAGAGTACTAACCCCCAAATAGCTCTGATACCAGCTGTCGCAACCCCGTCCGATAAAATCGTACGGTTGCTCATCCAGGATCATTCGGGGGGGCCGCTTGCCGAGACAAGTGACTTTGCAGTACAATAATTAACAAGGACTCGCATAAATGACTTGAAGATACATTAATTTAGGTTATATTACAACTGATTTCAGAAGTTTAGAAAGTGCGGAGACGTAGTTTTGATAACAAACACGTGGCTTTCAGCGGAAGCAAAAATCTAACACTCGACGCCTCGATCAAACACCCCAGCCCGATGGTGTTTAATCTCCACGGGAGGGAGAAGCGGGGACCCACTCGAAGGTCCACTCCGAGGGCATCTCCTCTTCCCAACCACCCTGGCTACAGTCAGCACTATTACCTGCAAAACAACAATCAACAAACCGTGAGCGACTGACGCTCAGCAAGACTTACCCGTCAATAGGCCTTCTAAGGCCGACTCCTAGTATGCAGGGAGTATTTGTGGCAGCAGGGTAAGTATTTGCAAAAACAGCACTAATGGTAAACCCTATTTTCAGGTTTTTAGCCAAGATTTTAAGAGTTCACTAGCAGTAGTAAAATGTGCTCTTAAATACTAAACAAACATGGTTGCAATACAATTTATTGAGATCCCAATACATTGATTTGCCCACCATACAACCCACATTCTCGGCAAGATGTGACACAGTGGACAAGCGGGTACTCTTAACCGTGAGGGGCGGCGATTATAATCGATGTACATCCTGCAGGAGAAACCCGAATAACACGACACGTGCGCACTCCACGAGTCGCACGTGGCCACCTTTCACTGCATCGCGACAGTGTTGGTCCAACATCCATCTCTCCAAGGACATGGTCCTCCAGGCAACGCCCTGCGTTCCTGTACGGCCCCAAGCCTTTCCCACTAGCACATGCCCAAGAAAACAGAAATGCGAAATCATCCACCATACTGGTCCGTTCACCCGGAAAAAGAGATGGCCAATCGTCCAAACACTGCGCAATGAGCTACGTCGGTTTCCTGGGTCCCATATGCCAGTATGTATTCGGTACACAACTCAATACTTGCCCATGGGTGCCGACATTCAGTACCATTGTTAACTTAATCCATTCAGCAATACTGGTTAACAGTTAATGTCATATTTTGTGCCCATTCCTTAAAGACTACACAGTTGACAGTCACCCACCTCCCACAAGATTTTAGCTCTCGAATGAGTAGTCTCCATACTACTCATGTGCTACCGATTCCTAATATTAGCAAGGCATGCTAGCGCTTAGCTGATGCTACTGGATTATCCCATAGGAACTCCTGCTAAGGCTATGCAACTAGGTGTCAAACAACTCCTCGACGTAATGCACAAACAAGACCTGCAAACATAGTGACAAAGTAAAACTTTAAATCTTAGGTGTGCACCGGGGCTTGCCTTGGTTCGGGGAGAAGTTAGCACAGTCGATGGCGGGGTCGGCAGCGGGGAAGTCCTCCTCAGCCTCAGTGGCCGTCTGCAGCTCGGTTCCTATATGAAGATGCAAGGTAATCTTGTATTACAGATGAGTGAAGTTGCATGAATTTCTCTCTAACAAACTTTAGTGTTGCTTCGGTAGACGGGACTAGCTAGACTGGTCGGACGGCAAAGATTACCAGAGGGCTGTCGGTGGAAAAAGAACAGCAACAGAGACCGGTCGTCGAAAAGAGATGTCGACGCGCCGCTACTGCTGAAATACTGCGGAAGAATGGGGCGGCGGTTAGAGACGATAACGACGGACGATGGAACCGTCGGCAGGGCAAGGCTTACCGAGCGCACCTGAGCACGAGAGAAGCTGGCTCTGCTTCGGCCCTGCGGGGCTCTTCGGCTGTAATGGCGGAAGGGAGTGGAGACGAGAGCAGAGAGACGAGCGCGCAGAGGAGCAAAGGAGCTCGCCGAGTGAAGTGTTTCGTCTCAGGGAAAAATATCAGCCTCCGTTCCTTTTGTCTCTCCAGGACGACGCAAGTTGGCGCGGCGGCAGTGTACTGCAGCGCATGGGCGCCGGGCGTGCGCGTCCCATCACGAAGACTTTCGGCGCGGTGGCAGCACTGCTGTGTACGGCCAGGCACTTTTACGGTTGGGAAGATGACCGGCAGCATTAATGGCGCGGCCGCTTCGAGCTCGGGTCCGACGAGTCTGTCCGGCCTCGGGGTCGAGCGAGGCGGAACGAAAAGCGGCTTGTCCGACCTCGGGTCGAGCGAAGCGGAGAGTGATGACGGGTCGGGCGAGACGGAAAATAATGTCCGACCGCTGGGGGTCGGAGTCGGGCGAATCGTGAAAATCATCCGACCTCTGGGTCGGAGGTCGGGCGAATCGCGAAAATCATCCGACCTCTGGGTCGGAGGTCGGGCGAAACGCAAAAGTCATCCGACCTCTGGGTCGGAGGTCGGGCGAATCGGATTCCCAAACGACGGGGTCGGGAAGACATGGAAAAGAACAGAGGAGCGGCACCCGGAGGAGCAGGGACTCGGGCGGCGGCTTGAAATTGGGAGAACAGAGGAGACCGGACGGCGCTCGTTCCTGCTCGGAGCGGAGCAAGGCCGGCGGTACACGGGCGAAAGCAATGAGAAGCGGAAAGACAGTAAAGATTGGATTTCAAATTAAATTTTGAATTTAAGCTCTGTTGATTAGATCCTATGATATCATTACTTAGGGTTTTAAGATTTTTATTGAACACAATTAAGTCTTTATTGACAAAAGATTTAGCGAGAATTTAGTTTGGGATGTTACAAGAAACCGTCTGGGACGTGTTGTCTGGTGGGATGCGGCGCTGTTAAGGCATGCGTAGGCTGGACTTGACGTTGCAGGAGCTGGTGTGAACGGTTACCGCGTGCGAGTCTGGGACACGCACGTGTCGTACGATTGGGTTTCCTCCTGTAGGGTATAAAATCATTTCGAACCGCTGCTGCTCGCAGTTAGTGAGCATGCTCGTGAAACGCACCACATTTTAGTAAATAGGTGGAGATACAATGAGAAGAAATCATGATTATTACTATTGCTATTGTTGCTCTTGTTATGTTTGATTAGTCTCAGTGCTAACTAAATTTATATTCTAATCACTTAATCTGGTGCTAAAATTTGACCAGAGTAGTATAGGCTTGCGAGTCCTTTTTGCAAGTAAACCCACCCGAGTCAGCCAGCATATCTAGGAGTCGGCTGTAGTCAGCCACGTTGACGGGTAAGTTTTGTTGAGCTTCTTAGAAGCTCACGCGTTAGCGAATTGTGGTTTTTCAGGCGCCGACATGCAGGACCAAGCTGGTAGCTTCCATTGGGAGGAGTCATTCATGGAACAAATATGTGTTGAATGATGGGTTTCTGTTTAGAGCTAACCGCCTATACATTCCAGTTGGATCCGTTCGTCTTTTGTTGTTGTAGGAGGCGCATGGAGGCGGGTTGATGGGACATTTGGTGCTAAGAAGACGGAGGATGTTTTGGCCACACACTTCTTTTGGCCAAAGATGAGACGAGACGTCGAGAGGTTTGTTGCTCGCTGCACTACTTGTCAAAAAGCTAAGTCTCGTTTGAATTTACATGGTTTATACATGCCTCTTTCTGTTCCTTCTATTCCTTGGACGGATATTTCTATGGATTTTGTTTTAGGACTGCCTAGGACTAAGAGGGGGAGGGACAGTGTTTTTGTTGTTGTTGATCGTTTTTCTAAGATGGCACACTTTATTCCATGTCATAAAACCGATGATGCTATTCATATTGCTGACCTCTTTTTCAAAGAGATAGTTCATTTGTATGGTGTTCCTTCTACTATTGTTTCAGATCGTGATGCTAAGTTCTTGAGTCACTTTTGACGCACTTTGTGGAATAAGCTGGGTACCAAGCTTCTGTTTTCTATAACCTGTCACCCACAAACTGATGGCCAAACGGAGGTAGTGAACCGCACCTTATCCACCATGTTACGAGCAATTCTGAAGAATAATTTGAAGATGTGGGAAGAATGTTTGCCCCATGTGGAGTTCACTTACAATCGAGCGGAACACTCCACCACAAAGGTAAGTCCTTTTCAGGTAGTATATGGTTTCAATCCTCATGCTCCTATTGATATTTTACCTTTGCCTACTAGTGAGAGAGTAAATAATGATGCTCAGGAGCGTGCTGATTTTCTTGTTAAGTTGCATGCTCAAACTAAGGAAAACATTAAAAAAATAAATAAAAAATATAGGATTGCTGGTGGCAAAGGTAGGAAAGAATTAAAACTTAAACCGGGTGATTTTGTTTGGTTGCACTTGAGAAAAGATAGGTTTCCTGATTTGAGAAAGTCTAAATTGATGCCTCGAGCTGCTGGTCCTCTTAAAATTTTAAAGAAGATTAATGATAATGCATATAAGCTTGAGTTGCCACCCGAGTTCGGGGTTAGTCCCTCTTTTAACATTTCAGATTTGACGCCATACTTGGGAGAGAAGGATGATCTGGAGTTGAGAACAGCTCCGCATCAAGAGGGGGAGGATGATGAGGACATCACACCCATGGATACACACAATAATTCTCCCGCTGCTACAAATGAAGGTCCAATCACCAGAGCTCGCGCCCGTCAACTTAATATACAGGTGAGCTCGTTCCTTAGCACTCCATTACGAATTCTTGAGGATAGGTTACTACCTAATGATGTTATTATGATTAGAAATCATGGAGAGGTCAGAGGAACGATGGAAGACCAGGTTGGAGTCAGCCAAAGGACGTCCAAGCCAAGTCGGAGGCCCAGCCCACGTCGACTTCGAATCCAATTCGGAGTCCAGGAGCAGTCTCCACTAAAACGGACGCCCAGGTTGCATACGGACTCCGTTTTAGCCAATCTACCACTTCACGGAAAGAGGACGAGACCATCTTTCCAACAGGACCGGTCCCATGTCCAAATTCCTTCGGAGTCGATGGAAATCGCCAAAATAGTGGGCCATCCAGAATCTGTCAGGGTGCTGCGACACCGATTTTGGGCCGAATGGCCTTGTATCGAGTTAGAGTCTATTAGGGTTTCATCCAGGGGGACTTGCATGTCCCCAAGTCCTTTATATTCAGCCGTCACCCCCTCCATTAGAGTCGGATTTTGCTTAGATTATTTCTGTATACACAGATTCGCCGTTTCATCGGTTTGTGAGACCCCAACTTGTGAGTTTAATCTATATCTGCAAATTTGGTTGCTTTCCACTTCGTTCTTGCTTGTGTTCTTTGATTCGCAGGAAAGGATTAGCCTTCTCGGCGAGGTCATCCGTGTTCGCGCGGGTGATAACCAGAGGAGACGTGATGCTGTGATTGCAGGGTTCGGGACGTGCCGTTCAGAAACCGGATCGATTTGTGTCGCGACTCCCCCCAAATCGTTGATTATCAGAACCTGTAGGAAGATCGGGACCCCCGTCCCCATCACTTGGTCTCCAGGGTTGGTGTTGGCTGCTTCTTCAGGAATCGAAGACTCCGGATCGACAGCTACCTCACGCGCTTCGGTGTCCACATGATGCAACATGAAACAAGATGAGTTATGATCAAATAATGAAATATGATGTTTTCATCATTGATTGCAAAGAGTATTTGCATAAATAAGAGGTTTTAGAGCTTACCCTAATTTCTCGACTCCGGCATTTTATTAAAGCATTTTACCCTCAAAGTGGGGACTGAGGTGGCACTTCGGAGTTGACCAGGAGACTAATTTTATTTGAAAGTGTTCTCGGAACTATGATTTTAAAATTTGATTGAGGTTCAAATAATTTTTCTGGATTTTATAAATTTCAGCAAAATTTCTGTTAATTAAACTTATATAATCAGAATTAAATGCTAAACCTTAGTGTAAAATCATGAAACTTGATGTGGACACCTGTAAGCACCAAATCTAAAGTTTTGCTTTAGGGTTTCGATTTTTGGATGACTTTTATAATGTATTTTAGAAAATGACAATTTAAATTGGCAGTTTGGAGTATTTTTAATGACATGCATAGAATTTCCTAAGATTAAATCATGAGAAAATTGGGATGCACACCACCATGAGACAGTTTTGGTTCAAATTGCAGCCCTAGTACTGTTCTGGAACTCCAGTTAAAATTGAAAAACAGAAAAGGTTCACCTAATTAATTAGGAAGTTCCATGAACGTTTTTGAAAAAGTGTTTTAGCAGAAAATTAATCTATTTTACAAGGATTCTAAACAAATTGGGTTTACCATTTTTAGATCATTTCTCAATTTTTTAGACATTTTCCAATATGGGCTAAATAATAGAAAAATCAAAATTTAATTGAGAAAGGGCAGAAAACAGGGGAGGCTGCGGCGGTGCTCCGGCGAGCCGGCGGCGAGGGGGCTTCGGCCAGGGCTGGCCACTTGCTCAGGGCACGGATCCGCTTCGTTCGGTGGAGGATATGGCCGCCGACGACGAACGGCACACGGGCGGCGACGTGGAGGCGCGGCGGTGCTCTATGCCCAGCGGCGAGCTCGTCAGAGATGTACACTACAGAGTGGGGAAGGAGCTCCAGGAGCTTTACTGTGGCGAGGGGAGTCGATTCATCGGGGTTGAAGGCCACGGGGACGGCCGGAAGATGGTCGGCGGTGAGCGAGATCTCGGGCCGCGACAATGGCGTCCGATGGTGGCGCGGAAGTTCGTCGTCACCGGTGAGTTTCTGTGGGTAAATTCTTGTCAAACCCGTGTGAAAGAATGAGGTGATCTCGCTTGCGACAGGAATCGAGGAAGGAGCGTACCGGGGCGATGAAATTGATGATGGAAGGCCGACGGGGGTGCTCTCGGCCGGAGGAAGAAGAAGGCGTGTTCCCGGGGAAATAGTGCACCACAGGAGGCCTTGGTGGTCGAGGAGCTGAAGGAAGACGAGAGGAAGCTATGCGGCACGATGGCGGAGCACGGGGAGCTCCGAGCAGTGCTGGCGCCATGAAGGTGGGTGGCGGTGACAATGGTGACGAGTCGCGGAGAAAACAGAGGAGGAAGAAAAATGGGGCGGGGTGCGATGAGGGAAAATGGAGGTGTAGGGGCTAGCTGGGGAAGCTCGGGGTGGCCTTAAAATGCTGCAAAGGGGGAACGAGTAGTGGTCATCGTCGATAGGCCACGGTGGGCGGCGATTTCATGCGGCGGGAGGTGGCGTGTGCCAGGGAGACGGCAGGGGCGCGCGGGAGGAGAGAGAGAAAGGAAGGGAGGGGAGGGGAGATTTGGCTGGGATCTCTGTGAAGGTTTGATGGCACGGCATGAAAAGGAGCGCTGGCCGGCGGTCGGCGCGGCTGCCAGCCGCTGCGGTGCGCCGGTTGGCCATCGCAGCGGCGGCCGATTTCAAATTGATTTGATTTTTTTAGTTTAATTCAAAATCCCAATCAAAATTCAAGTGAAATTCATACTTCCCAAGCTCGCAAAATTTTGAAAAGGTTTGTGTATGCTTAGCTATTTATTTGAAACAACTTTCCTTTAAGGGTTTTAAGTCCTGATTCGGTCTCTAAAAATTCGTGAATTTCCAGCTAAGAACATGTTTGTTTGAATTTTTCAAGGGGTCCAAATCTTTTCTAAAACTTTTGATAAAATCTCCAAAAATTCTATTTTGTATTGAACTTGATTGACATGTAAAAATATTGCTAGGGTTTCATAGGATTTTTGATGGATTTCTAATTGGGGTTTGAATTCTTTCCTGTTAAAGAAGGATTTTGATACTATTAGTTAAAATCTCCCGACTTTAATAAAAGTGTTCTGTTATTTACCAAAATTTTTGTAGTGGTTTATTGGAGTGTTTCAAACAACATTGCTTATTAATTTAAGGGTGAATTTTGCTCCCAAGGACAGGAATTGAATCCTAGGGTTTTAGAAGTTGTCGATGGACTCTGCAGTGACACCTGGGGTGTCACATTGGTGAAATGAAATTGCTATCTCCTAATGTAGGAGAATGGCGTATAGTATAGTGTAAATGAGCCTTGACCAAATAAGTGTAAATAACCTCTAACAAGGGTCACAACACTTTGATGAAGCTCAACATGAAACAAGTAGCATATGAGTATGAGGTTTTTCATGTAAGGTTATCATATAGCTCTGATGGGAATTTGTATCACTGAGGAACTCAAGATTTTTAATTTGAAAAAGATAAAAACTCCAGTTCATGCTTTGTTTGGGACAAGATTATAGCAGCCTTATCTACCATATCAAACCTAGACTTGGATTTTAAGCAGTTTTTGCAACCCACAAGTTTTCAAGTTTTATGGTGGAGAGAAATTAAAAGGCAACAAACTCAAAACTTGAGAGAGTACTAAGTTGTATGATAGGAATAAGAGGAAGATAAAGGAGCAACTATTCATCATCTCCAAATAAGGTGCTAGCATCTTAGTATGCATGAACCTATTTATTAATATTTTTGGTCTTTATAAATTATTCATGCAAGTGGGAAAACAAACTAGTTAATGAAAGCATACAAATATTTTTTGTGTTTTTATTTTTTCATGCATGACTAAAGAAAGAAATAAAATAAAAGGATCCTAGATGATACATGTTACCTTGTGGGGGTTCTCCCCCAAGCATGCTTGCTGACAGGGCAGGTGAAGGTTCGTACCCCTGCCATTGGAAGAATGCAATCATATTGTTGTTGATGTCCCTCAGCTGAGCACTGGTGTTGTCTTGCTAGAGATGGGTCTCGTTGATGAAGGTGCTCAACGAGTTCTGCACCTCCACAGTGCGCACGTTGAGCGAGTCCATTTGTCGGGTCAAGTTCACCATCAATCTCTCAAGGTCACGATAACCCTAAGAGGAGAAGGAACGGAGAGCTGACAATGGATGTACTCCTCCACTCGAATATGTGGAACTGTGGCTCTCCCACATCAAAGTGGCAGCAGGGATCCACTGTCCTGTGCTCGCACTCTGCCATGCCGATCCTCCCGCTTCATATTGACGCGGAGGTTAGTCCCAACTAGGTGCATACCTGGCTGTCCCCCCCTCCGGTGCATTTGCTTTAGGCTGTTGCTCCTTCATTTCTTGATTACATGCACAACTGTGAGTGGTCCGGCCAAGAAAAGATCTCCTGTGCAGTTCCTCTGTATTAAGAGCCATGGTTAGCGACCAGGAGGCGTACAAGTGAAATTCCGGGTTAGGTAACTGGATCTCATTTGTGTACCCGGGGTAGAAAATTATAAGGGAGCCATCGTGTTTATGTTTGAGTGTATGCCCTTGAACAAGATAAAGTTTGCCTATCAACGTTCGTGGCCCGGATATGTATGTGGTTGGGCGTTGGTTTAAAGCACCATAGTTGGAAGCTATGCAAGTAACAAGGGAAGTGCACTCAATGGTAGACCCCTTGCTTCTAACATGTTCTAACCATTGATTTATCATGACTTGTACAGGAGAAGCTTTTATCTTTTTAACCATAGCATAAAGGATTCTTAATTCTTCAATTCGCATAGTCCTAATATCTTCTGGAGGGAATCATGTGAGGACAAGCCATTTATGCATAAGATTCAACGTAGGATATTGGATTGAGCTATATCATGGTTTACCTCGGTGTTCTGTGTAGAGATGGTGTGCCAAAACCTTTGTTTATCAAAATTAGGGTGACTTTTTCCATGTTTACAGCACATTGTTGATCAAAGCCTAGCATCATGCTAAATTCTTTCCATGAGAGTTGATATTCTTTATTAAAGAACCGCAAAGAAATCCCCTTTTGCAAGGTTTTAATGGTGCACAAGAACTGAATAGTGAAAAGGCATGAACCATCCTCATTAATATTAGCAAAATTCTCCCACCCTATGGTATTAAAGATTGTGTCAAATTCAAAGTCCATACCAATTTTAGCGAGAAGCTCCGGATCAAATGTTCCAGTAGGAACGAATGTCCGGTTCTCGAGCAAGCTGTATTGATGCCGCTTGTAGTCGTCGATCAAGTCGATTTGGTCATCGTGGGTGAGCATCAGCGTGTTGTCTTCCTCCATTGGTGCAGCAACGGTTTCTTCATGAGGTGAGCTTGGTGAGCCTTCGGTAGAGAGATGGTGTGGTCGTGCTGCGCCTCAAACCGCTCCTTGTCGCCCTCCAGAGGAAGCTCATTCCTCTCTTCATGGCTGCACGCAAATAGCAAACACAAGCGAGTGACTACTCAAACGGGTAGGGTTAGTGTGTAAAGGAAATTTCACACCCGCTCGATAGTTACTTGAGCACAAGATGTATATCTAGCAAGTATTGTTGGGCAAGTCTTGAGTTAGCAACTTGAGCAAATGAGAGCAAAAACTAGAGGGCAAGTGAGAGGGAGTGAGCAAATGAGTGAATGAGTGAGTGAGCGCTCCCCCGGCCTCTCCTTTTATAGAAAATCCTCCCAACGGGGAGAAACATGAAGCAACAGTCACAAGACAGCCGTTGGAGAAAGTTGGGCCCCAATAGGCTCCATAGAGGATCGGTTGATTGACACATCCCAAAATTTGCATTTTGGAATGTGAATCATTTTTCAACAACAAAACCTCAAATTCCCATATTTTGAGTTGCTTTTATTTAAAATCATACTTTAATATGGTATAACTTTCTAATAGTTATTAATTAATTTAAGATTAAGATATTATAAAATATGCTTTGTTCAAATGACTTAACTAGTTCAATTAAAAGGTTTTCAAAATAAATTTTAAATTTCTAGGAAAATTAAAAAAACATATAGGTAAATTTGATTTGGTTTTGTTTATAAATATGCAAAACTTGAGAATGCATTAATCTGTTCTTTGAAATGACCATGATGATAAACCGTCAAGGCTAGCCACATCATGACACGAGGTGGTGATGCTTCACTCCAAATATTTTACACATGTATCTCAATCCAATGTCAATCAATATCCATCCCACCTACCATTAATGTGTAAAAGGAAAAATTTTATCAAATATCGAGATTTAAACTTCCTTTATCAGATTTTTCCTTCTAAAATACATCCTCTTTTTCCTCCCCCACCCCTTCCACCTCCCCTATAAATATCAGGGGTCTCTCCACGTCCTCCCCCACCTCTCAAATCCTAACCACGCCGCCAGGCGGCCGCCTCTGCGTCGTGCCTTCGTGTCTAGACCCGCAATCGCTGATTTGCATGCCCTTTCCTGGCGATCCATCCATCCAAATTCTGTGAAATTTTACCAAAATATGCGCCTTGAGATCCTTTACAACATATCCAAAATTCGCTATTTGTTCAAGGTTCCAAGCAGATTTGCGCCCATGTCGGTAACTCCACCTCGTTTTCTCGCAATTCCGAAGTCCTCTTGATGGATTCTTAATCCACGGGGTGTTCCAGGAAGTTACCTTCGGCTCCACCAATGGACGCTGATGGGAACGGGGCCCCGATCTTCCTAAAGATTCTGATAATCAACGATTTGGGCGGAGTTGCGACACAAATCGATCCGGCTTCCGAACGGCACGTTTCAAACCCCGCAATCGCAGCATCATGTCTCTCTGGTTATCACCCGCGTGAACACGGATGACCTCACTGAGAAGGATAGTCTTTGCCTGCGAATCGAAGAACACAAGCAAGAACGAAGTAGAAAGCAACTAAATTGCAGATGAACATTAAACTCAGAAAGTTGGGGTCTCACATACTGATGAAACGGCGATGCTGTTTTTAACAGGAATATGCAAAACTTGAGAATGCATTAATCTGTTCTTTGAAATGACCATGATGATAAACCGTCAAGACTAGCCACATCATGACACGAGGTGGTGATGCTTCACTCCAAATATTTTACACATGTATCTCAATCCATTGTCAACCAATATCCATCCCACCTACCATTAATGTGTAAAAGGAAAAATTTTATCAAATATCGCGATTTAAACTTCCTTTATCAGATTTTTCCTTCTAAAATACATCCTCTTTTTCCTCCCCCACCCCTCCCACCTCCCCTATAAATATCAGGGGTCTCTCCACGTCCTCCCCCACCCCTCAAATCCTAACCACGCCGCCAGGCGGCCGTCTCTGCGCCGGGCCTTCGTGTCCAGACCCGCAATCGCTGATTTGCATGCCCTTTCCTGGCGATTCATCCATCCAAATTCTGTGAAATGTTACCAAAATATGCGCATTGAGATCCTTTACCACATATCCAAAATTCGCTGTTTGTTCAAGGTTCCAAGCAGATTCTGCGCCCATGTCGGTAACTCCACCTCGTTTTCTCGCAATTCCGAAGTCCTTTTGATGTGATTCTTAATCCACGGGGTGTTCTAGGAAGTTACCTTCGGCTCCACCAATGGGCGCTGATGGGAACGGGTCCCGATCTTCCTAAATATTCTAATAATCAACGATTTGGGCGGAGTTGCAACACAAATCGATCCGGCTTCCGAACGGCACGTTTCGAACCCCGCAATCGCAGCATCATGTCTCTCTGGTTATCACCCGCGTGAACACGGATGATCTCGCTGAGAAGGATAGTCTTTGCCTGCGAATCGAAGAACATAAGCAAGAACGAAGTAGAAAGTAACTAAATTGCAGATGAAGATTAAACTCACAAAATTGGGGTCTCACATACTGATGAAACGGTGATGCTGTTTTTAACAGGAATCTAAGCAAAATCTGAGCCCTATTGATGGGGGCGGCGGCTGCACATAAAGAGATTGGGGCATGCAAGTCCCCTGGATACTATCCTAATCCGACTCAAATATGATACAAGGCCAACCGGCCCAAAATTGGTGATGCAGCACCCTGACATATTCTGGATGGCCTATTGTTTCGATGACTCCCATGGTCTCCGAAGGAATTTACACATGGGACCTGTTTATTTGGAAATATGGTCTCGTCCCCTATACATGAAGTGGTAGATCGTAAAAAACGGAGTCCGTAAGCGACCTGGGTGTCCGTTTTAGTGAGACTGCTCCTGGACTTCGAATTAGATTCGAAGTTTACGTGGGTTGGGCCTCCAACTTGGCTTGGACGTCTGTGGCCAATCCAAGCTAGTCTCCTATCGTTTCTCTTTCCTCTCCATGATTCTTAAAATTATTAGGTAGTAATCTATCCTCGAGAATGTGTACTGGAGTGCTAAGGAACGAGCTCACCTTTATATTAAGTAGTCGGACGCGAACTCTAGTGAGTGGACCCTGTTGGTATTTCTTACGTCATCACTAGGGTTTTACCTAGAAGACAATCCTTAGCAATGGCACTAGAAATAATTCTCACCATCTCTCAGCATCAATACTAAAATAGTAATGACACTAGAGATGTACAAAGGTACTCTATACGTTATAGGTATAACCGCAAGCACACGGTGTACCATTGCAGCATTTCACCTTGGAGTATTCCAGGTATCGTATTTATTTCCACAGGGAAGATACTCAACAAAGATGTTGCACATGATTTATGTCACTAGGCTATTCATACTAAGATATCACAAACTCATGAAGGGGTAAGTATCAGGTAAAATAGGTAGTGCGACACGAAGAAGGGGAATCCATGTTAGGGATAGATCTAGTGTAGTGGAGCCGAGATTAATCTAGTTCTAACTAAGCACGCTAGCACTTCTATGCAAAGGATTATATACTAGTATACATGCATGTCACTTATATGGTAGGAGATCATGGCTGCGACATATCGGGGCATCGGTTTGCTCCCAATCTGGAAAAAAACTCTGACAATTATACACCTCTAACCAATGACCGAATGTGGGGGCCCACAAAGGACGGACAAGGCTGTCACCACTAGCTGCCTACCCCTAACTCCGTGGGTCATACGACATCCAAGGATATTTAGTTATCTAAGCACCACGCATAGATTCCTAGATATTACTCTAAGCCACTAGGCGAAACTTAATCCTTTGACTAGAGCATACTCTAAAGGAGCACACTGGACCAATGCCAAAGCATGATCAACTACTGAATGAATAACATACATAACCTATGTATAAAGTGACACTATAGTCTAATACTAGTAAACCAATATATAGACTAAGTAATAAGACATGGCTCTTGTAAGGATAAACATGAGCACACAAATACCATGAATATCATGCAAAGAAGTATATTCCATTAAACTAAATAAAGTCTTACAAGGAAATAAAGGAATGTACTACTAGACTCATACCTACTTCCTATGGAGGGACAACTAGAGAGCTAGAAGAGCTCTAGACTAATTCCTAACTCCACTAGACTGAATGTAAAAGTGTTTTGTAGGTGGGAACTCCTTCTTGTGTGTTGTAAGTGAGGGAGAGGGTCTCCTTCTATAGGTGGAGGTGTGGGGGGTGAGCCATCTCCTCTCCTCCTTTCTCTCTTTTCTCACCACCTGAAGTTGGTTCAGCATGCGAACAGGGTCAGCACCTCCTCTGGAAGTCGGTAAGAAGTGCCCGTCAAAGCTGGACCTGGCTAGTCCCACTGACAGGTCGGCCGAACCCTGGTGGGCCCACATGGGCCCAGCTTTCTCCCGCTCACTGCCTTGTAGGGCTTGGTGGTGGGTGTAGGGTGCCCGACAGTTGTTTCGGTATTTTTTGTCCTTATAGTGGCCTCTTGATCCGTGTGATGCCTGCGTGGTGTCCTGTGATTGGCCAGAGTTGTGTTTTGTCGGTGTTCGTTACTGTCGACTAGTAATTTTATCGTGGGATGCGCGTTTTGGGGCTCCGATGGTTCGCGAGAGGACACAAGAAATTGTACTGGTTCGGGCAATAAGGCCCTATGTCCAGTTTCGAGCTGCTCGTGTTACTCGCGACTTGTTTGTACTAGGGGGTTACAAACGGGCGAGAGAGGGACGGCTTCCCAAGTCTCTAGATGAAAAAAGTGTGTGCGTGGAGAGGTGTCGTTGTTCTTCTCCGAAAGGATGGCTTGTGTTACGAATTCAGGTCCCCCCCTCCAAGGGTTGCTCGTCCTCCTCCTTTTATACCGTGAAAAGGGAGTCCCAAGTTCACGTCGTGCCGATGGTCGTAACCATGTGCCCAAATTGGACTTCTTCACTGTAGGTGATGCCATCAGCATGGCGGTGCCCTTCCGGTTTGGTAGCGTGGTGAGTGTTGTCAATCATGGCCGTCCCGTCCGAATGGAGGAACAGCCTTCGTTGGAGGTCGACGGAGTGGTGCCTTCGTCGTGGCCGTCGCTCGGATACGTCCTGTCATAGTGTAGAGGTGGGCTTCTGACAGGGGCTATAGCAGCAGCGCCCGTCCTTTGGCCGGTGCACGTCGTGTGCATTTATCGTCCACTTGCTCGGGTAATCGATGCCTCCTTCTGTCAGCAGGCATGGGAGTGGCAGGCATTTTGTCACATCCCAAAAAGTTCAACCTTTTGTCCTTTTGATTTTGAGCTCACTAGATTTGAATTTGATTTTGACCATTTTTCTTTTGAGTTTTGGGTCAAGGTTTCGAAGTTTTATCGTTTTCGGTAACCCTAGTTGTGCTTTCAAGAGGTCTTTGTTTTCTTAATAGAATCTTTCTCTAAGAAAAGTTGTTCCAAATAATTCACTTATCTCGCACAAAAAGTTTCAAAAATTCTTGAGCTCGGGAGCTAGGGTTTTCATTTCACTCAAGGGAGGGTAATTGAATTAATTGAAAATCAATTTGAAAACGACACGACAAGCTACAGTACCCACCACCCGTAGCGGCCATTGCCGGGGCTAGCAGCCCGACCACAGCGCTGGCCGCCCCAGCCTTCCCGCGCCTCCATTACTCACCCAAAACCGAATCTAGCCAAAAGATCTCACACCACTGCTCTCC
Organism: Oropetium thomaeum; assembly: GCA_001182835.1. Classification (NCBI taxonomy): domain Eukaryota; kingdom Viridiplantae; phylum Streptophyta; class Magnoliopsida; order Poales; family Poaceae; genus Oropetium; species Oropetium thomaeum. The sequence goes on along the minus strand of LFJQ01000112.1, from coordinate 258,197 downwards.
CATCTCTTCTTCCCTCCCTCCTCGCTCTCTCTCCCCACTGGCACCCGGCAGACCGCACGGCACGCCATCTCTGCCGAGCACCACCGCCCTCCCGCGCCTATCGCCGCCTGCCGCTCGCTGCACCAACCCGCGGCACCCTTTCTGTCTCCCTCTTTTCCCCCGCTCGGCTCACTCCTCTTCGAATACAAAGCAAGCCACAGCTCCCCCTCCTTTCCTTCTTCCCCCTGCCCTTCTCCCTGCCCAGTGCGCCGCCGCCCGCCACCTCCACAACGCCAGCAAGCTCCGACAGCTTCCAAGGCGCGCCACTGACGCGGACCCGCCTAGAAAACCTCTTTTCGGGACGGATCCGGCAGGCGTTGATGAGCCAGGATCCTGTTGGGCAACGCTCGGCGAAGCGAGCGTACACACGATACAACACAGGCATGAATAAACAGCAATAATTTATAAGGAGAGAGAGATTAATATAGCATTAATTCATAGATTGAAGCTTAAATCTTACAAATGATTCAGAGTGCGCAAATAAAGTTTTGAAAACGTAACAGCGGAAGACTCGATCGTTACAGACTCCGACACTCATACTTAAGCAAAAGCATGCACCGTGCCTAGGGGCGTCATGCTACTGGCCACTTCAAAGTTACTACGGTGACTCGCACAGTTCCCACTGGAGGTTCCCAACCTCGGGGTGAGACTCCTCCCGATGGATGCTATCATCCTGGTTCTGCATGTCGGCGCCTGAAAACCACATAACGCTAACGCGTGAGCTTCTAAGAAGCTCAAGAAGGCTTACCCGTCAAAATGGCTTATTATAGCCGACTCCTAAGTATGAAGGCTGACTAGGTTGGGTTTACTTGCAAAATCGGACTCGCAAGCGTGTACTACTCTTGGTCAAATTTTCGCAGGTTAAGTGATTAAAATGTAACTTTAATTAGCACTGAACTAATCAGGCATAATAGAAGTAACAAAGTAATAGTAATCATCATAGTGTCATCCTCATTGAATCTCAACTTATTTACTAAAATGTGACAAAGAGTCCAAGTAAACACAAAGCTGAGAGCGACAGCATTTCGAACCGATTTTTATACCTCTGCAGGGTCAACCTAATCATACGACACGTGCGCGTCCCAGACCACGCGTGGCAACCGTTCACACCAGCTCCTGCAAAGTCAATTCCCTCCTACGCCTGCGTTAGCAGCGCCGCATCCCACCAGACAACACGTCCCAGACGGTTTCTGTGGAGTTCCCACGCTGCCCACCCCAGATCTCCTCCTAGTCAGACACCGTAGGGCAGGTTCGACTTTGCAATCACTAGGCTACGTAGATTTACTGGGCCCCATTATTCGCAGCATATGATTAGTACATTCAATACTTGCCCAACTGTGCCACACGGATCAGACCAGACTATGGTCACCCTGGTCCTGGACCAATCGCCGACCTACTTGTACCTGGTCTGACCCTCAACCTTTTATCTTTCCCTACTTATTCACAACCATGTGTCATGTCTCATGTGGTAGTTTCATTCAATATCCTACCAATCGCGAGCAGCGTCCACTCTGCTCAACTTCTACCGGCAATACCTGTTAAGCATAGCATGCTAAGGAGTATCTATACCAACTACCGTTAGGGTTTCCTATGGGAACAAATGCATCTAGGGTTTTCAATCAACTCCTAGCACTTAATGCACAAACAAGACACACTGAGTTATTAAATTAAAATTTTTTAAATATCGGTTGTGCATCGGGGCTTGCCTGGTTCTCTGGCGTTGTGGTTGACTTCTTCTTTGGAAATCGACGAACCCGGATCTGCAGCTACCTCGTGCGCTTCGGAATCTACATGATGCATTATAATTATGAGGAGTCCAATGAAATGATAACATAATGCTTTTATCAAGGTGTCCTAGGGTTTCAAGAAATCTACTCAATTTCCCATGAGGTGATTTGTAATTGGCCATATTCCCTGAATCAAGCAATTCAAATTTGTTTTGAGGATTGATCGGTACTTTTCTTCGGATAATAATTATTTAATAAACTACGACTATTAACTTAGGGTTTAGAATGAGGCTTTTAATTATACTACAGATTATTTTTAATTGATAGAACTTCCTGAAATATGAATTTTGAACTTTGGTTGGGGTCCAGATGAATTTTCTAGATTTTATAAAAATTCAACAAAGTTTCTGTTATTAAACATTATAAAATCAGAAAGAAATAATAAACCTTAGAATAAAATTATGAAGTTTTATGTGGTCACTCATGAGCATCAAATTTAAAACTTTGCTTTTGGGTCTAACCTTTTGGATGACTTGTACAATGTATTTTAGAAAATGGTACCTTAACTAGGCAGATTGGAGTATTTTAAAAGGGTTACATGCAACTTTTTGTTTCTAAAATCCCCATAAAATTCCAGAGGATGCCTACTGTCATGCCGTATTTGTAGATCAAATTGGAGACCTAACACTGCTCTAGAACTTAAATTAAAATTCAAAAACAGAAAAGATTATTCTAATTATTTCTGAAACTCCCTGGTCATTTTTGAAAAAGTTTCTAACAGAAAATTAGTCTATTTCACGAGGATTCTAAAAAATTTTATTTTGGAATTTTTGGATTTTTCTGTGATTTGTTATGCACTTTGCAAAGTTGATCAATTATTAGGTAAATCGAAATTCAACAGCTAGAGGGCGGCCGAAACAGGGGAGGGCTCCGGCGGTCTCCGGCGAGCCGGCGGTGGGGTGGCTTGGCCAGGAGGCAGCAATTTCACGATTAACTCATCACCCTCTACCCAACGGCGCCGAGCTTGCTATCCGGGGACGACAGGAGCATGGCCGGCGGCGAGGAGCGACGGCGGCGCCCAAAGTCCGACGAGGAAAACACCGGAGGAGCGCCGGAGGGTGGAGGTTAGTCGGTCTAGAAGGCTCACCGTGGCGTGGGGATTCTGTTTGATGGAGTTGGGGGTCGCGGGGATGGCCGAAAGACCGAAGTGGACGGTGAGCTCGAGCGGCGTCAAAAGGTGGACCGACGGTGGTGCTAGGAATCCGTCGTCGCCGGTGAGCCTCTGTGGCCGAAATCTTATCAAAACCAATCGCAAGGACGAGAGGGAGGATCCAGAGGAAGGAATTGCAGAATGGTGGTACCGTGAGGAGGAATTTGAAGATCGTCGGTCGGGGTGGCGTCCTTTTGCCGAGGAGGAGGATTGAGGCGTTCCCGGCAGAGGGAGCAACAGGAGGGGGGGGCTTGCTGGACCAGGAGCTGTGCCGGAGTGAGGAAAGGAGGTTAGGCAAGGTGAGGAAGCAGAAGGATGGCTGGAAGGGTGGACTCACCGAGCGACCTTCGACGGCAATGGCGGGCGGCGGTGGCCGAGCAAAGGAGAAGAACAATTGCGCGTCGAGGAAAGGAAATTTGACGTGGGGGAAGGAGTAGGGAGGCTCGAGCATGCCTTTAAGGCATTGCAGAGAGAGAAAGGGAGGGGGAACAGAGAGAGGCCGCGGGATTGGAACTAAGAGTCAAAACGGGCCCACCGGTTTCCAAGGTCCCTGTAGAGGCTGAAAAGTGTGAGTCACTAAAAGATTCATATCTTTCATTTCCTTTGTCTAATAAGGCCAAATGAGTACTTTCTAGAAGGGTGTGGAAATTGTCTACAACTTTCGTAATAAGAAGTTGTTATGATTCTGCCCCTAGCTGTATGAAAAATGGCGTTTTTCCTTGCTGTACATTGGGGACAGAAATCTGTTTTCAACTTTTTACCGGTTCTTTTGAAGTTGGGGTCTCGCCATTTTTCTTCGTCTGAGCAGATATGAATAATGGTACATGAGTTTTCGTTTCCCCTGTCAGAAATGAGGATTTACTTGTTTCCCATAATTCAACAGATGGCGGGACGTACTCGCGGGTCAAGCGGACAGGACAGTGCTAGTGGCTCTAACCTTCCTCCGCCGCCACCCCCACCTCCAAGGATATGGGAACAGTTCATGACCACCCAACAGCAGCTCATGCGGATTCTGATCGAGCAGAATCGTCAGGGTGGTCATCAGCGTGCCCCTGCACCCCCGCCAGAGAGCACCTGTCCATTTTCTCAGATGCAGCTGACCCGTTGGACGCTGATAACTGGCTGCATACTATTGAGTCCAAGTTTGAGCTTCTTCACTGCACTGAGCACGAGAAGACTCTTTTCGCGGCGCAGCAACTCCGCGGACCAGCGAGAGCGTGGTAGTTTAATTATACTGCCTCTCTGCTTGCGGGCCACCAAGTGCAGTGGACGGAATTCCGTGAGGCTTTCAGGGCGCATCACATTCCTGATGGTCTCATGCAATGCAAGACGCGGGAATTTGAAGAATTGCGTCAAGGCCACATGAGTGTCCATGAGTACTCGTGCAAGTTCAATTATCTGGCGTAGTATGCTAGGTATCACGTGGACACTGATGCCAAGAAGAGAAGCTTCTTTATGAAGGGCTTAAACTCCAAGCTGCGTGACCGTCTAGCCCTCCACAACAGTGCCAATTTCAATACATTGGTGAGCGCTGCCATTACCCAAGAAGATGCTACGCGCGCTCACCAGGAAGAGAAGAAGCGCAAGCGCGCAGTCGGGGGTCCCTCTGGCAACCAGCCACCCCAGAGGTACCGCTTGGCTATCACCTCCCCGACGGGCCAGAAGTTCAAGGCTGCAATGCCACAGGGCGGAAATTATCGCCCATCATTCTCACAGCAGTCCATGGCACGTCAAGGCTCGCAGTCTGGCTCTAACTCCAGGGGTCACACGCAGATAGTCCAAGCTCCTTGTCTACCGCAGCAGTACAACAACACAGGCCTAAGGCCGTGTTTCAATTGCGGTCGTCCCGGGCACTTTGCCAAGGATTGCCGCCAGCCTCCTCGCCAGCAGGGTAATGTCCAGCAGGGCAACCACCAGAACAACAACAATTCACGTCCTAGCCTGCCAGGAATGCACCCACGCAGGGCCGTGTCAATCACACTGTGGCCGAGGAAGTTCAAGACGGAGAACAAGTCCTTATGGGTATGTTTTCTATTCGGGAAAAGCTTGTCTTAGTTTTATTTGATTCGGGTGCCACCCATAATTTTATCCGTAGGGCGTGTGTCCAAAGGTGTAACCTTCTCACTGCTATCACTAAAACACCCTATCTTATCACCTCACCCGCCGGGAAAATATCGACCACACTAAAAGTCCACCAAGCGCCATTGAATCTGGGCGGAAAAATATTTAAACCCCAATTCATCGTCCTTGACCATCAATGGCATAGACATAATTCTAGGCATGGGTTGGATGGTGTACCATAATGCTGTGTTGTATATTTCCCCACGAGAGATTCAATTAAATTCCCCTATACACGGCTCCATATCCTTTCAAGTTACGCCACCCACCCACAAGTCACCTAGCCTTCATCAAGTCTCCGGTAAGAAGCTGGTCGTTTGTGAATTTCCCGAAGTTTTTCCGGAGGATTTACCGGGATTGCCACCCGATCAGGACGTCGAGTTCAAAATTGAACTTCAGCCCGGTACTGCTCCGATCTCCCGAAGACCGTATAGGATGGCTCCGAATGAATTGACCGAAGATCCAATTAAAGGAATTGTTAGACAAGGGCTTTATTCGCCTAGTTCATCTCCTTGGGGCTGTCCCGCCATATTTGTGAAAAAGAAGGACGAGTCCCTGAGGCTCTGTGTTGATTATCGACCGTTGAATGCGGTCACCCTCAAAAATAAATATCCTTTACCTCACATAGACATCTTATTCGATCAACTTGTGGGCGCCAAAGTCTTTTCCAAAATTGATCTTCGCTCGGGGTATCATCAGATAAAAATCCGTCCTAGGATATTCCCAAGACTGCCTTTTCTACAAGGTACGGTCTCTACGAATACCTTGTCATGTCCTTCGGTTTGACAAATGCTCCAGCTCACTTCATGTATCTAATGAATTCCGTTTTCATGCCTGAGCTGGATAAATTCGTCGTGGTCTTCATCGACGACATCCTTATTTATTCCAAGTCGGAGGAAGAGCATGCGGAACATCTTCGTATTGTTCTTCAGAGACTGAGGGAACATAAACTGTACGCCAAGTTCAGTAAATATTGACTTTTGGTTAGAGGAAGTATAGTTCCTTGGTCATGTGATATCCGCCGAAGGCATCTCTGTTGACCCAAGCAAGGTGAAAGATGTGCTTGATTGGAAGCCTCCAAAATGCGTTAAAGATGTTCGCAGTTTCCTTGGGCTTGCTGGGTATTATCGACGGTTCGTTCCGAACATTTCCAAAATCTCCAAGCCTATGAATGAACTGCTGGAGTCACCTTCTATTGGAGTGATGCTTGTGATGAGGCTTTTTGGACTCTCAAGAAGCATTTAACCACCGCCCCAGTATTGGCTCAACCGGACATCACTAAACCATTCGATGTCTATTGTGACGCCTCTGGCACTGGTATAGGGTGTGTGTTGATGCAAGATGGTCGTGTCATTGCCTACGGGTCACGACAGCTGTGGCGTCACGAGCTCAACTATCCCACTCATGATTTAGAGCTCACAGCAGTACATCACGCTTTGAAGATATGGAGACATTATCTTATGGGAAATCTCGTACGTCTGTACACGGATCACAAAAGTTTGAAGTATATTTTTACTCAAAGTGATCTGAATATGAGGCAACGAAGGTGGTTGGAATTAATCAAAGATTATGAATTGGAGATTCATTATCATCCGGGCAAAGCAAATGTTGTTGCCGATGCCCTCAGTCGCAAGGCTTGTTGCAACTTTAGTACGCTTCAAACTCCTGTCCTAGCCTCCTGTTGCAGCCCAGACGAGCCAAGTCTCCGTGTCATTCCCCACGGGACTTTGTATAATTTGGCTCTTGTTCCTACTCTCCGTGATGAAGTGGTGGCTGCACAAAAGGTTGATAAAGGCATGGAGAGTATTCGTGCTCGGATAGGTGGTGACAAAATGAAGTGTTTTCGCCTTGATGGAGAAGGTGTCCTTTGGTTCAACGACCGTCTCGTCGTACCGAAGGATTTCGAGCTGCGAAGGAGAATCATGGATGAAGCACACCTCTCTAAATATTCTATACATCCGGGTAGCAACAAGATGTACCAAGATTTGCGGAGAAAGTTTTGGTGGACTCGAATGAAGCGTGAAATCGCTCGGTATGTCTCCGAGTGCAGTACATGTCGGCAAGTCAAAGCTGATCACTTGAAGAGTGCCGGTCCATTGCAACCTCTCAGCATACCTTCTTGGAAATGGGAGGACATTAGTATGGATTTCATTGTTGGTCTTCCTCTCACCGCTCAGAAGCATGATTCTATTTGGGTCATAGTCGACCGACTCACTAAATCGGCTCATTTCATTCCGGTGTACACCCACTATAATGCAAAGAAGTCTGCGGAACTGTATATCTCCTGCATTATGTGTTTCCATGGTGTTCCAAAAACCATCATCTCTGATCGGGGTACACAATTTGTGAACCGTTTCTGGGAGCAATTTCATCAAGCCCTTGGTACCCAATTGATTCACGGCTCAGCATATCATCCACAAACTGATGGACAGACTGAGTGTGTGAATCAAATCCTGGAGGACATGCTTCGTGCATTAGTGCTGAACCATGGGAAAAGTTGGGAAGATTGTCTACCATTTGCCGAGTTTTCCTACAACAATAGTTATCAAGAAAGCATAAAAATTTTCCCGTTTGAGGCACTGTACGGCCAACCGTGTCGTACGCCCCTAAATTGGTTTGAAGCAGGTGAAAGGGCGATTTCCGGACCAGATTTGGTGACTCAAGCTGAAGAGAAAGTTAGAGTCATTCAGGCTAATTTGCGTGCGGCAAAATCAAGGCAGAAGAGCTATGCAGACAAAAGGCGTCGACCGTTAACCTTTGAGGTGAACGATCACGTCTATCTCTGGGTATCGCCGATGAAGGGTGTCCAACGTTTTGGCATTAAGGGTAAGCTAGCTCTAAGGTTTATCGGACCTTTCAGAATCACCGCGGGGTGTGGCCCCGTGGCCTATCGTCTGGAGCTACCCTCTCATATGTCCGGAATTCATGATATGTTCCATGTATCTCAGCTTCGGAAGTGCCTAAAACTCCCTCAAGAAGTGGTTATTCCGGAGGTTGAAATAATACAAGATGATCTCACCTACCCGGAGATGCCGATAAAAATACTCGATCAAAAGGATCGTGTAACTCGAAGGAAAACCATAAAATTCTACAAGGTGCAGTGGACAAATTACTTCGAAGATGAAGCCACATGGGAAAGTGAAGAATTCCTACAATCTAAATTTCCTGAGTTCATGGCATCTATCACGAGGTAATCCTCGAATTCTTTATCACATCATTCTTTACGAAATCTCGAGACGAGATTTCTTTAAGGGGGGAGGGCTGTGAGACCCCAGGTATCACCAGGGCTTAAATCGACCACTTTAAACCCTAATCAGAAAATTTCAACTAAGCAATGTCGAAATTCCATTAACAGTAAGAAAATCCAAACCCTAACTCATGGCTATCCAAATTTCCACAAAACACTAGCCGTATTTTTGCATAACAATTAATTACACTTTAAAATAGAATTTTGGGAATTTATTCAAGATTTTTGGGAAAGATTTGGACCTCTTTAAAATTCACAAAATCAATAATCATCTTGGAAATTCAAGAATTTTTAGAAGCCAAATCATGACTTGAACCCTAAATGAAAAGTGCTCCAAATAAATCACTGAGCCTACAAAAGAAATTTTCACAAAATTTTGGATCACGAGAAGCGTGCCTTTGAATTAGGGATTCAAGGTTTGTATAAAGGAGAAATTGAAAAAAAAGGGGGAAGCAAGGATGCTACAGTGCCCGGCTGCCCTAGGGCCAACGGCCGAGCGACTGCACCACCGCCGCCGGCCGAGACGGCATTATGGGCGCACGTCGCCTTCATTGCCACGCACGCCACCATCAATTCCCCTCCTCTCTCCCTTCTCCTCCCCTCTCCCTCTCCCTTCCTTCTCCCGCGGGTGCCGTCCTCCCCACTGCCGCCATGTCAGGCAATAATGCCGCCGCCCGAGCCGCCCGTGCCGCCATGCTGCTCCCTATCTCCCCCCTCCGAAGTCTTTTAAATGGCGCACTTCCTCCTCCTTCTTTCCCCTTTCTCCTTCCTCCACCACGCCACTCCCAATTCCCCTCTTCTTCCTCGGTACACCGCCACCCGCCATTACCAAGCGCCCCTCCACGGTAAACTTCATGCTCCTGTCCTCCTCCACCCAAATTGCCGTGCCTAACCTCTTCCTCTCTCCCCCGTGCAGCTCACAGCATTCTTGGCTCTCTGGATTGACGCTTCTCTCGCCGGAATTTTCACCTCGCCGCGCCGCCGCCACCCCTTCCCCGGTGAGAACCTATCTCCGGTAGTAGAGCTTGAGCTTTGTCATGTTGCCGCGCTTCGCCATGGTCCCTAGAAGGATTAGGCCAAGGATCGACCGCCGCCGAGCACTCCTCCGCCGGAAAAAGGCCGCCGGAGCTCGCCGTAATCCACTCCCCTGTTTTGCCCTACATTGTGATTTTTCTATTAATTGCTCTATTTCGTAAAATCCCAAGCAATTCACAGAAAAATCCAAAAATAGCAAACCAAAATGTTTTAAAAACCTCATGAAAAGGACTAAATTTCTGTTAAAGCATCTTTTTTAAACGTCCAAGAATTTGCAGAAATAATTAAAATACCCTTGTCTGTTTTTGAATTTTAATTTAAATTCTATAGCAGTGCTAGGGTAAAGATTTGATCCACGAGTACATAATGACAATAGAAACCTTCTCGAATTTTACAGGGCTTTTAGGACCACAAAGTTGCATACAACACTTTAACAATACTTCAATCTGCCTAGTTAAAGTATCATTTTCTAAAATACATTGTAAAAGTCATCCAAAAGGTTAGACCGAAAAGCAAAGTTTTAGCTTTGGTGCTCATGAGTGACCCCATAAAATTTCATAATTTTATTCTAAGGTTTACTAATGGTTTCTGATTTTAAAATTTTTAATAACAGAAACTTTGATGAATTTTTATAAAATCTATAAAATTCATCTAGGCCTCAGCCAAAGTTCAAAATGCATATTTCAGAGAGTAATATCAATTAAAAATGATCATGAGATATAATTAAAAGTTTTATTTTGAATCCTAGGTTAATAGTCGTAGTTATTAAATTATTAATACCCGAAGAAAAGTGTCGATCTAACCCTAACCAAAGTGAGATCCTTAATTTTGAGAACATGCCAACTAAGAATCATTTTCTAGAAAGAAAATGAGAAGTTTCATTTGAACCACAATCATAGAATCAAGACTTAATAAAAATGATGAAATCGAGGAAATTAGAGTTAACCCTAATTCCTAAACGTCGGAACCCTTGTTAATTCTTAATAAAGGCATTGTGACTCTTTTCATTAAACTTATCACAATCATACTGCATCATGTAATGAAGTAACCACCCTTTATTTTATCAAGTCTTGGTCATCGCCGTCTCACAAACTGCATTTTCATCATATAGGAACTGACCCGGAATTTTCGACAGAAAACGAGAATCCAGAGGAGGCACCCGCAGGAGCTAACTTCTCTCTTGAGTGCGCTGACTTTTCTGCAGACCAAGGCAAGCCCTGGTGCACACCTATGTTTTACAAATTTTCTGTTTACCACTATGAGTGTGGGTTGCTTGTGCATTAAGTTTCGAGGTATTTACCGTGAAAATCTAGATGCATGACTTAGTAGGTTTTCCCATGGGGATACTTGTTATAGCCATCACGTTAGACTGCTACGCATTAAGGGCAGGAACACGGTAGATTATGAGTAGTTGGAGACTACTCATGTGGGATTAAAGAAGTGATTTCGAGGAAAGTAGGTGAACATTTGAATTAAAATCTGGAACCTTATCGGGTGCGGTTGCATTGGTCAAGTTTGAGTTGTGTACCGAATGCATACTGGCAAATGGGGCCAGAAAACCGACGTAGCTCATTGTGTTTTGTTTTGACAATTGGCCTTCTCTCTTTTCGGGTGAATGGACCGTCAAGGTGGATGAATTCGCCTTTTGTTTTTCTTGGGCTCGTGCTAGTGGGAAAGGCTTGGTGCCGTACAGGGATGCAGGGCATCGCCTGTAGGACCATGTCCTTGGAGAGATGGATGTTGGACCAACTCTGTCACGATGTTGCGAAAGGTAGCCACGTGTGACTCAGTCGAGTGTGCACGTGTTGTGTCATTCGGGTTTCTCCTGCAGGATGTAAATCAATTATAATTGCCGTTCTCATGGTTAAGAGTACCACTTGCTCCCTTTTGCCGCAACGATATGTAACTAGTGGATTAATGATGAAAGTGACTGATTCACCCCTGATTGGTCGTGCTGAATGTTTGTTTGGTTTAGTATAGTGGCACACTTAGTGTGTTATTAACGAACCCTGTTAACCTGGCTAAAAATGGGAAAGACAATTAGCGCTGTTTTCGTAATACCCGATGAACTTCCACCAATACTCCCTACATTCTAGGAGTCGGTCATTAGATGGCCACGTTGACGGGTAAGTCTTCCTGAGTATTAGTTGCTCAGGGTTTGTGGATTAATTTTTTGCAGGTGATGCTTATAACTTTGGTTTGTTTGGTTGTGGTGGTTGGGAAGGGGAAGCACCCTCGGAGTGGACCTTCGAGTGGGTTCCCGCTTCTCCGACCTTTGAAGATTAAGCACCTGCGGGCTTAATTGTATCGTCGAGTTGTAATTATTAGCTTCCGCTGTCAACGCTTGTTTTCGAACTACGTCTTCCGCACTTTTAATCTTTGAACCAACTGATGTAATCCCAGACTTAATGTACAATCTAAATCTTTTGCGTGTCCTCGTTAATCATTGTACTGTATGGTCGCTTGCTTTGTCAAGTGACACCCCAAAGTGATCCTGGATGAGCAACCGTACGATTTTATCGGACGGGGTTGCGACATTGGGTTTCTTGTTGAGTATATAACATTTGCTCCCAAACACACGAAAGTATGAGATATTTGGTTTTTTACCGGTGAGTAGCTCATACGGTGTCTTTTTCAATAGTCGGTGGAGATAAAGACGGTTGGAGGCATGACACGCTGTGTTGACCGCTTCGGCCCAAAAGCGATCGGACGTCTTGTATTCATGAAGCATTATTCTTGCCATCTCAATGAGTGTACGATTCTTTCTTTCGGCCACCCCATTTTGTTGAGGGGAATAGGGTGCCGATAATTCATGCTTGATGCCTTCTTCATCAAGGAATTCTTCTACTTGTATGTTCTTGAACTCGCTCCCATTGTCACTCCTAATCTTTTTGATCTTCACTTCATGTTCATTTTGTGCTTTCTAAGAAATGTCTTGAGGACTTCCTTTGTTTCGCCCTTATCATGCAAAAAGAACACCCAAGTGAATCGAGAAAAATCATCAACATTTACTAAACCATACTTGTTACCGTCGATGCTTATGTAGGACACCGGACCAAAAAGGTCCATGTGAGCATCTCCAATGGTCTTGTGGTCGTCATGACGTTCTTGGATGGATGCCTTTCTCCAACTTGTTTTCCCGCTTGACATGCCCTACAAACTTTATCTTTCTCAAAGCAAACATCAGTTAGTCCAAGGATGTGACCTCCCTTTTGAAGTTTGTGTAGATTCCTCGTACCGACATGGGCTAAACGGCGATGCCATAACCAGCCCAATGTGGATTTAGCAACAAGATAAATTTCTAGTTCGGCTTTATCGGATGAAAAGTCCACTAGATAAAGCTTCCCTACTAGATAACCTTTAAATGCTATTGAGGAATCACTTCTTCGATACATGGTCACATCCACATTTGTGAACAAACAATTATATCCCATTTCACATAGTTGAGAAACGGACAACAAATTGTAGTTCAATGATTTAACCAAAAGGACATTCGAAATAGATAGGTCATTGGAAATAGCAATTTTTCAAGACCGATTACCTTTCCCTTTCCATCATCTCCATACATGATGTTCTCATTTGGTGATTTGCTTTCTTCAATACTTAAGAACATCTTCTTTTCTCCGGTCATATGATTGGTGCATCCACTATCGATCACCCAACTTTTTTCACCGGAGACATAATCCTACAAAAAACAAATTAAGTTTTGGTCTTAGGTACCCAAATTTGTTTGGGTCCCTTGACATTAGTCACAAGAGTTTTGGGCACCTACACATGAAATTTTCTCTTTGCATTGCATGGCCCAACATATTTTGCAATTATTCTACCATGCTTGTTTTTCATGATTACATTTGAAGCATCAAACAAATGGCATGGCATGGTAGATAGATGAGGATACATTATACACAGGAGAGGCATGATTAGTGGTCTTGTTCTTTTCTTGCTTCTTTTGTTCTTGGCTTCCCTTGGTAAACTTGAGGAACTCATGGCCATTCATCTTGACCCTCTCATTGTGCTTGGCGCCTTCAACATACCCAATGCCATATTTCATATTTGGCCTTCTAGTGTTCTTGTATGCTCCTCTAGCATACTCGGCCTTCTCCTCATCAATGGCCTTGAGCTTTAGTTGTGCTTCATGATGAAGCATCTTGATTTGTTCTTGTAACTCCTTGATGATTGCAACATTGTTGGTACTAGCTTCAACATCAACCTTGTAGCACCTAGCACAACCATTGCTAGAGGAGGGGCAAGACGCAATTTTTGAGGAAGTTGTGTCTTTCTTAAGAGTTCAAATTGCACTAGAAGGGATGAATGAGTCTTTTCCAAGACATCAAACTTCTCTTAGAGTACTACATTTGCACCCTTAAGAATTTCACTAGTCTCACTGACCTTAGTGTAACCTTCAGTCAACTCCTCGACTTTCTTCATCTCAAGTGCTAGGGTCTCCTCAAGAGCACGGTTTCTTTCCTTTTCAAGGATAAGCAAGTCTTCTTGCTTCTTAAGGAGGTCCTCTTGCCTATCTATTTCCTCCTTTTGTGACTCAAGCATAGACATTAGCTCAAGCATATTTGGCATAGAGGAATCATCATCATCACTATCTTCTTTAATTGAATGCTTGCGTTTGGATTTAGATGATACCTTAGACCCTTTCGCCATGAGGGTGTGTTGTCTTCATCCTCACTAAGATTGTCAAATAGTGACTTGTTTGTAGTTGTGAGGCCAATAGCAAGAGTAGCAATTCCACCTTCATCTGAATCGGAATCGGAGGAATCGGAGTCGGAGTTCCATTCTTGACCAATGTGAGCTTGACCACTATACTTCTTCTTGTATTTCTTGTTTTTGTCCTTCTTCTCTTTCCTCTCTTCTTTGTTCTTGTTCTTGTTCTTGGGGCACTCCGCAATGAAGTGACCTTCTTCCCCACATTCATAGCAGGTTCTCTTAGATTTTCTTGGTTTTGACTTGTCGTAGCTTTTCTTGGTAAAGCCACCCTTCTTGACGAACCTTTTGAATCTCTTGACAAGCAAGGCCATTTCTTCATCACTATCGTCATCACTTGAGCTCTTCTCAACAACTACCTTCTTGTTAGCCTTGAGTGCTATGTTCTTTTCTTTTGACTTCTCAAGTATAGCATTTCCAAGCAATTCATTTATTCTCTTAGCTTCCTTGTCTTGCTCAAATTGGGCTAGTAGCATGCCCAACATTTCATCGGTGGAGAATCGTTTGAATCGATCTTTGTGACAAATCAAGGAGACTATATGAGAGTCCCATGGTGTCAATGCATGCAACAATCTCTTGTTGACTTCTAGATCATCAAGCTAGTTCCAAGTGCTCTTCTTTTGTTGACAATCGCCATTAGCCTATCATGCACTTCTTGTGGTCCTTCATCCGGCAAACGAAGGAACAAGTTGTATTGCCCTCTTAGAAGGTCCTCCTTTCCTTCTCTCACAACATCGGTTCCTTCATGGATCACTTCAAGTTTCTTCCAAATTTGATGAGCATTCTTTATGCCCACGACCTTGGTGTATATAGATGAGCTCAAGGCGGATATGATTGCGGAGGCGGCTTGTGAGTTCCTATGAAGAATTGCCTCATCCTTCTTGGTTGGGTTCTCTTCATTTTCAAGTGTGTACCCTTCCAACACCAATTTCTCAATTTGAGGGCCCATGGAGCCCAAGTAGATGAGCATCTTGCATTTCCAATGCTCATAGAAAGTTCCATCAAAGTGAGGAATCTTTGCGGACCCTTGTCCGATCTTGAGCTCATTCTTCAATTCATCATAGCTGTACAGCATGACAGTGTATTGTGGTGGTGCTCCACTTCCACCGGATCCCGATTGTTCTGTTTCACCCGACATCTTTAATCTTCAAGCGCTTAAGCCTTGTAGAAGATCCTTGCTCTAATACCAATTGAAAGTGGCCTACAGGGGGGGGGGTGAATAGGCCAACTTAAAAATTCCTGCAAATTGAAACTTGACAAACAGTTAAATTACCGGACCTTCCGGTATCGAGCCGGAACCTCCGGTGCCGGACAGTCCGGTTGATGACCGGACACTCCGGTGGTCCTCGAGCTGATGATTAAAGTACAAGAAAGAGAGCCATAACTAGCAAATCTACTTGAATGGAAAGACTTCAGCAGTAACTATGAGTAGCACAAACAAATAGATCTAAAAAAAACCAACTACACAAGTAGATCGGGACACTAGTATGTAAATAAGTATATTGATGAACAAGGGGGAAACAAGCAAGTCAATGACAATGAGAAGCACACAGAGACAAGTAATTTTCTTTCGAAGTTTGGGCTCACAAAGAAACCTACGTCTCCGTTGAGAAGAACTCATCATAATCATAATGCATCATGTAGATTCTGAATCGCACGAAGTAGCTATAGATCCCGGTTCCTCGACCTCCGTAGAAGAAGTCAACGTCAACCCCGGAGAACCAGACAAGCCCTGGTACACAACCAAAGTTTAAATTTTTCTTTTATAATTAAGTGTGTCTTGTTTGTGCATTAAGTGCCAGGAGTTTATTGAAACCATAGTTGCATTTGTTTCTATAGGAAACCCTAACGGTAGCTGGTATAGGTACCCCCCTTAGTATGCTATGCCTAGCAGATATTTGCCGGTAGAAGCCGAGCAGAGTGGACGCTACTCGCGATTGGTAGGATATTGAATGAAACTATGACATGAGACATGACACATGGTTGTGAATAAGTAAGGAAAGATAAAAGATTGAGGGTCAGACCGGGTACAAGTAGGTCGGCGACTGGTCCGAGACTAGGGTGACCGTAGTCTGGTCTGATACGTGTGGCACAGTTCAGCAAGTATTGAATGTAGTAATCATATGCTGGGAATAATGAGGCCCAGTAAACCTACGTAGCCTAGTAAATGCAACATCGACCTACCCTACGGTGTCTAAATCGGAGGCGATCTGGGGCGGGCAGCGTGGGAACTCTGCAGAAACCGTCTGGGACGTGTTGTCTGGTGGGATGCGGCGCTGCTAAGGTAGGCGTAGGACGGAATTGACGTTGCGGGAGCTGGTGCGAACGGTTGCCACGCGCGGTCTGGGACGCGCACGTGTCGTATGATTAGGTTGACCCTGCAGAGGTACAAAAATCGATTCGAATCGCTGTCGCTTTCAGCTATGAGTTTACTTGAACTCTCTGTCACATTTTAGTAATATAGTTGAGATACAATAAGGATGATGCTATGATGATTACTATTACTTTGTTACTTCTATTATGCTTGATTAGTTCATTGCTAATTAGAGTTATATTTTAATCACTTAACCTGTGCTAAAATTTGACCAAGAGTAGTACAGGCTTGCGAGTTCGTTTTTGCAAGTAAACCCACGCTAGTCAGCCTTCATGTTTAGGAGTCGGCTGTAGTCAGCCATGTTGACGGGGAAGCCTTGTTGAGCTTCTTAGAAGCTCACGCGTTAGCGATATGTTGTTTTCAGGCGCCGACATGCAGAACCAGGATGATAGCATCCTTTGAGAGGAGTCTCACCCCGAGGTTGGGAACCTCCAGTGCGAACCGTGCGAGTCGCCGCAGTAACATTGAAGTGGCCAGTAGCATGACGCCCCTGGGCATGGGCATGCTTTTGCTTAAAGTATGAGTGTCGGAGTCTGTAATCGATCGAGTCTTCCGCTGTTATGTTTCCAAAACTTTAATTGCGTACTCTAAATCATTTAAGACTTAAATTTCAACATATGAACCAATGATGTATTAAGCTCTCTCTCCTTGTAAATCATTTCTGTTTATTCCTGCCTGTGTTGTATCATGTGTACGCTCGCTTCGCCGAGCATTGCTCAACAGGATCCTAACTCGAGGACGCCGGATTACGTCCCGAAATGGGGGCGGGTCCGCGTCAGCTTGGTATCAGAGCCGTGTTGGAAAATGGTATGACATTTAAAGGCATATTTGCGAAAATTACGTGCGAGTGAGGTACAAGCCCTATTAGGTAATAGGTTATTAGGTGGCAAGCTAACCTAGATCAGGAGCTAACTAAACCCAGTCTAGATTTACATTTCTGTAACGACGCACCTATGTTCAGGTAAGCAAGGTAAGGTACGCCGCTCGACCGCGGTGAAAGGTCGAGAATCCCTGTTGCATCTGCAACAGTAGCGTTCTATACTGTGATGGTATGAGAGGAGGTACTATGTTCGTTGTAACACAGTACACCCCTTTGCCGCTTAGGGAGAAAAGCGGACCTCTACCGTACGAGGTGTGGGTTACGGACCTGTTGCGAATGCAGACCTTCGCAACAGTGGTGTCTTGTGTCTTTGGCACACAAGAGATGAGTTTGTTCCTCACGACTTCAGTTTTGCGGAATACTCTCATACCTCCGCTGCCTGAGGTAAAGTGTAGTCTGCGCCGCGCAGGGAAGGTCGGACACGTGATCCCCATACGTGACCTACTCGGGGCGACCCATATGGCAATGATATGGGTTGTTGTCTTTACTTTGAAATATATTCATATTACTGCCTGTGATGCATTTTCTGCAGGTATGCTAACCACGGTACCGTAATAAAACGTATAGTAACGTCTAATTTGAGTGCGATTCTGCCACCATCTAAGCGTATTCTTTTACTTTTGTGAGGATGTATATATAGGCCAATGTAGGATTGCATTGCACGAAGAAAAGTTAAAAATCCTTCAAACTTATATTAAAACCATCCAGGAGCAAAAATTCCATCAATAATGGCTGTAACACCATCAGAAAATTAAAAAATCAACCTGGATACCTTCCTCCTTAGAGATTACGTGGCATCAACCGAGTCGGAGTAAAACCCTTGAAAACCATTGAGCCTTTTACAGTACTTTCCTCGATGGGAAGATTGCCTCCTTGACAGATCAGATTAGATGGCAAGACACTTTGGGAAGATGGGTTGTCGCTAGAATAGCAACTTTAGTATCCATCTTCGATCCTTCCTCTCATACCAATTGAAAGTGGCCTAGAGGGGGGGGGTTGAATAGGCCAACTTAAAAATTCCTGCAAATTGAAACTTGAAAAACTGTTAAATTACCGGACCTTCTGGTACCGAGCCGGAACCTCCGGTGCCGGACAGTCCGGTTACTGACCGGACACTCCGGTTGTCCTCGAGCTGATGATTAAAGTACAAGAAAGAGAGCCATAACTAGCAAATCTACTTGAATGGAAAGACTTCAGCAGTAACTATGAGTAGTACAAACAAATAGATCTAAAAAGAAACCAACTACACAAGTAGATCGGGACACTAGTATGTAAAATAAGTATATTGATGAACAAGGGGGAAACAAGCAAGTCAATGACAATGATGTGACACCCCCGGTGTCACCAGGGTTTAAATCGACACACTAAAACCTTAATTTGCAATTGACATACTTAAAAACAAAATCAACATTTGAAGTAAAAAGAAATGATGCTTGAAATTCTCTAAGGAATCGCTATGAAAACTTTGGCACACAACAGAACACTATAACAAAGTTCAGAAAAATTCAACTAACAAGTGTCGAAATCCTGTTAACAGGAATTAAATCCAAACCCTAACTCATGGCTATCAAAATTTCCACAGAACCCTAGACATATTTTTACATAACAATTAATTACACTTTAGAATAGAATTTTGGGAATTTATTCAAAATTTTTGGAAGAGATTTAGACCTCTTAAAAATTCACACAATCTATAATCATCTTAGAAATTCAAGAATTTTTAGAGACCAAATCACGACTTGAACCCTAAATGAAAAGTGCTCCAAATAAATTTTTGAGCCAACACAAACATTTTCGAAAATTTTTGAACAAGGGAAGCATGAATTTTCATTTGAATTAGGGTTTCCAACTTGAATTAGTAAAAGGAAAAAAAAAATAAAACGGACTGTTGCCGGGCGGGCTACAGTGCCCGCCGCCCGCCCGACCGAGCGGCGGGCGGCAGGACGCCCCGCCCGACATGGCTTTCCCCAGCATTTGCTTTTCACGTCGCCGCATTCAAGTTTTTGCCGCGCTCCCTCACTCTCTCCCATTCCTTCCTCCTCCTCCCTCCCTTTCTCTCTCATTTTCCCTCCCCCGCACGCCAGGCGCGCCGCCCGAGCGCCGCCCGGCATGGCCGACCATGCCGGCCATACCCCCTGCTCCCCTACCCCTGGCTTCTTTAAAAACCAGCGCACCTCCATTCTCCCCCCCCCTCCCCCCCTTCTTCCATTTTCCCTTGCCCACGCGCAAATCCCTCTCCTTCCCCTGCCCCGGCCGCCGCCGACGCCATAGCCGAGCCGCCCCCAAGGTGAACTCCACCTCCCGGCCATCCCCCGCTCCAATTCCCTTGACTAATCCCTCTCTCTCCCTTCCGTGAAGCTCACCGCACTCCCACTTCTCTGAAATTGAGTCTCCGTTCGTCGGAATTTCTTCCGCCGCCGCCACCACCGACGCCTCCACGGTGAGACCCCCTCTCCCGTGCCAAACCTTGATCTTCGTCGTATTGCCGGGCATCGCCGTGTCGAGTGGATCGTGGAAAGCCGAGGTTCGACCGTCGGCGACCACCCCATCGCCGGAGCTCGCCGGAGAATCTCCCCTGTTTTCCTTTTTCTTTTTTATTTTCTAGAATACTGCTCTATCTTGTAAAATCCATACAAATTTATAGCAACCTCCAAAAATAGCCAACCTAAATTTGTTAGAAAGCACATAAAAAGGACTAATTTTCTGTTAAAGCACTGTTTAGAAAATAACCAAAAATTTGCAGAATTAATTAGAACACTCTTTTCTGTTTTTAAATTTTAATTTGAATTATAGAACAATGCTAGGGCTAATCTTTGATCCACAAATACACCATGGCCAACAAACACCTCCTGGAATTTTATGAAGATTTTAGGACCACGAAGTTGCATCTAACCATTTTAAAAAACTCCAATCTACCTAGTTAAAGTACCTTTTTTCTAAAATACATTGTAAAAGTCATTCAAAAGGTTAGACCCAAAAGCAAAGTTTTAGCTGTGGTACTCAAAAATGCCCACATAAAATTTCACAATTTTATTCTAAGATTTACTAGTGCCTTCTGATTTTATAAGATCCAATAACAAGAATTTTGATGAATTTTTATAAAATATAGAAAATTCATCTAGGCCCCAACCAAACCTCAAAAATGCTTATTTCAGAGAGTGATATCAAATAAAAATAGTCTTGAGGAAGAATTAAAAGTTTTATTTTTAACCCTAGGTTAATAGTCGAAAACGTTAAATAATCATTAACTCATGAAAAATGTTGAATTAACCTTAACTAAGGTTGAAGTGGTTGAACATGCCAACTAAAAGTCACCTCATGAGAATTTGAATAGATTTACTTGAACCTCATTCAGAGATTAAAAATTTAAATAAATCAACGGCGTCGAGTAATTAGGGTTAACCCTAATTCTAGGCATCGCCGATCAAAACCCTATATCGCTAATGGCAAAAGCAATGACTCTTTTCATTAAACTTATCTTAATCATACTGCATCATGTAGATTTTGAAGCGCGCGAAGTAGCTGCAGATCCAGTTGCCTCGACCTCCGCCGAAGAAGTCTTCAACGCCGGAGAACCAGGCAAGCCCCGGTGCACAACCGATATTTAAAATTTTGCTTTTATAACTCAGTGTGTCTTGTTTGTGCATTAAGTGCTAAGAGTTGATTGAAACCATAGTTGCATTGTTTCTCATAGGAAACCCTAACGGTAGCTGGTATAGATACCCTTAGTATGCTATGCTTAGCAGATAATTGCCGGTAAAAGTCGAGCAGAGTGGACGCTGCTCGCGAGTGGTAGGAGATATTGAATGAAACCATTACATGAGATGTGCCACATGTTTGTGAATAAGTAAGAAAGATAAAAGATTGAGGGTCAGACCGGGTACAAGTAGGTCGGCGACTGGCCCGGGACCAGGGTGACCGTAGTCTGGTCTGATCCGTGTGGCACAGCTGGGCAAGTATTGAATGTACTGATCGTATGCTGGGTGATATGGGCTCCAGTAAACCTACGTAGCCTAGTGATTGCAACGTCGAACCTGCCCTACGGTGTCTGATTAGGAGGAGATCTGGGGCGGGCAGCGTGGCAACTCCACAGAAACCGTCTGGGACGTGTTGTCTGGTGGGATGCGGCGCTGCTAAGGCATGCGTAGGCTAGAATTAACGTTGCAGGAGCTGGTGTGAACGGTTGCCACGTGCGAGTCTGGGACACGCACGTGTCGTACGATCAGGTTAACCCTGCAGAGATATAAAAATCGATTTGAACCGCTGTCGCTCTCAGCTATGAGCTTACTTGAACTCTCTGTCACATTTTAGTAAATAGGTTGAGATACAATGAAAATGAATTATGATCATTACATTGCTATTGTTGCTCCTATTATGTTTGGTTAGTCCAGGGCGAACTAAATTTATATTCTAATCACTTAATCTGGTGCTAAAATTTGACCAAGAGTAGTACAGGCTTGCAAGTCCTTTTTGCAAGTAAACCCACCCGAGTCAGCCAGCATGTCTAGGAGTCGGCTGTAGTCAGCCACGTTGACGGGTAAGTCCTGTTGAGCTTCTTAGAAGCTCACGCGTTAGCGATATGTGGTTTTAAGGCGCCGACATGCAGGACCAAGCTGGTAGCATCTATTGGGAGGAGTCTCACCCCGAGATCGAAAAGCTCCAGTGGCAGTTGTGCAAGTCGCCACAGTGAACATTGAAGTGGCTAGTAGCATGACGCCCGTGGGCACGGTGCATGCTTTTGCTTAAGTCTGAGCGTAGGAGTCTGTAATCGATAAAGTCTTCCGCTGTTATTTTTAAAACTTTAATTGCCTACTCTAATTCACTGTAAGACTTAAATTTCAACATATGAACCAATGATGTATTAAGCTCTCTCTCCTTGTAAATCATTGCTATTTATTCCTGCCTGTGTTGTATCGCGTGTACGCTCGCTTCGCTGAGCGTTGCCCAACAGGATCTTGGCTTAACGACTGACTGGATCCGGCCCGAGACGAGGTTTTCTGGGCGGATCCGCGTCAAATGAGAAGCACACGGAGACAAGTAATTTTTTTCCGAAGTTTGGGCTCACAAAGAACCCTACGTCTCCGTTGAGAAGTCCACTAAGAACTGGGTTGCTCTCAACCCTATTCTCGCCCAAGCTACCACAAAGATCGAGCTTGAGATATTCCACTAGCAATTCCTTTTTGGCAGAGGGTAATACAAACTTCCCAGGGCTTCCTACACAAAGTTAGGAGCTCCATGGGCACACATAGTCGTCTAGGAGACAAGGCTCCAAGAGTAACAAATGCAAGTTCAAGCTTTGGTGCCTCACAAATGCTCAAAAGAATGGAATTAGAGGCTCTAGGTGTTTCAATCTTGCTCTCTCTCAAACCCTAGCTTAATCTTGCAAAGGGATGACTTGAGGGGTGAGAGAGGAAGGTTTTTGAGCTCAAGAGGGTGTTCAAGATCTGATTTTCGGAGAGTGTGAACCGTTAGAGAAGAAGGGGTATATATAGCCAAGCCCTCCAAAAAGAGCCATTGGCCAAGTGTGTGTAAGGTCACCGGACCCTCCGGTTCTGGACCGGAGGTTCCGGGAGACCCCTTTCTAGATAGAAGTTACAGGGGGACCGGACCCTTCGGTTTTGGATCGGAGGTTCCAGGGGACCCCTTTCTGGAATGAGGTTCCGGTGAACCCCTTCCTGGAATGAGGTTCTACGGGGACCGGACTCTCCGGTCCTGGATCGGAGGTTCCGGTGAACCCTCTCCTGGAATGAGGTTCTAGGGGACCAGACCCTCCGTTCCTGGACCGGAGGTTCCGGTGAACCCCTTCCTGGAATGAGCTATTTGAGCTGGATTTGAGCATTTGATCGACTCTTTCACTTTGTTTTGCATCCCTCTTGATAGTACGACATTCCTAAAAATAAGAGGACTCAATTATTAGCATTTTCTCTTAAGGCCAAGCGTCCCTTTCTTCCGTATACGTCGTGTCGGAAAAATGATGGTCCTCTTTTCTTCAAAGTCGTTCTTTTCTCCTTTTTGTATCCTTATTAGCTGCACCATACCTTATAAAAGTTATTACCTCCTTAAATTTGTTGTCATTTCTCATCAAAACCCACTTAGGGCCTAGATGCACTATCAATTTTCCCCACTTCCCATTCCTCCTCCTCAGCACAAGCGCACTCCGCTTTCTCTTCTTCCTCTGCTCAAATGCGCCGCCCGCCATTGCCGTCAAAGGTCACTCGGTGAGTCCACCCTTCCGGCCGTTCTCCGCTATTATCACCTTGTCTAACCCTTCCTCTTATCCTAGCGCAGCTCCGGTCCATCAAGAGGCTCCCCGATCCACCCAGTCGACGGGAACGCTCGCTTGCCGCCGTCCGCCACGAGGTGCTACATCGCTAGCGACGTTCTGTGGAGTCTCGGTTTCCTTGGAGGTGTTGCCGGTCGTCTCCGGAGCATGTAGAAGCTATAGGACTTGACCGCGCGTGCCGCCGTGCTCCACAGCACCACCACGGGCACGCAGGAGGCCGCCAAAGACCGCCGCCCGCTGCGCAACGCCTTCTGAGAGTCGCCACCGGTCGCCGACGTCCCCTGGGGTAACCCTCGCCGTGCGCAAGCCTAGAACACCCCCCTCCGCCACTTCCCCATCGCCGGTGAGGCCTTCCCTGCCGTCAATTCCTCGCCGGAGCTCCGCCGCCGTCCTCCCCTGTTTTTGCCCCTAATTCAATTAAATTTCCATTTACCTATTTATTATCCTATTTTGTCAAATGTCTAGTAAATAGAGAAAAACTCTAAAAATGCCAAACCAAAATTTATTGAAATCCCTGTAGAAAGCACTAATTTTCTGCTGAAACACTTTGTCAAAAAGTTCATGGAACTTCCTCAATAAATACATTACACATTTCTGTTTTTGAATTTAAACTGGAGTTCCATAATAGTTCTAGGGCTGACATTTAAACCAAAAGTGTCCCATGGTGTTGTGCAGTCCCTGTAATTTTCTCAGGATTTAATCTCAACAAAGTTTATGCATGTCATTAAAAATAATCCAAACTGCTAATTTAGTTTGTCATTTTCTAAAATACATTATGAAAGTCATCCAAAAATCAAAACCCTAAATCAAAACTTTAGAGTTGGTGCTCTGGTGTCTACATCAAATTTCATAATTTTACTCTAGGGTTTAGTATTTATTATTGATTTTATAATTTTAATTAACAGAAACTTTGCTGAATTTTTATAAAATCTAGAAAATTCAACTTGACCCAACCAAACTCCAAAAGTCATATTTTCAGAGAGAACTTAAAAATAAACTCATGATATAATCTGAAGTTTCATTTTAGCCATTTTAGCCCCTAGTTTGAATAACAACAGATTTTATTAAATTTTATAAAATCTAGAAAATTCAGTTTGACCTCAACCAAAGTTTAAAATTCCTATTTCAGAGAACATTGCCAACTAAAAATCATCCCCTGGAAAAGTAAGAAGTTTCACCTTCGACCACACTCATAAGGTAAAAGCTTTAATAAAATAACGAAGTCGAGGAATTAAGGTTAACCCTAACCTCTAAGTGTCGGTGATGAAGACACTATAGTGCTCTTTGTTGAAAACATCGTGTTATATTTTGATTCGACTCATCGTATTCGTGTTGCATCATGCAGACATCAAAGAGAACGCCGTAGCTGACAATCCAGAGTCCTCAATCTCCGCCAAAGCAGTCGACACCAACCCCGGGAACCAGGCAAGCCCCATTGCACAACCAATTTTTCAAGTTTTTCCTTTTAACAATATGTGTCGTGATTGTGCATTAGGTTTCTAGGAATTGATTGAAACCCTAGTTGCATCTATTTTCCACAGGAAACCCTAACGGTACTTGGTATAGGTAACTATTAGTAGTATGCTATGCTTAGCTGTACCTACCGGTAGAAGTCGAGCAGAGTGGACGCTGCTCGCGCCTGCTAGGGTTGTTTGAAACTACCACATGGAACATGACACATGGGTTATGGATGAATAAGGAAAGAAAAAAGATTGAGGCTCAGACAGGGTAGAAGTAGATCGGCGACTGGTCCGGGACCAGGGTGACCGTAGTCTTGTCTGATCCGTGTGGTACAGTTGGGTAAGTATTGAATGTACTGATCATATGCTAGGTATAATGGGGCCCAGTAAACCTACGTAGCCTCGTGATTGCAAAGTCAAACCTATCCTACGGTGTCTGATTCGGAGAAGATCTAGGGTGGGCAGTCGTGGAAACTCCATAGAACCCGTCCGGGACGTGTGTTATGGTGGGATGCGGCGCTGCTAAGGCAGGCGTAGGAGGAAATTGACTTTGTAGGAGCTAGTGTGAATGGTTGCCACGTGCGGTCTGTGACGCACACGTGTCGTATGATTAGGTTAACCCTGCAGAGGTATAAAAATCGATTCGAATCGCTGTCGCTCTCAGCTATGAGTTTGCTTGAACTCTCTGTCACATACATTAAGAGGATGAGCTCTAAGGGTGATGTCTGACTTACGATGATTATTATCTTTTTGTTCTATTATGATTGCCTAGAACAGTGTAAACTAAAGTTATCATTCTAAACACTTAACCTGAGCTAAAACTTGACCAAGATTAGTTCAGGTAGTGTGGGTTCTTTTTGCAAGGTAAACCCACCCTGAGTCAGCCAACATCTCTAGGTGTCGACTGTAGTTAGCCAATTTGACGGATCAGTCTTGCTGAGCTTCATAGAAAGCTCACGCTTTGCGAATACGTGGTTTTCAGGCTCGGGCGTGTACGCTCACGATGATAGCCAGTGGGAAGAACAGCTTCTAGAGTTTGGGAACCTCCAATGGGAGCGTTGTGGTTCGCTGCAGTGAATCCTGAAGTGGCTAGTAGCATGATGCGACTGGGCATGGTTCATGCTTTTGCTTTTACCATGAGAGTCGGAGTCTGTACTCGTCTTAGTCTTCCGCTGTTTGTCTGTGATTTTAAAAACTTTTTCGTATTTTGAATTTGTTGTAAGACTAAAATATTTAACTTATGAAACAATGATGTATTAAAATTCCCTCATCTTGTAAAAGATTGCTGTTTATCCTGCCTGTGTTGTACCATGTGTATGCTCGCTTTGCCGAGCATTGCCCAACAGGATCCTGGCGAGATGCAGGATCCGTCCTGGACTGAGTTTTCTGGGCGCATCCGCGTCAGCTTGGTATCGGAGCCGTGTTGGGAAATGGTACGACGTTTAAACGTATATTTTTAAAATTTACGAGTCCTATTAGGTAATAGGATATCAGGTGGCAAGCTAAACTAGAACAGGAGCTAACTAGACCCAGTTTAGATTTATATTTCTGTAACAACGCACCTACGTTCAGGTAAGCAAGATAAGGTACGCCGCTCGACTGCGGTGAAAAGTCGAGAACTCCCTGTTGCATCAGCAATAGTAGCGTTCTGTACCATGATGGTACGGAAGGAGGTATTATGTTTGTTGTAACATAGTACACCCCCTTGCCGTTCAGGGAGAAAAAGAGAACCTCTACCGTACGAGGTGTGGGTTATGGACCTGTTGCGGATGCAGACCTTCGCAACAGTGGTGTCTTGTACCGTTGGTGCACAAGAGATGGGTTTGTTCCTCGCGACTTAGGTTTTGCGGAACACTCTCATACCTCCGCTGCATGAGGTGAAGTGCAGTCTGTAGCCGCGCAGTGAAGGTCGGACACGTGATCCCTGTACGTGGCCTACTCGGGGCAACCCATATGGCAATGATATGGGTTGTTGTCTTTACTTTTGATATATATTATTTTGCAACTGCCTGTGATGTCTTCTTCTACAGGTTCACTAACTTCGATATCGTATAAAACGTGTAGCAACGTCTAACCTAAGTGCGATCTGCCACCGCCTAAACGTTTATTCTTTTACTTTTGTGAGGACGTATAGGCCCAGGTAGGATTGCATTGCATAATAAAAATTGTAAAACCACTAAAGTTACTGAATTCTAGTTATCAAATCCTGAAACGTTGAAATTCTTCAAACTTACACTAAAACCATCCAGGAGCAGAAATTCCATCGATAATGGCTGTAACACATTCAGAGAATAAAAAATCAACCTGGATATCTCCCTCCCTTAGGGAATATGTGGCATCAACCAAGTCTTGATAGAACCCTTGTAAAAATTGAGCCTTTTTACAGTACTTTCCTCGATGGGAAGATTGTCTCCTTGACAGGTCAAATTAGATGTTAAGGCACCTCGGGTAAATTGGTTATCGCTAGATTAGCAACATCAGTATCAATCTTGGATCACCCTTTCATGCAGGAATGAGAATATTTTACATATCGAACGATTTTTGCATGTCTTGAACTATGTGTCAACTTGTGGCTTCTAATTAATAAAATATTATTCATCTCTGTGATGCAGATGGCTGATAACATGATCAAGCAGGGACCCGCGGAGTTCAACATTGAGGACTCCACCCCTACCCGCGTCACCAAGGAATCAGGACGCAGGGGATTTGTGGAGAGACTCCGTCAGACTTTGCAGTCGCTGGGCTATGCAGAGTGTGACACCCCAGGTGTCACCAGGGCAAAAATTGACAACTGTAAACCCTAATCCACAATTTCACTCGCTTAAAAGCAGATTCAACCTGGAAAATAAAAAGAAATATTGTTTAAAATGCTTTAAGGGAACACCACGAAAAGTTTGATAAACAACAGAACACTATAGCAAAGTCCGGAAAAAATGTCAACTAATAGTTTTGCGAAATCGTGTTAACAGGAAGAAATCCAAACCCTAACTCTTGGCTACCAAAATTTCCACAGAAACCTAGCCATATTTTTACATAACAATTAAGTACACTTCAAACTATAATTTTGGGAATTTATTCAGAATTTTGGACAAGATATAGACCTCTCAAAAATTCACACAAGCTATAATCATCTTGGAAATTTAAGAATTTTTAGAAGTTGAATCATGACTTAAACCTTAAATCAAAAGTGTTCCAAATAAGTTCCTGAGCTTGTACAAAAATTCTCAAAAATTTTTGAGCTCGGGAACTGTGCCATTTCATTGATTTGCATACCAGCTTGAACTGTAGAAAACAAAAAAGAAATAAAATAAAATTTGTTTTGCCGGGCGGGCTATAGTGCCCCGCCGCCCGCCCGATAAAGCTGCGAGCGGCAGCGCACCATGCCCCACTGCCCCGGCCGACACGGCCTCTCCCCGGCAGCGGTACGCACGTCGCATTGAAGTGACACTCTCTCCCGCGCTCCCCTCTCCTCTCTCTCCCTCTCTCTTCCTTTCTCCCTCGGGCGCCGCCCTTCCTCACTGCCACACCGCCCGACGCCGCCCGCGCTGCCGGCCATGCCCCTCTGCCCTTTCCCCTACTCCCCTACCCCGGCCCCCTCTAAAAACCGGTGCGCCTCCTCCCCACTTCCCCCCTCTTCCATTTCTTCCTTCCCCCACGCGCGGGAACTCCTCCTTTCCCCTGCCCCGGCCGGCCGCCGACGCCATAACCGCCCGCAACCGCACCTCCCGGTGAAAACCCCCTCCCGGCCATCCTCCAATCCTTCTTCCTGGACAAATCGCTCCCTCTCACTCCCGTGAAGCTCACCGAACTCCCCAATCCTCCAAATTCGAGCTCGACCGTCGGAATTTCGACTTCGCCGCCGCCACCGTCGCCTCCCCACGATGAGACCCCCTCTACCGTGCCAAAGCTTGATAAATATCATGTTCCTGAGCTTCGTCGTGTTGAGTGGATCATGGAAAGCCGAGGTTCGACTGTCGGCGACCACCCCACCGCCGGCAATTGCTCGCCGGAACTCGCCGGCGCAAATCCCCTGTTTTTCTTTTTCCTTTTTATTTTCCAGATTATTGCTCTGTTTTGTAAAATCCGTAGAAATTCACAGAAAAATCCAAAAATGGCAAACCTAAATTTGTTAGAAGCCCCATGAGGACTACTAATTTGCTATTAAAGCACTTTTTAACAAGTGACCAAAAATTTGCAGAATGAATTAGAAACACTCCTTTCTGTTTTTGAATTTTAATTTGGGTTCTAGAGCAATTCTAGGGCTAAGCTTTGCCCTAAAAATACACCATGGCCACACACATCTCCTGGAATTTTATGAAGATTTTAGGACCACGAAATTGTATGTAACCCTATTGAATTACTTCAACCTGCCTAGTTAAAGGACTACTTTCTAAACTGCATTGTAAAAGTCATCTAAAAGGGTTAGAACCAAAAGCAAAGTTGAATATTTAGTGCTCGTGAATGCCCATATAAAATTTCATAATTTTATTCTAAGGTTTACTAGTGCTTTCTGATTTAAAAAGATTTAAAAACAGGAACTTTGATGAATTTTTATAAAATATAGAAAATTCATCTAGGCCCCAACCAAAGCTCAAAATTCTTATTCCAGAGAGTGATATCAACTGAAAATAATATTGAGGTGGAATTAAGATTTTTAATTTAACCCTAGTTTAATAGTCGAAGAAAATAACTAATGTTTAACCGATGAAAATGTTGAATTAACCTTAACTAAAGTTGAAGTTGTTGAACATGCCAACTAAAAGTCACCTCATGAGAGTTGAATAGATTTCTTTGAACATCATTCACAGATTAAGAATTGAATTTTATCGACGGCGTCGAGTAATTAGGGTTAACCCTAATTCTAGGCGTCGCCGATCGAAACTCTAGATTACTATTGGTAAAAACAATAAGTTTCTTTTTCATTGAACTTATCATAATCATACTGCATCATGTAGATTCTGAAGCGCACGAGGTAGCTGCAGATCCGGGTTCATCGATTTCCACAGAAGAGGTCAACCACAGCTCCGGAGAACCAGGCAAGCCCCGGTGCACAACCGAGTTTTAAATTTTTCTTTTATATCTCAGTGTGTCTTGTTTGTGTATTAAGTGCTAGGAGTTGAATGAAACCATAGTTGCATTGTTTCCCATAGGAAACCCTATCGGTAGCTGGTACAGATACCCCCTTAGTATGCTATGCTTAGCAGGTATTGCCGGTAGAAATCGAGCAGAGTGGACGCTGCTCGCGAGTGGTAGGAGATTGAATGAAACTATTTCATAAGATGTGCCACACGAATGTGAATAAGTAAGAAAGATAAAAGTTTGAGGGTCACACAGGATACAAGTAGGTCGGCGACTGGACCGGGTCCAAGGTGACCGTAGACTTGTCTGATCCGTGTGGTCCGAGACTGATCGAGTGTTGAATGTACTGGTCGTATCCTGGGTGTTATGGGCCCCAGTAAACCTACGTAGCCTAGTGATTGCAACGTCGAACCTGCCCTACGGTGTATGACTAGGAGGAGATCTGGGGTGGGCAGCGTGGGAACTCCACAGAAACCGTCTGGGACGTGTTGTCTGGTGTGATGCGGCGCTGCTAAGACAGGCGTAGGAGGGAATTGACGTTGCAGGAGCTGGTGTGAACGGTTGCCACGTGCGAGTCTGGAACCTGCATGTGTCGTACGATCAGGTTTTCCTCTGCAGGGTATAAAAATCGTTTCGAACCGCTGTCGCTCCCAGTTAGTGAGCATGCTCGTGAAACGCACCACATTTTAGTAAATAGGTTGAGACACAATGAGAATAAATCATGATTATTACTATTGCTATTGTTACTTCTGTTATTTTTTATTAGACAGTGCTAACTAAATTTATATTCTAATTACTTAATCTGGTGCTAAAATTTGACAAGAGTAGTATAGGCTTGCGAGTCCTTTTTGCAAGTAAACCCACCTGAGTCATACAGCATGTCTAGGAGTCGGCTGTAGTCAGCCACGTTGACGGGTAAGTCTTGTTGAGCTTCTTAGAAGCTCACGCGTTAACGATATGTGGTTTTCAGGTACCGACATGCAGGACCCAGCCGGTAGCTTCCATTGGGAGGAGCCTCTCCCCGAGGTCGGGAACCTCCAGTGGGAGTTGTGCGAGTCACCACAGTGAACTTTGAAGTGGCTAGTAGCATGACGCCCTTGGGCACGGCGCGTGCTTTTGCTTAAGTCCGAGTGTCGGAGTTGTAATCGATGAAGTCTTCCGCTGTTATTTTCAAAACTTTATTTGCGTACTCTGATTAACTGTAAAACTTAAGTTTCAAACTATGAACCAATGATGTATTAAGTTCTCTCTCCTTATAAAATTATTGCTGTTTATTCCTGCCTGTGTTGTGTCGTGTGTACGCTCGCTTCACCGAGCGTTGCCCAACAGGATCCTGGTTCAACGACTGACCGGGTCCGTCCCGAGACAAGGTTCTCTGGGCGGGGTTGCGTCAGCTTTGGTATCAGAGCTGTGTTGGGAAACGGTATAATATTTAAGGCATATTTTCAAAAATTACTTGCGAGTGAGGTACGAGCCCTATTAGTTAATAGGTTATCAGGTGGCAAGCTAACCTAGTGCAGGAGCTAACTAAACCCAGTCTAGATTTACTTTTCTGTAACGACGCACCTACGCTAAGGTAAGCATGGTAAGGTACGCCGCTCGGCTGTGGTGAGAGGTCGAAAAATCCCTGTTGCATCAGCAACAGTAGCGTTCTGTACCATGATGGTATGGAAGGAGGTATTATATTCGCTGTAACATAGTACGCCCCCTTGTCGTTTAGGGAGAGAAGCGGACCTCTACCGTACGAGGTGTGGGTTACGGACCTGTTGCGAATGCAGACCTTCGCAACAGTGGAGTCTTATGTCTTTGGCACACAAGAGATGAGTTTGTTCCTCACGACTTCGGTTTTGCGGAACACTCTCATACTTCCGCTGCCTGAGGTAAAGTGCAGTCTGTCGCCGCGCAGGGAAGGTCGGACACGTGATCCCCGTACGTGGCCTACTCGGGGCGACCCATATGGCAATGATATGGGTTGTTGTTTTTACTTTTGAGATATATTTATATTGAACTGCCTGTGATGTCATTTTCTGCAGGTACGCTAACCACGATATCGTAAGAAACGTGTAGTAACTGCTAACTTGAGTGCGATTCTGCCACCGCCTAAGCGTATTTTCATTTTACTTTGTGAGGACGTATTGGCCTATGTAGGATTGCATTGCATGAAGAAATATTAAAAATCCTTCAAACTTATACTAAAACCATCCAGGAGCAAAAATTCCATCAATAATGACTGTAACACCAACAGAAATTAAGAAGTTAACCTGGATACCTTCCTCCCTTAGAGATTACGTGGCATCAACCGAGTTGGAGTAAAACCCTTTGTAACATCCCGAGCTAAATTCTCGCTAATCTATTGTCAATGAAGGCTTATTGTGTTCAATAAAAATCTCAAAACCCTAAGTAATGAAATCATAGGATCTAATTAAAAGAACTTAAATTCAAAATTTAATTTGAAATCCAATCTTTATTGTCTTTCTGCTTCTCACTTCTTTCGCCCGTGCACCGCCGGCCTCGCTCCGCTCCGAGCAGGAACGAGCGCCGTCCGGTCTCCTCTGTTCTCCCAATTGCAAACCGCCGCCCGAGTCCCTGCTCCAACCCGGGCGCCGCTTCCCTGTTTCCCTTCCATGTTTTCCCGACCCCAACTTTGTGAGTCCGATTCGCCCGACCTCCGACCCAGAGGTCGGAGAAATTTTCCGATTCGCCGACCTCCGACCCAGAGGTCGCATGACTTTTTACGATTCGCCCGACTCCGACCCCCAGCGGTCGGACATTATTTTCCGTCTCGCCCGACCCGTCGTCATCACTCTCCGCTTCGCTCGACCCTGAGGTCGGACAGGCCGATTCGCTCCGCTTCGCTCGACCCCGAGGTCGGACAAGCCGTTCGCTCCACCTCGCTCGACCCCGAGGTCGGACATTTCGCTCCGCCTCGCTCGACCCCGAGGTCGGACAGACTCGTCGGACCGAGCTCGAAGCGGCCACGCCTTTAATGCTGCCGGCCATCTTCCCAACCGTAAAAGCGCCTGGCCGTACACAGCAGTGCTGCCACCGCGCCGAAAGTCTTCGTGATGGGACGCGCACGCCCGGCGCCCATGCGCTGCAGTACGCTGCCGCCGCGCCAACTTGCGCCATGTCCTGCAAAGACAAAAGGAACGGAGACTGATCTTTTCCAGAGACGAAACACTTCGCTCGTGCGTACTCATTTGCTCCTTCTGCTCGCTCGTCTCTTTGCTCTCGTCTCCACTACTTTCCGCCTTTACCGCCGAAGAGCTCCGCAGGGCCGAAGCAGAGCAAGCTTCTCTCGTGCTCAGGTGCGCTCGGTAAGCCTTGCCCTGCCGACGGTTCCATCGTCCATCGTTATCGTCTCTAACCGCCGCCCCATTTCTTCCGCAGTATTTCAGCAGTAGCGGTGCGTCGACATCTCTTTTCCGACAACCGGTCTCCGTTGTTGTTCTTTTCCACCGACAGCCCTCTGGTAATCTTTGCCGTCCGACCAGTCTAGCTAGTCCCGTCTACCGAAGCAACACACTAAAGTTTGTTAGAGAGAAATTCATGCAACTTCACTCATCTGTTAATACAAGATTACCTTGCATCTTCATATAGGAACCGAGCTGCAGACGGTCACCGAGGCTGAGGAGGATTTCCCCGCTGCCGACCCCGCCATCGACTGTGCTAACTTCTCCCCGAACCGAGGCAAGCCCCGGTGCATATCTATGTTTAAAGTTTTACTTTCTCACTGTGTATGTAGGTTTTTGTTGTGCATTAAGTTTCGAGGCTTGTGTGAAAACTTAGTTGCATGACTTGTAGGATCTCCTACGGGTCGTTCTGTTAGAGCCAGTACGTTAGTGCTATGCTTACTAATAGGGCAACGAAGGGATTTGAGTGGTATGGAGACTACTCAGGGATTATTTATAGGAGTATTTGAGAAAGTCAGGACCCAACATTGTGTGAATAAAATTTGAGCACGGTGTCGGGTGCGGTTGCATTGGTCAAGTTTGAGTTGTGTACCGAATACATACTGGTATATGGGACCCAGGAAACCGACGTAGCTCATTGCACAGTGTTTGGACAATTGGCCATCTCTTTTTCCGGGTGAACGGACCAGTATGGTGGATGAATTCGCATTTCTGTTTTTCTTGGGCATGTGCTAGTGGGAAATGCTTGGGGCCGTACAGGAACGCAGGACGTTGCCTGGAGGACCATGTCCTTGGAGAGATGGATGTTGGACCAACTCTGTCGCGATGCAGTGAAAG
Organism: Oropetium thomaeum; assembly: GCA_001182835.1. Lineage (NCBI taxonomy): Eukaryota > Viridiplantae > Streptophyta > Magnoliopsida > Poales > Poaceae > Oropetium > Oropetium thomaeum. The sequence continues at coordinate 223,779 of LFJQ01000112.1, read as the reverse complement.
TGGCCACGTGTGACTCGTGGAGTGCGCACGTGTCGTGTTATTCGGGTTTCTCCTGCAGGATGTAAAATCAATTATAATTGCCGTCCCTCGCGGTATTGAGTACCACTTGCTCCTTTCTGCCGTGGCGACACTATAAAATGTGGTAGCAGGAATTGTGATTGGAGATTTGAGAATAAATTTCAAAACTGTTGTATTGCACTTGCTTGCTTAGTTGCTGCCACGCTTAGTAAAAATTACATTAGCAATTCTGATAACTTGGCTAAAATACTGAAAACCATTAGTAGTGCTGTATTTTGCAAATACCTACCAGCTGCCACCAATATTCCAGCATTCTAGGAGTCGGCCTTAGAAGGCCTATTGTCGGGTAAGACTTGCTGAGCGTCAGTCGCTCACGGTTTGTTGATTGTTGTTTTGCAGGTATTAGTGCTGACTGTAGCCAGGGTGGTTGGGAAGAGGAGACGCCCTCGGAGTGGACCTTCGAGTGGGTCCCCGCTTCGCCCTCCCGTGGAGATTAAACACCATCGGGCTGGGGTGTTTAATCGAGGCGTCGAGTGTTAGATTTTTGCTTCCGCTGAAATCCACGTGTTTGTTATCAAAACTACGTTTCCGCACTTCCTAAACTTCTGAAATCAGTTGTAATATAACCTGAATTAATGTATCTTCAAGTTATTTATGCGAGTCCTTGTTAATTATTGTACTGCAAAGTCACTTGTTTCGGCAAGCGGCCCCCCCGAATGATCCTGGATGAGCAACCGTACGATTTTATCGGACGGGGTTGCGACACCCTTGCATACCATTGAGCCTTTTTCAGCACCTTCCTCGATGAGAAGATTGTCTCCTTGACAGGTCAACTTAGATGGTAAAGCTCCTCGGGTAATCGGCTAACGCTAGATTAGCAACCTTAGAGACCAACTTGGATCACCCTTTTACACAGGGATGAAAAATATTTTACGTATCGGAAGATTTAGCATGCTTTGAACTATGTGTCAACATGTGGCTTCTGATTGATAAAATATTATTCATCTCTGTGATGCAGATGGACGACAACACGATCGAGCATGGGCTCGCGGAGATAGGTGTTGAGGACTCCACCCCTACCTACGTCACCAAGAAATCGAGACGCAGGGGATTCGTGGAGATACTCGGGCAGACCTTGCAGTCACTGGGTTATGCAGAGACTCCTTGGTTTCAGATCCGGTAGTATCGACAGTATGACCTACCGCGCTGCTCGGCCACAGTTACATTACCCATGCACCCTCGACATGCCAATGGAGAGATTTGGACCACCACCACATTCGGTTCAGATAAGACTGAAGCCATCGAGTCGGCCGCTAATCAGGCTCTATTGAGGCTTTGCGAGCGACACCTTGAGGACCTGGCAGACAAACCAGCAGCGATGTTCCCGATACGGGACCAGGTCGATAGTACCTGGCATCGCAATGTCAAGAATGCTCAGATCAGGACTCTCAAGGGAGAGATGGACCACGTCACTCCCTTGTTCACGTTGAGCCTAGCGCTGCTCAACTTACATGAGGACACCGTTCTCACAGCTCAGATGGATCGTTAGGCCTTGTGACGGGCTCATGTGGAGATAGCCCAACTCAAGGAGAAGGTCCAGGACTTGGAGAGCAGAAACAATGCACTGCGTGCTCGCTGCAACGCGCGCGCTACACGCATCTCTGAGTTGGAGGCGGTCTCCGAGATCAAGACTGCCCAGATCCATGCTAGGGAGAATGATTGCAACCTCATGTTGCAACACATTCACCAGCTGGAGATACTCAGGGATAATGCGGTTCAGATGGCTGAGAACCTCGCCCATGAGAACCATCATTTGCAGCATCAGTTAGCGGGACTTTTGGAAGCACAACAGCCGCCTCCCGCTAATGATGATGCACCTGAGTCAGAGGTGTCGGACCCTGATGTTTCGGACCCAGAGCCAGACGAGGAATAGATCGGAGGTGGTTTCGCAACGCTAGTTTAGCTAGGTGCTTCTCTTAAGGAGTGCGTTGTCTTTGTCATGAGGTTAGTGTGTGTTCTCAGGAGTCTGTCTTAGTGGCGTGGTAATCTTTGGATGTAAGAGTGGTGGTTTGACAGTCTAAGGATTTGAACGATGGATGTACTGTCATATTTTGGGGAATGAATGGAGATTGTTTTTATTGAGCTATCCGTCCTGTGCATTTTGACGTACTTCTACTTAGGTTGAGAAATGGACATGGGTTGAACTGCTCTAACAAGGAACCTTTTTGCTTTTTCAGTATGGTGAACACTAGAGCAGGACGTCAGGAGGCAGAAAGCTCCAACCCGCCGCCCCCGCCAGCTGAGCCAACCTTGGCCACAGCTATGGCAGCCCTGCTTCAAAGCAGCCAGCAAACGCAAGAGATGCTGCGGGCCATCCTCGAGAATAGTGGCACGAATCGAGGCGCTCGTAACCGCGACCAGGACAGCACATATGCTGAATTCCTGGCCACTCATCCCCCTGAGTTCAGAGATGCCCGGGAACCAATGGAGGCAGACCACTGGCTTCGTACAATTGAGGCCAAGTTTGGGCTGCTCCGTTGTTCGGAGACCCAGAAGACACTCTTTGCAGCCCAGATGCTCCACGGACACGCTGTAGCTTGGTGGGCCAACTACTTGGCCACTCTCCCGGCCAACACCCAGGTGCCATGGGCACAGTTCCGGGAGGCGTTCCGCGCTCACCACATTCCCGCGGGACTCATGCAGAGGAAGGCCAAGGAGTTCATGGCCTTGACGCAAGGAAGCCGCACGGTGCACGAGTATTCCCGTGTGTTCAACCAACTTGCTCTATACGCTCCGGAGCAGGTTGACACGGATGCGAAGCGGAAGCATCGCTTCATGGAAGGGTTGAACATCACACTCCAGGGTCGCTTGGCCCTGAACCAAGGCGGCTCATTCAACGAGTTCGTCAGCAACGCCCTCATCGCCGAAGAGTACCTCGAGAAGGAGCAACGGGAGAAGAGGCGAGCCAGCGGTGGGCCACCCAATGCCCCGCCACCCAAGTACCGTCTGGTGTACACTGCACCCGATGGTAGGAAGTACAAGGCCACCCCGCCGCAGGCTCCGACATTCCATCCGCCGCAGCAGCCATACCGGCCCCCACCGAATCAACAGCAGGCCGGCTACCACGCACCTCCCCCGCCGCAGAGGAACCAGGGTGTCCGCCCACCTCAACAGGGCACCCGCCCTGGACCAGGCACGCCTTGCTTCAACTGCGGGCAGCCCGGACACTTCGCTCGCGAGTGCCCCTCCAGCCAGCAGTCCGGAGGCAACCGGCAATCAAATCAGGGGCAGGGCCAGCAAAAGGGCCAGAAGAACACCAGGACCGGTCAGGTAAACTACACCACGATCGAAGAAATTGCTGAGGGTGAACAAGTATTGGCGGGTACGTTCTCACTCTCTACCCACTCAGCATTTGTTCTATTCGATTCCGGTGCAAGCCACAATTTTATCAGTAAGAATTTTGTCAAGGGTAAAAGCCTAGCCACAATTCCCCTAGAACCACCTTTCGTCATAAAATCGCCTGGGGGTACTATTTTGTCAAACCATGGCCTAAGTGAAGCTCCCCTAAATCTAGGAGGTCACATCTATCCTATCTCCTTCATAATCGTAGATGGGCAGGGTATCGATATAATCATCGGCATGAAATGGATGAAACACCATAATGCCATCCTTGATATTGCTAACCGTGTAGTCCACTTGACCTCTCCACTTCACGGTTCCATGTCCATAAACCTAGATCACCCTAAAGCTACCCTCAAACAAGTCTGCCATGTTGTCGGGAAAAGTCTGAACGAGATACCGGTGGTTAAGGAGTTTCCGGACGTATTCCCAGAGGACTTACCTGGTTTACCGCCGGACAGAGATGTAGAATTTCAGATTGAGCTATTGCCAGGCACAGCCCTGATCTCCCGCAGACCGTACAAGATGGCACCCAAGAAGCTAGCAGAGTTGAAGAAACAGCTGCAGGAGTGGTTGGACAAGGGCTCTATACGGCCCAGTACCTCGCCTTGGGGTTGTCCGGCACTGTTTGTAAAGAAGAAGGACCAATCCTTGAGGATATGCGTGGATTACCGCCCCTTGAATGCGGTAACTATCAAGAACAAGTATCCCTTGCCACGCATAGACACTTTATTTGATCAGTTGGCTGGAGCAAAAGTCTTCTCGAAAGTTGATCTTCGATCTGGATATCATTAAATCAAGATCCGTCCCAGTGTTGTTCCGAAGACGGCCTTCTCCACCAGATACGGGCTGTATGAGTATTTGGTGATGTCGTTTGGACTCACAAACGCACCAGCGTAATTCATGTACCTCATGAACTTAGTCTTCATGCCAGAGCTGGATAAGTTTGTAGTGGTGTTCATCGACGACATCCTAATATACTCCAAGACAACGGAAGAGCATGCCGAGCACCTTCGGACAGTTCTGCAAATACTCAGAGAGCATCAGCTCTATGCCAAGTTCAGCAAATGCGAATTCTGGATTGAGCGTGTTCAGTTTCTAGGTCATGTTGTGTCCGCGGAAGGTATTTCTGTGGATCCAGGAAAGGTGCAAGATGTTGTTAATTGGAAAGCACCCACAACAGTCCACAAGGTGCGAAGTTTCTTGGGGTTAGCGGGATATTATCGTCGCTTCATTCCCAACTTTTCCAAGATTGCCAGGCCTATTACAGATCTACTCAAGAAGGATCAGAAGTTCAAGTGGACAGAAAAGTGCGAAGAAGCCTTTCAAACTTTGAAGAAGCACTTGACCACAGCACCAGTACTCGCCCAACCGGATTTGAGCAAGCCCTTCGACGTGTATTGTGATGCGTCGGGCACTGGACTTGGTTGTGTGTTAATGCAAGAAGGACGGGTAATTGCTTATGCTTCCAGGCAACTTCGTAAGCATGAGTTAAATTATCCCACACACGACTTGGAATTAGCAGCCGTGGTATTGGCTCTGAAGTTGTGGAGGCATTACTTATTGGGAAACTTGGTACACCTCTACACCGACCACAAGAGTCTTAAGTACATCTTCACCCAGAATGAGTTGAACATGAGGCAACGAGGATGGCTAGAATTAATCAAGGATTACGGGATAGAGATCCACTACCATTCGGGCAAGGCTAATGTGGTTGCAGACGCGTTGAGCAGAAACGCCCATTGCCACTACTTGGATCAAGGAGTTGCGACCGAAGAACGAGAGCCAGCCGTAAGGATTCTACCCCATGGAGCCCTCTACAACCTAGCCTTAGTGCCAACACTTAGAGATGAGGTAGCAAGGCCCAGAAGCTTGATAAGGGCATGGAGAAGATCAGATTAGGACTGCAAGAAAAGAAGATGCAGTGCTTCCGAGAAGACGAAGAAGGAGTTCTGTGGTTCAAGAACAGACTGGTAGTGCCAAAAGATCACGAGCTCGGAAGGAAAATCATGGATGAGGCTCACTTATCCAAATACTCAATTCATCCTGGCAGTAACAAGATGTATCAGGACCTGCGAAAGAAGTTTTGGTGGACAAGGATGAAAAGAGAAATCGCTCGGTACATATCGGAATGTGGCACCTGCCGCAGAGTGAAGGCCAACCATTTGACAGGTGCAGGGTTGTCACAACCTTTGAGCGTTCCGTCATGGAAATGGGAAGACATAAGTATGGCCTTCATCGTTGGACTGTCCATGAAGCTCAAAAGTTGGATTCAATTTGGGTCATAGTGGACCGTTTAACAAAGACAGCCCACTTCATTCCTGTCTCAACCAGATACACCATGAAGAAGTATGCACAGCTATATATTGACCGGATCATCTGTCTGCATGGAGTGCCCAAGACAATCATCTCCAATCGAGGTACCCAGTTCACCGGTCGATTTTGGAAACAACTTCACGAGTTACTAGGAACCAGACTAATCCATAGCTCAGCCTACCACCTTCAGACCGATGGTCAGACGGAAAGAGTGAACCAAATACTTGAAGACATGCTCCCAGCTTGTGTTTTGGAGTACGGTAAAGGATGGGACACTTATCTGTCATTGGCGGAGTTCTCATACAATAACAGCTATCAAGTCAGCATCCAGATGTCCCCTTTTGAAGCGCTTTAGGGTCGTAGTTGCAGAACCCCACTCAACTGGTCAGAAGCAGGCGAAAGAATTGTATTGGGACCAGACTTAGTGCAGCAGACCGAAGAGAAAGTAAGGGTCATACAAGCAAATCTGAAGGCCGCCAAGTCGAGACAGAAAAGCTATGCAGATAGAAGGCGTAGACCCTTGACCTTCGAGATAGGAGACTACGTCTGCCTACAAGTCTCGCCAATGATAAGGAGTTCAACGGTTCGGGATCAGAGGCAAGTTAGCACCCCTAGTACATAGGTCCATATCCTATCACAGCTAAGCGCGGACCAGTGGCATATCAAGTGGAACTGCCAGAAAGATTATCAGGAGTGCATAATGTCTTCCATGTATCCCAGTTGAAGAAGTGTCTGAAGGCACCCGTAGACCGAGTGATTCAAGAAAATAGAAGAATTGCAACCAGACTTAACCTATCCAGAGCATCCAATCCGCATACTGGATGAGAAAGAACGGGTTACTAGAAGAGGGACACTCAAGTTCTACAAGGTTATGTGGAGCAACCACACGGAAGACGAAGCCACGTGGGAATCTGCAGAATTTCTTCAGTCACACTACCCCGAGCTACTCCCAAAATCCTAGGTACCTATACCTATCCTAACCCTCTCCTTAAATCTCGGGACGCGATTTCTTTTAGTGGGGAGGGCTGTGACACCCCAGGTGTCACCAGGGCAAAAATCGACAACTGTAAACCATAATCCACAATTTCACTCGCTTAAAAGCAGATTCAACCTAGAAAATAAAAAGAAATATTGTTCAAAATGCTTTAAGGGAACACCACGAAAAGTTTGACAAACAACAGAACACTATAGCAAAGTCCGGGAAAAATCTCAACTAAAAGTGTCGAAATCCTGTTAACAGGAAGAAATCCAAACCCTAACTCTTGGCTACCAAAATTTCCACAGAACCCTAGCCATATGTTTACATAACAATTAACTACACATCCAAATATAATTCTGGGAATTTATTCAGAATTTTTGGACAAGATTTAGACCTCTCAAAAATTCACAAAAGCTATAATCATCTTGGAAATTCAAGAATTTTTACAAGTCGAATCATGACTTGAACCTTAAATAAAAAGTGTTCCAAATAAATTCCTGAGCTTGTACAAAAATTCTCAAAAATTTTTGAGCTAGGGAAGTGTGCCATTTCATTGATTTGCATACAGCTTGAACTGCAGAAAACAAAAATAAAAAATAAAATTTGTTTTGCCGGGCGGGCTACAGTGCCCCGCCGCCCGCCCGACAAAGCGGCGAGCGGCAGGGCACCATGCCCCGCTGCCCCGGCCGACACGGCCTCTCCCCGGCAGCGGTACGCACGTCGCATTTAAGTGACACTCTCTCCCGCGCTCCCCTCTCCTCTCTCTCCCTCTCTCTTCCTTTCTCCCTCGAGCGCCGCCCGACGCCGCCCGCGCTGCCAGCCATGCCCCTCTGCCCTTTCCCCTACTCCCCTCGCCCGGCCTCCTTTAAAAACTGGTGCACCTCCTCCCCACTTCCCCCCTCTTCCATTTCTTCCTTCCCCCACGCGCGGGAACTCCTCCTTTCCCCTGCCCCGGCCGGCCGTCGACGCCATAACCGCCCGCAACCGCACCTCCACGGTGAAAACCCCCTCCCGGCCATCCTCCAATCCTTCTTCCTCGACAAATCGCCCCCTCTCACTCCCGTGAAGCTCACCGAACTCCCCAATCCTCCAAATTCGAGCTCGACCGTCGGAATTTCGACTTCGCCGCCGCCACCGTCGCCCCCCCACGGTGAGACCCCCTCTACCGTGCCAAAGCTTGATAAATATCGTGTTGCCGAGCTTTGTCGTGTCGAGTGGATCGTGGAAAGCCAAGGTTCGACCGTCGGCGACCACCCCACCACCGGCAATTGCTCGCCAGAACTCGCCGGCGCAAATCCCCTATTTTTCTTTTTCCTTTTTATTTTTCAGATTATTGCTCTGTCCTATAAACTCTGTAGAAATTCACAGAAAAATCCAAAAATGGCAAACCTAAATTTTTTAGAAAGCTAACGAGGACTACTAATTTTCTGTTAAAGCAGTTTTTAACAAATGACCAAAAATTTGCAGAATTAATTAGAAACACTCCTATTGAGGTGGAATTAAGATTTTCAATTTAACCCTAGTTTAATAGTCGAAGAAAATAACTAATGTTTAACCGATGAAAATGTTGAATTAACCTTAACTAAAGTTGAAGTTGTTGGACATGCCAACTAAAAGTCACCTCATGAGAGTTGAATAGATTTCTTTGAACATCATTCACAGATTAAGAATTGAATTTTATCGACGGCGTCGAGTAATTAGGGTTAACCCTAATTCTAGGCGTCGCCGATCGAAACCTTAGATTACTATTGGTAAAAACAATAAGTTTCTTTTTCATTGAACTTATCATAATCATACTGCATCATGTAGATTCTGAAGCGTACGAGGTAGCTGCAGATCCGGGTTCGTCGATTTCCACAGAAGAGGTCAACCACAGATCCGGAGAACCAGGCAAGCCCCGGTGCACAACCGAGTTTTAAATTTTTCTTTTATATCTCAGTGTGTCTTGTTTGTGCATTAAGTGCTAGGAGTTGAATGAAACCATAGTTGTATTGTTTACCATAGGAAACCCTATCGGTAGCTGGTACAGATACACCCTTAGTATGCTATGCTTAGCAGGTATTGCCGGTAGAAGTCGAGCAGAGTGGACGCTGCTCGCGAGTGGTAGGATATTGAATGAAACTATTTCATGAGATGTGCCACACGAATGTGAATAAGTAAGAAAGATAAAAGTTTGAGGGTCAGACAGGATACAAGTAGGTCGGCGACTGGACCGGGTCCAGGGTGACCGTAGACTTGTCTGATCTGTGTGGTCCAAGACTGATCGAGTGTTGAATGTACTGGTCATATGCTGGGTGTTATGGGCCCCAGTAAACCTACGTAGCCTAGTGATTGCAACGTCGAACCTGCCCTACGGTGTCTGACTAGGAGGAGATCTGGGGACAGCGTGGGAACTCCACAGAAACCGTCTGGGACGTGTTATCTGGTGGGATGCGGCGCTGCTAAGGCAGGCGTAGGAGGGAATTGACGTTGCAGGAGCTGGTGTGAACGGTTGCCGCGTATGAGTCTGGGACCTACACGTGTCGTACGATCAGGTTTTCCCCTGCAGGGTATAAAAATCGTTTCGAACCGCTGTCGCTCCCAGTTAGTGAGCATGCTCGTGAAACGCACCACATTCTAGTAAATAGGTTGAGACACAATGAGAATGAATCATGATTATTACTATTGCTATTGTTACTTCTGTTATGTTTGATTAGTCTCAGTGCTAACTAAATTTATATTCTAATTACTTAATCTGATGCTAAATTTGACAAGAGTAGTATAGGCTTGCGAGTCTTTTTTGCAAGTAAACCCACCCGAGTCAGCCAGCATGTCTAGGAGTCGGCTGTAGTCAGCCACGTTGACGGGTAAGTCTTGTTGAGCTTCTTAGAAGCTCACACGTTAGCGATATGTGGTTTTCAGGTGCCGACATGCAGGACCCAGCCGGTAGCTTCCATTGGGAGGAGCCTCTCCCCGAGGTCGGGAACCTCCAGTGGGAGTTGTGTGAGTCGTCACAGTGAACTTTGAAGTGGCTAGTAGCATGACGCCCTTGGGCATGGCGCGTGCTTTTGCTTAAGTCCGAGTGTCGGAGTTGTAATCGATGAAGTCTTCCGCTGTTATTTTCAAAACTTTAATTGCGTACTCTGATTAACTGTAAGACTTAAATTTTAAACTATGAACCAATGATGTATTAAGTTCTCTCTCCTTGTAAAATTATTGCTGTTTATTCCTGCCTGTGTTGTATCGTGTGTACGCTTGCTTCGCTGAGCGTTGCCCAACAGGATCCTGGCTCAACGACTGACCGGGTCCGTCCCGAGACGAGGTTCTCTGGGCGGGGTCGCGTCACAGAGACTCCATGGTTTCAGATCCAGGAGATTAGGCAGTATGACCTACCACGCTGCTCAGCCACAGTTACGCTACCCACTCACCCTCGACAAGCCAATGGAAAAACTTGGACCCTCACAACATTTGGTTTAGATAAAACTGAGGTAATCGAGTCAGCAGCTCACCAGGCTCTATTGAGACTTTGTGAGAGATACATAGGGGATCTGGCAGACCAGCCAGGGGCGATGTTCCCGATACGGGACCAGGTCGACAGTACCTGGCGTCGTAATGTCAAGAACGCCCAGGTCAAGACCCTCAAGGGGGAGAAAGACTACGTGACTCCGTTGTTCACGCTGAGCTTGACAATGCTCTACTTGCATGAGGACACCATTCTCACTGCTCAGCTGGACCACCAGGCTCTAGGACGGGCTCATGAGGAGATAGCCCAATTCCAGGAGAAGATTAAAGGCTTGGAGAGCAAGAACAATGGGCTGCGTGCTCGTTGTGATGCCCGAGCTACGCGCATTTCTGAGTTGGAGGCAGTCTCTAAGATCAAGACTGCTCAGATCCATGCTCGGAAAAATGATTGCAACATCATGCTGCAACACATTCACCAGCTAGAGATACTCCGGAGTGAGGCCGTGCAGATGGCTTTGAACCTCGTTCATGAGAACCATCATCTACAGCATCAGATTGAGGGACTCTTAGAGGCTCAGCAGCCGCCTCCCGTGAACGATGATGTCCCTGAGTTGGAAGTATCGGATCCCGATGCTTCGGACCTAGAACCCGAGGAGGGGTAGATCAGAGACGATTTAACAAAATCGAGTTTATCTAGATGTTCGCTTAAGGAGTGCGTTGTGCTTCTCCTGGTGTTTAGTGTTGTGTTCTCAGGGGTCTACCGAAGTAGCGGTGTAACCATGTTGATGTAAGAATGGGTGATTTGATAGTCTAGGGAGTTTATGGAACTAATGTACTGTCATCATTTTGGGAATGAATAAAGCTTAGTTTTATGAGTTATCCGTGCCATGCATTATGACATTATTTTGTATATGTCGAGATATAATCATGGAATGAACTGCACTAATGGGGGCCCTTTTCGCTTTTCAACACGGTGAATACTAGAGATAGATGTCAGGATGCTAAAAGCTCTAACCCGCCACCCCCGCCAGCTAAGCCCACCTTGGCCGCAGCTATGGCGGCCATGCTACAAAGCAGCCAACAAACTCACGAAATGCTATGGGTAATACTGGAGAATGCTGGCACAAATCAAGGCGCCAGGAACCAAAACCAGGATATCAGTTATGCTGACTTCCTAGCAACGCATCCCCCGAAATTCAAAGATGCCCGGGAACCGATGGAAGCGGATCACTGGCTTCGCACGATCGAGGCCAAATTTGGGCTGCTCCGTTGCACGGAGCACCAAAAGACCCTCTTCGCCGCCCAGATGCTTCAGGGGCATGCCAGTGCTTGGTGGGCTAACTACCTTGCCACCCTCCCGCCAAACACCCCAGTGCCATGGACGTAGTTCCGGAAGCGTTCCGCGCCCATCACATCCCCACAGGGCTGATTCAAAGGAAGGCCAAGGAGTTCATGGCCTTAACCCAAGGCAACCGCTTGGTGCATGACTACTCCCGCGTGTTCAACCAACTTGCTCTATATGCTCCAGAGCAGGTTGACACGGATGCGAAATGGAAACACCGTTTCATGGAAGGGCTGAACATTCCACTCCAGGGTCGCCTGGCCCTGAATCAAGGGGGCTCATTTAATGAGTTCGTGAGCAACGCCCTCATCGTCGAAGAATACCTGGAGAAGAAGCAACGGGAGAAGAAGCGGGTCAGCGGTGGGCCATCAAATGCGCCACCACCGAAGTACAATTTGGTAAACAGCGCACCAGATGGTAGGAGGTATAGAGCAACACCATCGTAGGATCCGTTGTTCCGTCCTCCGCAGCAGCCTTACAGGCCCCCGCAAATCAGCCACAGTCTAGCTACCGTGCACCACCACCACCACAGAGGACCCAGGGTGTCCGCCCACCTCAGCAGGGCGCCCGTCCTGGCCCAGGAACCCCGTGCTTCACCTGTGGGCAGCCGGGACATTTCGCTCGCGAGTGTCCTTCAAACCAGCAGTCCGGAGGCAACCGTCAGGGCCAACAGAGGGTTCAGAAGAATCCCCGAACTGGTCGGGTGAATTACACCACGACCGAAAAAATAGCTGAAGGAGAGCCTGTGCTGGCGGGTACGTTCTCGCTCTCTGGTCATTCAGCATTTGTTCTCTTTGATTTCAGTGCCTCACATAATTTAATCGGTAAAAACTTTGTTAAGGATAAAAACTTAGTTACTGTCCTCCTGGAACCACCCTTCATCATACAATCACCTGGGGAAAATATCCTGTCAAACTATGGCTTACGGGAGACACCACTTGATCTAGGAGATTACATCTATCCTACCTCATTCATAATCCTAGACGGGCAGGGCATCGATATTATCATTGATATGAAATGGATGAAACACCAAAATGCCCTCCTCGATATTGCTAACCGTGTAGTCTACCTAACCTTCCCACTTCATGGATCTATTTCCATAAACCTAGACCACCCTAGATCTGCCCCCAAGCAAATCTGCCATGTGGTCGAAAAAAGTCTAGATGAGATACCAGTGGTTAGATGTATTTCCAGAAGATCTACCTGGTTTACCCCCGGACAGGGATGTTGAGTTCCAGATTAACCTACAGCCAAACACAGCCCCAATCTCCCGCAGACCTTACAAGATGGCACTGAAGAAACTAGCTGAGTCGAAGATACAGTTGAAAAAATTGCTGGACAAGGGCTTCATATGGCCCAGTTCCTCGCCTTGGAATTGTCCGGCTCTATTTGTAAAGAAGAAGGATCAATCCTTGAGACTATGCGTGGATTACCACCCCTTGAACGCGGTAACTATCAAGAACAAGTATCCACTACCACGCATAGATACTCTATTTGATCAGCTGGCTGGAGCAAAAGTCTTTTCTAAAGTTGATCTTAGATCTGGCTATCATCAGATCAAGATTTGTCCCATCGATGTTCCAAAGACGGCCTTCTCCACCAGATATGGGCTGTATGAGTACTTGGTGATGTCGTTTGTGACTCACTAATGCACCAGTGTACTTCATGTATCTTATGAACTTAGTTTTTATGCTGGAGCTGAATAAGTTTGTAGTGGTGTTCATTGATGACATCCTAGTGTACTCCAAGACTACCGATGAGCATGCTGAACATCTCCGGATAGTCCTATAGTAACTCAGGGACCATCAACTCTATGCCAAATTCAGCAAATATAAATTTTGAATTGAACGTGTCCAATTCTTGGGTCACGTGGTGTCCGCTAAAGGCATTTCGGTGGATCCGGGAAAGGTGCAAGATGTCGTTGACTGGAAGGCACCCACGACAGTCCACAAGGTGCATAGCTTCTTGGGACTAGCTTGATATTATCGTTGCTTCATCCCCAACTTTTTCAAGGTTGCCAAACCTATCACAGAGCTGCTCAAGAAAGATTAGAAGTTCAAATGGACGGAAAGGTGTGAAGAGGCTTTTCAAACTCTAAAGAAACACTTGACCACAGCACCGGTACTCGCCCAACCGGACTTAAACAAGCCCTTTGACGTGTATTATTGTCACATCCCAAAAGTTTCAAACTTTTGTCCATTTGAATATGAGCTCACTGATTCAAATTTTGAAGATTGACTTTTCCTGTTTTGACAATTGTGGGTCAGGGTGTCGAAGTTTTGTCGATTCGGGTAACCCTAGTTGTGCTTTCAAGGAGTCTTCTTTTTTTTCTTAATAAAACTACCCTAATGTTTTTGCAAACAATTAACTACACATTAAAATAGAATTTTTGGAGATTTTATCAAAATTTTTGGTAAAGGTTTAAACCTTTTTAAAATTCCAACAAGACTTGGAGGTCTTGTGTGCCGTAGGCCCCGTCTAGGTTGACATAGGACCCGGCCGTGTTATTCTTGACCTGAGCACTTTCCGTTCATACCACATGTCGAATATAATGGTAAGACAAGCTGAGTATCTCACTGCGTACCAATATTTGGCCGATGACTGCACGGTGCGTGGAACGAGGGATTCATGTGTGCCTGCAAGGCCGTGATACTCGACGAGGGACTCACGTGTGCCTACGAGGCTGTGGTACTCGACACCGTGTGGATTTTCTAACCGTGTGGGCACGAGTATGAAAAAGGTTAACATGAGTATCCCCTTGTGTAACTTTAGTGGGTTGCACAAGCCATATGGTCCTCAGTCGTGTGGGTACAGTTGGACTCCCCTGTAGGGTGTATAATTGGTTCGAATCCGCCATGATCACAGTTATGATCAAGCTCCGTGTCCTTTGGATAATATCATAGAATTGACACATAACATGATGAGAAATGGAGTAAGGTTGATGGTATACTTGATTTATGATTACATGGTACCTATGATCATGGGTTTTTAGTAGGTGTTTATGCCCGCAAAGTCTTTAATTTTATGTTTATTCACATATGCTTAGTTTTAGCTTTAAGCAATCGAGTTTATTCCCATGCCTTACTTACCTTGCTACTGCCAAATTGCATTATCCTTGTAGTCGGGAAAAAATTTTCACAACAGGGTAAGTCTTACGAGTACCTTCGTACTCAACCTTTGTTACTTAAGTTTTTGCGGGTGAGGATGAATTGGTGTTCGGCTACTTCGTACCCGCCGTTGCCGGCGAGGGTGAGGAGTAATCCGGACTTTCGTATGACCGTGATTTGCGATGTTCGTGGGCTGGGCATCGCAATCTTTTGCTGCTTCATTACAACCGCTGTGACCGCACTCTTCCTTAGAATCGCTTCCGCAATTTGAGTTTTCAGGGCTTTATGTTGAACCTTGGTCTGTAAGATTATTTTAAAACTAATGTAATTGAAATATTGTGACCTATGTGATGTATCAACCGTTGTTATACCGACGTGCTTGGATCTTGGGCATTGCTTGAGAAGCATGTCGGGGGACTGTCGGGTTTACATTCCTTTTTATTGGGTTAATTACTCGCATACCGTGTGTGAGCCGCGAGTCAATTTGGTAAAACTTAAATGTAAATTGGACGGGTCTCTCACAACGCTGGTATCAGAGCCAGGTTCACAAATTACACCCTAAAATTTTGCTTAGCAACACGGGGTGGGTAGTTATGTCTTAAAATCATTAAAACCAACTAAACTTTGAAAGTAGTAGTTGTTGTTTTATCCCTCACCATTCTTAACTTCGTTTTTTGGTTCTGATGATTAGGAATGTACCCTTGCCTGCTGCCCTCCTTGATAGATAGGTCGTTAGAATAGTTTAGCGGGTCTTGGCAGCCACCCATTTGCAATAGGGCACGTGTTTTATCTAAACCTCTCTTGTTATTCAAAATCGCCCATGTTGATGTTGTGTGATTATTTTCAGTAGTGTTGCTTGTGTGCTGGAAGAGTGTTTTATGCATCTGAGTGAGAATCGGTAGTACAAACCATTTGCATATCATCTCATGCATCGATCATCTCCATGCTTGTTTTGAGCTGTAAAATTGCTAGTTGTGTTGTGATCCCCATTTCTTTTGCTGCTAGTTTTGAGTTTTGTATTCGGGATTAGTGAGCTCATCAAACCTGAATTGTCGGTGTATGTTGATCGATACACCATGACTGTCTCCTCATAGCATCAATTGTTACTTTCGTATCGCCGATAGCATTCCAATAAATTAACTTCCCCGATTATGACACATCCTTGTTGTCATAAGATGTATCGCCTTGTTATCTTTTCTTCCGGTCGCTAACCGAGGTTTTGGCGACAGGATGAATACTCGTAGCTGCACTCGTGAAGTTGGTGAAGCCTCTGGAGCTGCTGGAGGCGAAGGACGCCAGACACCACCACCGCCACCACCAGCCCCTACCATGGCTGAAGTGCTCATGCAAATCGAGCACAATCGGCGAGAGCACTCCGAGTACCTGCGTATCATTGCTGAGGGCAACGGTCAGCGTGGTATGGAGCGTGGCACTGCTCGTGAGGATGACTTCTCCGGCTTTCGTCGCACCGAGCTGCCTATCTTCACTCGGCAAAGGATCCCCTCGACGCGGATCACTGGCTTCGCACCATTGAGCAGAAGCTTGATTTACTCCGATGCAGAGAGCATCAAAAGGTCCTCTTTGCTGCCCATCAGCTGCAAAATGAAGCCGGTACATGGTGGGACACCTACCGTGCCACTCAGCCCACCAACCACCGCTACACTTGGCAAGAATTCCATACCGCCTTTCGTGCTTTCCACATTCCGGATGGTGTGATGGAAATTAAGAGGCTGGAGTTCCTTGCTCTCAAACAAGGCAATCGTTCAGTGATGGAGTATGTGCACCAATTCAATTACCTCGCACAGTACGCTCGTACCGAAGTGGCAACCGACACGAGCAAGAGGGGCTATTTCTACAATGGCCTTTCTGAGAGACAAGTTGTCTACCATCATCCTGGAGGTCCGCAGTTTCAATCAACTCGTGGATCGTGCCATTGTAGCTGAGGACAAGATGAACAAGCTTGCAGCCAAGAACCGCAAGCGTGCTGCCCCGCCACCACCGAGTGGGAACCCACAGCGTCCTCGCACGGGTCAGCTCAACCGCAGCCCATGTGGATGGTACGTCGTGCCCCTCCTGCTGCTGGACAAGCCCCCAGGCCACCTCCGGGACAAGCTGGAATTCAAGGTGTTGGTCCGTGCTTCAACTGCGGCCAGCGCGGTCACCTTTCCCGTGGCTGTCCGTACCCGAGGCGTGGAGCGGGGGCTGCTGCTCCAAATCAGCCACCGCGCCCACCTGTTGCTGCTCCACCACAGCAGGGCAGAAAGCCCCAAGTCCCCAAACGTGGCCGTGTCAACTACACGACCGGTGCTAAAGTGCTCCAAGGTGCCGACGTGCTCGTTGGCACGTTATCCATCAACTCTCGTTCTACCAAAGTTCTTTTTGATTCTGGTGCATCACATTCCTTTATTAGGCGAGAGTACGCCACACAATATAACCTAAAGATATTCTCTACTCGTACACCATATATCATAGAATCCCCCGGAGCAAAAATCCACGTAGATTCCATGGTTCCGACATCGTTGACTCCAATCAGCGGTGTTGCTTTGCAAGCCAATCTCTTACTCTTGGGTCTGCAAGGGTTGGATGTTATCCTTGGGATGAATTGGATGATCTCTCACGATGCCGTCATCCACGTGGCTTCCAGAGTTGTTTCTCTGAAAGGCCCAACCGGCAACCGTTTTTCGCTACACCTCGCGGGTGATAGTTCTGGATTGTACCATTTGAAAGGTGCAACCAGCTCTGAGCTTTCCTCCATCCCTGTAGTGTGCGAATATCCGAATGTTTTCCCTGATGATTTGCCGGGTATGCCGCCTGACCGGGTTGTTGAGTTTGCCATCGAACTCGAACCTGGAACGGCTTTGATTTCGAAACGGCCGTATCCGATGTCTTTCAAGGAGCTAGCTGAAATGAAAAAAGCAGCTGAAAGATCTCCTCGACAAGGGTTTTATCTGTCCAAGTTCTTCTCCTTGGGGCTGTCCCGCTATCTTTGTGAAGAAGAAAGACCGCACATTACGCATGTGCGTCTATTATCGTCCGTTGAACGCTGTTACCATCAAGAACAAATATCCACTTCCGCGGATCAGATATCCTTTTCGATTAGCTTGCTGGCGCTCGTTGTTTCTCCAAAATTGATCTGAGGCTGGGCTACCACCAAATAAAAATTAGAGAGGAGGACATTCCGAAAACCATCTTTTCTACTCGTTACGGCTTGTACGAGTACCTTGTCATGTCCTTTGGTCTCACTAATGCCCCTGCCTACTTCATGTACTTGATGAACTCTATTTTTATGGAGGAACTCGATGTATGTGTGGTGCTCTTCATCGATGATATTCTTGTGTTCTCCAACACGGAAGCGGATCATGCTGTTCACCTCCGAATTATACTCGGAAGGCTTCGTGAACACCGTCTTTATGCCAAATTCAGTGATGAGGACATTGCATTCATGGTTACACACAATCCTTCTCCCGCTACGACAAATGAAGGACCAATCACTAGAGCTGGGGCACATATGTTTAGTTTCAGCTTTAAGCAATCGAGTCTATTCTCATGCCTTACTTACCTTGCTACTGCCATATTGCATTATCCTTGGAGTTGGGAAATAATTCCCACAACAGGGTAAGTCTTGCGAGTACCTTCGTACTCAACCTTTGTTGCTTAAGTTTTTGTAGGTGAGGATGAGCTGGTGTTCGGCTACTTCGTCCCCGTCGATGCCGGCGAGGGCGAGGAGTAATCCGAACTTTCGTATGACCATGATTTGCGATGTTCGTGGGCTGGGCATCGCAATCTTTTGCTGCTTTATCGTTGCAATCGCTGCGCCACGCTCTTCCTTAGAATCGCTTTTGCAATTTGAGTTTTCAGGACTTTATGTTGAACCTTGGTCTGTAAGATTATTTTAAAACTAATGTAATTGAAATATTGTGACCTATGTGATGTATCAACCGTTGTTATACCGACGTGCTTGGATCTTGGGCATTGCTTGAGAAGCATGTCGGGGGACTGTCGGGTTTACATTTCTTTTTATCGGGTTGATTACTCGCATACCGTGCGTGGGTCGCGAGTCAATTTGGTAAAACTTGAATGTAAATTGGATGGATCTCTCACAGCTTGCTTGGCCTAGCGGGATTTTATCGCCGTTTTGTTAAGCAATTCAGCACCATCGCCATGCTGCTGATTGAGTTGACAAAGAAGGGCGTTGCTTTCCATTAGGGCCATACTTAGGAGAAGAGGATGAGCTTGAGTTGAGGACAACTTGATGAGGATATCGCATCCATGGTTACACACAATCCTTGTCTCGCTACGACAAATGAATGACCAATCACTAGAGCTCGGACACGACAATTGAATCTAGAGATGAGCTCATTCTTAAGTACGAGTTTATATGTTACTATGAAGAATAAATTACTACCTAATGATTATATTACGATTAGGAATCATGGAGAGGTCAAGGAAGGCCCTGGAGACCACCTAGAAGTCGGACAAGGACGTCCAAACCAAATAGGAGATCCAACTCACGTCGACTTCAAATCCAACTCGGAGTCCAGGAGCAGTCCGCACTAAAACGGGTGCTCAGGTCATATACAGACTCCGTTTTAGGCAATCTACCACTTCATGGAAAGCGGACGAGATTATCTTTCCAATGGGACAAGTCTGACGTCCAAATTCCTCCAGAGTCCACGGGAATCATCGAAATATTAGACAGTCCAGAATCTATCAGGGTGCTGCGACACCGACTTTGGGCCGGTTGGCCTTGTACCGAGTTAGAGTCCGTTAGGGTTGTGTCCAGGGGACTTGCACGTCCCTAATTCCTTTATATCCAGCTGTCACCCCACCATTAGGGTTGGGGTTTTGCTTAGATTATTCCTGTTAAAAATAGTGTTGCCATTTCATCTGTTTGTGAGACCCCAACTTTTGTGAGTTTAATCTTCATCTGCAATTTGGTTGCTCTCTACTTCGTTCTTACTTATGTTCTTTGATTCACAGGTAAAGACTAGCCTTCTCAGTGAGGTCATCCGTGTTCACGCGGGTGATAACCAGAAGAGACGTGGTGCCGCGATTGCGGTGTTTGGAACGTGCAGTTCGGAAGCTGGATCGATTTGTGTCGCGACTCCGCCCAAATCGTTGATTATCAGAACCTGTAGGAAGATCGGGATCCCATTCCCATCAGCTTCTATAGAGCTCATATGAACTGAGGATTGCAGACCATAAGTACTTACAAGGAGTACATGCAAACCGTAGAATCAACATTCATTCATTATGAACCTCTTGAGTGTTGCTTTTGGAGTCCTCAAAATTTCCATAATAAAAGCATATCCACTCTGTCCTGGGATCCTTGCATCATTCTTGTCAATAAATGTCAGATAGTATTTAGTTGCTAGCAAAGCAGTGGCACAAATATTATCCTGAGCACAATGTGTCAAAGCAATAGCCTTCAACTGCCATTCATTGTCAGTATCCTCCATTTTAGAATCAGATCTGTATTCAATACATGACGAGAAAGAAAATCAGAAACAAGATGAAATGACAGTTTCATTTTGCAATATATTGAATACAATTTGAAACCAAAAAATCAGAAGCTAGATGAATATAACATGTGTGAAACACAAAACTCAGAGACATATCTATAATTTAAAATTCATTTTACAATGTATCCAGTCAAAAAATAGTACATAACATAAACGACATTGCTATAAATAGTTTCTAGACACTATCTAAAATAAGTGACATAAATATGAAGCATATCGGCCCTAATTAGCTACACCCTTCCTAGTCATCCATGCATGCTTGTTCCTCAACCACTCATGTCTTTCTGCTGGAGTATCTAGAGTCATAAACATCTCCCTTCCAGTGCTTTTGGTAAAAATAAGTGATGCGATAAAATGTTCCTTTGAACCAGGTTTAGCAGCACAAGCCTTCACAAGTTGCATGACATCCTGTATAGAGGGGCTGGACTGATCTTCCTTCCTTGAAATAGACTCACACGATGCTACAGTTCTCTGATTCATCTCCACAAGGGGTCCCATCTGCTGTTTAAACCACTGACCTGTTGTGGTCTTAGGCTTCTTTCCCTTTGTGTTACGAGTCAGGAATCTTGCTTTCTTCCCTCTATCACTTGTTGGTGTCATCTCCTCTGACTCACTTTCATCATCATTTCATCATCTTCATCTTGATCACTATTCCCATCTTGTATAGAATTATCGTTATTATTGAAGCGACTACACTGTGATGGTGCAAAACCACTTGAAGTGGACCAATGATCATCACCAGTGTTACTTCAAAAATTAACTTCTAAAAGCTGCTCATGTTGAAGGCCTTTTTCTTTAAACCTGAGACACCTCTTTATAGGCTAAAATACAAATAATTTTTCATGCTGGGTTACAGAGTGCATGTGTAAGGTCTGCTGAAATTGTGAGGGAAATGCACTCACATTATTTGTTCTCTCCCACCAATCATCATGCATAACAATATTCTTTTGACTTTCATCCCATTCTAATCCAGTTTGCTTAGTCAATTGCTTCCAAATACCATAGTCCTGTTTTAGCCTATCCCATTTGTTCTTGAACTGCAATCTTGTGTACAAATGACCAGTCCTCTCTTTAAACCTTTTCATTACGTTGTTGTGACCAGCTTTGTTCAAATGGGTACTTGATCGATTACCTAGCCGGCACTCTTTAGCAAACAATTCATAAACTACCAAATTATTGTTCTCACCTGGCCAATCTGCCACACTGTCAGACATGCAAACAATTTTGCTAACTCAATTGAACTGAATTTTCAGCGATCATGATCCATGTAGTTTATCATCAACCAAAGTAAAAAAAATGAAAAACATGTGTAAGAGGAGATTCTTCACCTTGTATGGGACTCCCTCCTCATCTGGCTCCACGACCGCATTTGCCACGCCCTCCTCCTCCGCGTCCATGATGACTTGATGACCCACCACCCATTGCAAGCCCCTCATCATTGTCGGTCCCATTTTCACTCCTACCAAAGATGTCGAATGTCGTGTTGGAAAGGAAAGATTTGGGAGTAAATTAGCATACAACGATTCTTGGTACGATCCCGTAGTCGGCCCAACAGTAAGAAAAGGTCTCGCCGCTACACTGCTGCTGGGTGACCGTGCCGTGCCAGGCCGGCGGCACCCAAGCTCGCTCCAAGACCGGCGCCGAGGCCAGTGGCACACAGGCCAGCCACGCCAAGCTCGGCGTCGAGGCTAGCGTGGCTCAGGCCAGTCGTGCTCAAACCCACACCAAGATCGGCTCCGAGTCCAGCGGCGCTCAGGCTAGTCGCGCTCGGACCAGCACGAATCCCAGCGCCCGAGGCTAGCATCCCTGCAGCCCCCGCGCCCTGGCCTGCCGTGCCGACGCCCGCACTTGGTCTTGGCGCACCCACGCACGCAATCTGACCTGCCGCATCGGCGCGCGAGCCCCAACCTGCTGCTCCTGCGCCCCGTCCTGCAGCTCCCGCGCCGTTGGGCATCCATTACCTCCCGTCCGGTACCGAATACGATTGAATCGGGCTCCGTGGCGGACGATGTGACTTCTTCCTTGCAGAATGCTTCACCTAATTCACTATGGCTCCGTTTTCCCCCTCCCATGGAGCTTCTCCGCAAGGGATTCATGGCAGATCGGAGGAGCCCCCAGCCCACTGGGCTCTAAAGAGGGAGAACGAGTGAGGAGAGGGAAGGAGATGTGCCCCTGGTGCCTGTGGGGCCCACGAGAGGAGTATACTCAGGTTGAAAAGCTATTTTTTAGCTCATAGATTATGGATTATGTCAATACAAATCAAAAAAGTGATTTTTCTTGTTTCTTTATAATCACTTATCTCATTTAGCTGTCTGGCAGTTATAATCACTTATCATACATAATCAGTTTTGATAATCTATTTTATAATCGTGCCAAATAGAGCCATAATTTATAAATATTTAATAGTCATAATCACTTATAAACTATAATTAATTTGTATAATTAGCTTAATAATCCCTGTAAAACATACCCTAAATGTTTCTTCAAGCGCTTATTGCAAATTATCCTTGTTCTTATCATGTCTTGTCCGATTATTCCACAAATCGATCTCTCCACCGGCGGCAGGCAAAGCTGCGGCCGTCAGTGGAGGGTGAGCTCCGGCCTTCGGGTAGAGATGTGCCCACCCTCGCCTGAGATAGAAACCTCCACCCCCCGGCAGCTACGGAGAAGGGGGCTGCAGCGAGCTCTGGGTGCCCGGGCAAGCATGGGCGATGGCTCGGTGGGCTTCGGAGACGGCATGCAGAGCTTGGGTGACGAAGGGCTCAAGCTCGGCGGGGCTCGGGTGGCGCGTGGAGCTCAGGCGATAGCGGATGGCACCACGTCAAGATCCATCCCACTAAGCTCCCTCCCTCTCTGCTAGCGGCAACATTGCATTTGGATTTGCTTCTCCACCCATATATGAATCCTGCGGTTGAGGTAGGACTTTAATGCGTTTCAGTCAAACTTCCATTTAGCAGGCTTGGTTTGCTCATTTTGTCACCATTTACATTGAACTAATCTGTGTAAAACCCTCTATACTCTACTAGTATGGGTTCATGCTTGATGTTCTTTGAATGAGATAATTTTGAGAGACAATATGTATCTTTGTCTGACTTTTTGTGGCAATCACGGCAGCCCTTATGTGATTGTAATTATAACACAATTTTCTGCAGATTTTATTTCGTGGTGTTGCGAAGTAGGTATTGGAGAAGGAAGGATTGATCTGCAGGATAGCTGAAGAAGTCCACAGTAAATGATTAGGCAACCAGTCGCGTGTTATTGTCGTAAGCAACATAATCTGAATAGCACTTTGTCAAGATTGATTTTAGAATGTTCTATTACTGAACTACAAACGAATCCTGGACAACATAACATATAAAATTAACACAACTCAAAGGTAATGGTAGCATGAATTCCTTGATTGTCTATATAAGAATGGGCTACCCAACTTGTTTGGGACAAAAAGGCTTGGTTATTTTCTATATATAAGAATGGTTAACATCATCGCAACATCATTATCATCTTGTCAGTTAGAAAATGAGTTCTCCTCTTCATGCCCTGTATGTTCTTCATGTATAAGGTAAGGACCTCTCTATAGATGTTCTTCATGTATGTTCCAGCAGCACAAATTGATGTTATTTGTCTCTGATCATCTGTGCTTTTCTTTTTCTTTACATTTTGTCGGTTTGCCCTTTTGGCATTTGGTCTCTTTGTTTCGCTGTTGTCGGTCGGGATGGCAAGAAAACTTATTGTTCTTTCTGGCTGTAATGTGAGCTTCATGCATGTAATTATTTTATAATTAACTTTCTCATGGTTTGCAGTGTCTTCTTGAATTCGGTTCATCCCTTAGTCTAGGAGTTTCAGACGTGTAAGCTTTCCCATGTTATGTTTTGATTTGTCCTGGTAAATAGTTTACCGGTCAAATATCATATTATGAGTAGAGGATGATGGCTAACCTTGACTGTCTAAAATTAGTACCTCCATTTTCTTATTGTTGACACCTTTTAGTACAAATTTGTTAGAAAGTGTTAACAATTAAAAAACTCAGGTAGTACTCTTTATTGTAGAATTGCGGTTTGTAAGCCTACTGAACTTCAATTGCATGCCTAAAATTATGTATGCTACTGTCTCTTTTTGTGCGAGTGCTGTTTGTGCTCAGTGGAGCTTTTTTCTCTTTTGATTAACGAGATGGTAATGGCGAAAATATTACTTTTATTCTAGAATTGCGTTTTCTATGTCTACGAAACTGCTTCAGATGCATCCTGATTATTTTGTTTTTGTTACTCCATCGTTATGCGAATGGACAAACATGTTGTGTATTTATACGAATGGACAAATGCATTGTGTATGTGTGACGCGGACCCGTCCAGAAAACCTCGTCTCGGGACGGATCCGGTCGGTCATTGAGCCAGGATCCTGTTGGGCCACGCTCGACGAAGCGAGCATACACACGATACAACACAGGCAGGAATAAATAGCAATGATTTACAAGAAGAGAGAACTTAATACATCATTGGTTCATAGTTTGAAACTTTAGTCTTACAGTGAATCAGAGTACGCAATTAAAGTTTTAAAAATAACAGCGAAAGACTCGAACGATTACAGATTCCGACACTCGAACTTAAGCAAAAGCTCGCATCGTGCCCAAGGGCGTCATGCTACTAGCCACTTCAATGTTTACTGTGGCGACTCGCACAACTCCCATTGGAGGTTCCCGATCTCGGGGTGAGACCCCTCCCAATGGATGCTACCTGCTTGGTCCTGCATGTCGGTGCCTGAAAACCACATATCGCTAACGCGTGAGCTTCTAGGAAGCTCAACAAGACTTACCCGTCAACGTGGCGGACTACAGCAGACTCCTAGACATGAAGGCTGACTAGGGTGGGTTTACTTGCAAAAAGGACTCGCAAGCCTGTACTACTTTTGGTCAAATTTTAGCACCAGATTAAGTGATTAGAATATAAATTTAGTTAGCACTGAAACTAATCCACACAACAAAAGCAACAATAACAATAGTAATAATCATGATTTAGTCTCAGTGTATCTCAACCTATTTACTAGAATCTAACAGAGAGTTCAAGTAAGCTCATAGCTGAGAGCGACAGCGGTTCGAACCGATTTTTATACCTCTGCAGGGTTAACCTAATCGTACGACACGTGCGTGTCCCAGACTCGCACGTGGCAACCGTTCGCACCAGCTCCTGCAACGTCAATTCCAGCCTACGCATGCCTTAGCAGCGCTGCATCCCACCAGACAACACGTCCCGGACGGTTTCTGTGGAATTCCCACGCTGCCCGCCCCAGATCTCCTCCTAGTCAGACACCCTAGGACAGGTTCGACGTTGCAATCACTAGGCTACATAGGTTTACTGAGGCACATAACACACAGCATACGATCAGTACATTCAATACTTGCCCAGCTGTGCCACACGGATCATACCAGACTACGGTTACCCTGGTCCCGGACCAGTCGCCAACCTACTTGTACCCGGCCTGACCCTCAATCTTTTATCTTTCCTACTTATTCACATTCATGTGGCACATCTCATGAAATAGTTTCATTCAATATCTGATGGGGACGGGGGTCCCGATCTTCCTACAGGTTCTGATAATCAACGATTTGGACGGAGTCGCGACACAAATCGATCCGGCTTCCGAACGGCACGTCCCGAACCCTGCAATCGCAGCACCACGTCTCCTCTGGTTATCACCAGCGCGAACACGGATGACCTCGCCGAGAAGGCTAATCCTTGCCTGCGAATCGAAGAAGACAAGCAAGAACGAAGTGGACAGCAACCAAATTTGCAGATATAGATTAAACTCACAAGTTGGGGTCTCACAAACCGATGAAACGGCGAATCTGTGTATACAGAAATAATTTAAGCAAAACCCAACCCTAATGGAGGGGGTGACGGCTGAATATAAAGGACTTGGGGACATGCAAGTCCCCCTAGACAAAACCCTAATGGACTCTAACTCGATACAAGGCCATCCGGCTCAAAATCGGTGTCGCAGCAACCTGACAGATTCTGGACGGCTCACTGTTTTGTCGATTCCCGTCGACTCCGAAGGAATTTGAACATGGGACCAGTCCCGTTGGAAAGATGGTCTCGTCCTCTTTCCGTGAAGTGGTAGATCGCCTAAAACGGAGTCCGTATGCAACTTGGGCGTCCGTTTTAGTGGAGACTGCTCCTGTACTCCGAATTGAATTCGAAGTCGACGTGGGCTGGGCCTCCGACTTGGCTTGGACGTCCTTGGCTGACTCCAACCTGGTATTCCATTGTTCCTCTGACCTCTCCATGATTCCTAATCATAATAACATCATTAGGTAGTAATCTATCCTCAAGAATTCGTAATGTAGTGCTTAGGAACGAGCTGACCTCTATATTAAGTTGACGGGCGCGAGCTCTGGTGATTGGACCTTCATTTGTAGCAGCGGAAGAGTTATTGTGTGTATCCATGGGTGTGATATCCTCATCAATATCCCACCACTCACGAGCAGCGTCCACTCTACTCGACTTCTACCGGTAATTACCTGCTAAACATAGCATACTAAGGGATATCTATACCAGCTACCGTTAGGGGTTCCTATAGGAAACAAATGCAACTATGGTTTCAATCAACTCCTAGCACTTAATGCACAAACAAGACACACTGAGTTATAAAAAAAAAAATTTAAACAACGGTTGTGCACGGGGCTTGCCTGGTTCTCCGGCGTTGTTGAAGGCTTCTTCTGCGGAGGTCGAGGCGACTAGATCTGCAGCTACTTCGTGCGCTTCAGACTCTACATGATGCAGTATGATTAAGATAAGTTTAATTAAAAAGAAACTCATTGCCTTTACCAATAGTAACCTAGGGTTTCGATTGGCGACGCCTAGAATTAGGGTTAACCCTAATTACTCGACGCCGTTGATTAAATTCAATGCCTAACCTGTGAATGATGTTCAAAGAAATCTATTCAAATTCTCATGAGGTAACTATTAGTTGGCATGTTCCACAACTTCAAGTTTGTTTAAGGTTAATTTGACATTTTTCATAGGTTAAACATTATTTAATTTCTTCGACTATTAAACTAGGGTTAAAATAAAAATTTTAATTCCACCTCAAGATTATTTTTGATAGCACTTTCTGAAGTAAGCATTTTAAGCTTTGGGTGGGGCCTAGATGAATTTTCTAGATTTTATAAAAATTTATCAAAGTTTCTGTTTTTAAATCTTATAAAATCAGAAAGACATAGTAAATCTTAGAAAAAAATTATGAAATTTTATGTGGATATTCATGAGAACAAAATCTAAAACTTTGCTTTTGGGTCTAATCTTTTGGATGACTTGTACAATGTACTTTAGAAAATAGTATTTTAACTAAGTAGATTGAAGTATTTTAAAAGGGTTAGATGCAACTTCATGGTCCTAAAATCTTCATAAAATTCCAGAGGGTGTGTAATACCATGGTGTATTTGTGGATCAAATATTAGCCCTAGAATTGTTCTAGAATTCAAATTAGAATTAAAAAATAGAAAGGAGTGTTCTAATTAATTCTGCAAATTTTTGTACAACTTCTAAAAAGTGCTTTAACGGAAAATTAGTTCAGTGTTCAACGATTCAAACAAAATTAGGTTTGGAATTTTTGTATTTTTCCATGATTTTTTACATGCCTAACAATCTCTGGCTAATTAAAGAAAATTAGGAAAATTAATAGAACAGTGGCAGAACAGGGGCGGCAACGGCATGGGCGGAGCTCCGGTGAAATTCTCGCTCGAGAAGAGTGTTAGGGCAGGGATGGAGCAGCCGTGGAGCTTCACCTCGAGTCTATGCACCGATTTGTGGAGGATGGAGGCCACGGGGAAGAGGGGAACAAGGCCGGCGACGTGGAGCTCCGGTGGCGGTTCCAGTGAAGACCGACGGCGGCGCAAGGCGTTCGTCCTCACCGGTGGTAACCTGTGGCCGAGATCATGTCAAAAGGTTGCGCAAGGACGAGAGCTGACAGCCCGCAAGAGAAATTGGAGAATCGTTGTACCGTGGCGAGGAATTTCACGAAAAAGTGTGGCCGCCAGCGTTGCTCTCCGGCCGAGAAGAAGGCTGCGGCGTTCCCGCGAAAATAAGGCACGGCCAGTGGGGTTGATGGTTGGAGAGCAGCAGGAGGTCGAGGGGAGGTAGGGCGGCAAGGTGGCAAGGCTCGGGAACTGCCGGCGTGATCTGTCGACGTGGGGCGGCAATGGCGGCGGCACACTGAGCAGGGAGGAAGGAACTCGCGCTGCGCGGTGAAGTAAGGAGGAAAAAGGGGGGAGAAGGAGAAGGGATGTGCCGTTTTATAGGAGCTCGGAGTAGGGAAAATAGGGGGAGGTAGGAGGGTCATGCGCGGCATGGTTGGCCATGCCGGGCGGCGCTCGGGCGGCGCGCGCCGTGCGGGGGGGGGGGGATGAGACAGAGGGAGAGAGAGGGGAGGAAGGAATGGGAGAGAGCGAGGGAGGGCGGCAAAACTTGAATGCGCCGATGGGTGAAGCAAAACCCAGGGAAAGCCATGTCGGGCGGGGCGTCCTGCCGCCCGCCGCTCGGTCGGGCGGGCGGCGGGCACCGTAGCCCGCCCGACAACGGTCCGATTGATTTATTTATTTATTTTTTATTTTTTTAAAAGCTGGAATACAATTCAATGAAATGGCACACTTTCCGAGCTTAAAATTTTTTTAAACTTTTTGTGCAAGTGCAAGAATTTATTGGAGAATTTTTCATTTAAGGTTCAAGTCATGATTTGGCTTCTAAAAATTCTTGAATTTCCAAGACGATTTCTGCTTGGGTGAATTTTTAAGAGGTCTAAATCTTATCCAAAAATTTTGAATAAATTTCCAAAATTCTATTTTTAAGTGCACTTAATTGTTATGTAAAAATATGGCTAGGGTTCTGTGGAAATTTTGATAGCCATGAATTAGGGTTTGGATTTAATTCCTGTTAACAGGATTTCGACACTGGTAGTTGAATTTTTCTGATTTTAGCTATAGTCTTCTGCTGTGTGCCAAAGTTTTCATAGTGATTTCCGTAGAGCATTTTAAGCATCATTTCATTTTACTTCCAGTGTCGATTTGGTTTTTAAGGGTGTCAACTTGCAATTTAGGGTTTTTAGTGTCGATTGATCACCTGGTGACACTGGGGTGTCACAATGTGTATATACTATATAGAATAAAGTGCACAATCAGTAACTAAACTTGTCAAGATGTATCAACTAGCTCCCTTAACTTCCAAAATACGGATCTAGCACCCTAAACTTGTCAATGTGTGTTATTTAGGTTCTCAAACTTACTATACGGTTTATGACAATCTATTTAGGTCTCTAAACTTATAATAGTGTGTCATCTAGATCATCTAACTTGTTAATTAGTTTACTTACGATCTAAATAATTTTAATTAGTAATAATATGGATACCTAATGTCTCTATCACGACCATCTATCACTCTAAATCACTATTAAGTCTATGAACTCATCATTTGCAATAGGGATTTTTTGAAGCTTCAAATTCACGGCTACCTCCACCCACCAGTCGTCGCGTGCCGTCTATGTCGCGAATAAAAATTATTTGGATCGTAAGTAAACTAATTAGTAACTTAGAGGACCTAGATGACACGCTGGGACAAGTTTGGAGAGCTAAATAGATGGTTATAAATCATATAACAAGTTTGGAGACTTAGATGACACAACTTAACAAGTTTAGGGTGTCAGATCTACGTTTTGGGAGTTGAGGAATCTAGATGACACACCTTAACAAGTTTAGGTACCTGCTATGCACTTTACTCTTCTATATATATACCTGATAGCAGATTGTCAGCAACAGGTAGACGCGTCACGCTGAGCGCCGGCTTCAAGGATTACGGAGTGTCGCTATGCGTTGCGGCGGCAGTCCGGCACCTCCCTGAAGCTTTGGCAGGTTGATGTTGTCGTGGTTGTTGATGTTGTTCTTGCCTCTCTGGAGCTGTGGTAGTTTGTTGTTTGCCTGCCTCCCAGGAGTTTCGGCAGGTTAATGTTTTCCCTGCCTTGCTGGTTGAATTTGTAATCAGTGTGGAAACTAGGGTGTGATGAAACAGTCCGCAACACATTTTCACAATATGCGTACAATCCATACTGCACTCTGACTTTGCTTCCCCCCTTTTTCTTCCTCATCTCAGTTTTGAAATATGCTTCTTATCCTACTTTGTTTAAAATCAAGGATGCTCTTTACAGTCTACAAGTAATAGTTCCCCACCTTACCGAGCACAGATTTAAAACTACAGAGCACTAAATTGCTATAACATCAAAAGTGCAGTCGCCAAAATTGGATGTATCGCCAGAATTATATAAAAGGCCTTAGGCATACCAAGATTTTAGTTTACAGGTTCCTGTCAATGTGTACATCGAATGAACAATGCAGCCTCTAATAATGAAACATTATCTGGAATGAGTTGATGCTCTTTCTATACAATTAACCATGCTTTGTGTTACTGCTTCCTTCAAAAACTGGAATACTGCAGTTGAAACTGAAATGATCGTTGTGGCAGTGGTGCGTTTTTAACATTCTGCTGTGTTTTAGATGGAAATGCTCCGACCTTCAGAATCCTGCCGAAAACAATTCTACTGTTGCCTAAAGCGTTTGTTACCTGCAGAAAACTAGAACGTGACTGGCTGTCCATTGCCTGTCCCATACCATTTTCGAAATTTTGCAGCTTGTTATAATTGTCAGATCTTCGCACATTGTTATAATCTAGTGAATGATCTAACTTGTTGGTAGCACGACCAGCATCAGAGGGACCATTTTCCTGTCTGGAATTAGTCACACCAACAGCTTTCCATGCATCAGCAACGAGAGAGTATGTGCTTTGCTTTGGCTTGACACCAGTTTCCTGCATCATCTGAAGGACTTCCTCGGCTTTCCATGGTTGCTTCAGTTCACTGTAACCCCAGATCAGTGTCTCAAATGTCCTAATATTGGGGTTCACGCCTGATTCACACATTTTCTTATAGACTTTCATGGCATTTTCCATGTTGGCAACACTGCACCAACCGCTGATGACGGTTGTGAAGGTGACGACATTTGGGCGGACACCGATCTGGCTCATTTGCATGAGAAGCCCTTCGGCTTTCTCCGGTTGCTGAGCACGGACATATCCTTTGGCGAGAATGCTGTACACCTGGGGATCTGGCTCGATTCCTGCTTCGATCATCTTGTCAAATATCTCCATGCACATAGCCATGTGGCCTAGCGAGCTAAATGCATTCAACTGGTGGCTGTATGTGACAATGTCTGGTTTGATGCCAAACTGGTCCATAAGCCCAAGGATCTGTTTCAGCACAGGAGTACAATAATGTAACATTAACCCTTGAGAAAAAAAAGAGAGAATGTAATAGATTGCATTTTTCTGGCACATACAAGAACAAAAAAATATATATTGAAATTCTTTTTTTCTGAACTCACACCGTCAACCGCAGCCATGTCGTTTACGTCAAGGAATCCCTTCAGCAACGTATTGAAGATGACAACATTAGGAAGGACTCCGGCGTCCCTCATTTGCTGAACGCATCGGAACGCCTCATCCAACCTTCCTTCTCGGCAGTAACCACCAATAATTATGCCCCACGTTCGCTCACTAGTGCGCATTCTAGTCTGAATCTCCACAATGAGCTCCTCCGCTCTCCACGTCTCATCATTATTGGCATAAGCGCTGGCTATGGTGTTGTACGTGATGATATCAGGCTCTACACCACAGTCTCGCATCTTGACCACGAAGCTCCAGGCTCGCTCAACGTTTCGTTGATCACACCATGCCTTCATAAGAAGGTTATATGATGTAAGGTTAGGCCTGACTGATCCTTCCACACCCATCATGTCAAAGATTCGCTGTGCTTCTTCAGGTTTGCCTGTAATGCCATACCCTTTGATCAGTGTGTTGAAGGTGCTTGTGGTTGGGTGGCAACCAGAATGTTTCATTTTCCAAAAGGTGTTTATGGCTTCACCCATACAATTGGCCTCCACAAATGCATTGATCAATGCATTGAAGAAGATGGAGTCCGGTCTCAATCCAGCTAGCTCAACTTGAGCAAGCAGTCCTGGTATCGACTCGAACATCCTCTGGTTTGTCAAGGCAGTTAGTAGAGTGGTGTACGTAACCAAGGAAGGCTTGTGGCCCTCACCCACGAGGTGCCTAAATACAGAATGTGCTTGGTAAGGCTTCTTAGCATCGATCAGGGCTCGCATTTGTCTTGTCCGGTTAATGACTGATTGACAGGTATGCCCCTTTGCACATGTTGTACACAGATGCTGCTTTCGGCCCTTTGATAGTGGCGCATTGCCATTACGCTCATGCTTTTCCTGAAACACAAGAAACCGTTTCTGCCTGTTAGAAACAAATAAGAGGCTCAAAGCAAAGAAAAAAAGAAAAAGCTTCCATATTTGTATATAGACTGCATGTCTGCATGCACTATATTGACAGAACTGGACACCAAAGCAAGGTAATG
Source organism: Oropetium thomaeum (assembly GCA_001182835.1). Classification (NCBI taxonomy): domain Eukaryota; kingdom Viridiplantae; phylum Streptophyta; class Magnoliopsida; order Poales; family Poaceae; genus Oropetium; species Oropetium thomaeum. Next base: position 191,199 of record LFJQ01000112.1, on the reverse strand, counting down.
CTTCATGCATTTTTTTTTTTGCGAAATAATGCTTCGTGCATCTATGTACCATAGATTTTCGTTATCTTGGCTATACAAAATGGTAGTGCTGTTAGCGAGATAAGAGAAAATTGTACGTAGTGGACCGTACACATAGAAAAGAAAGATCTGACTGAAACTTATGAAACAAGTTTATAAAATGCTTACTCTAGTAGGCGATCCATCCATGCCTCGTCCATTGATAATTTTCTTTCCTGTATTCTTCTTCACAGTGGACGTCAGTGTTAGCTGCACTCCGTTCTCTACCATGATACCGTACTTTTGAAGGTCAAATCTTCAACCTGGTCCATGATGCCCCAACTAAAATTTAGTAATCTGTATAACAGACTCATGCTAACAGTGTAGGTACATATAAACAGCTGGGAGATTGTGGAGACCTGAGACAGATTTTGGGAAGAAGCATTACACTTTCGCATTTTGGGAAGGGAATTTTATATAGTATGTTAGAAACGCTGTTCATGAAAAATGGGGGAAAACAGAGCTTATCCGATTCTACCGACTTGGGAGATAAATAATAATAAAAACCAGTGACAGTGTCTCAAAACTGCGTAATATGGACTTCCATTAAACGTGGACAAAATTACAGAAAACAGAAGAAAAAAATTGCGCAGGGAAAGAAAGATAGAAGCACGCGAACAACAGTCCAAGCAAAAGCGAGCTGCTAGGCGTACCAATGGGCGAAGATAGAAGCAGTGCGTGCGGAGCAAGAGGAAGAAGATGGAGCAAGTAATCGCCGTATCCGTAAAACGGACACAGAATTAGTAGTACTGCAAAATAAGTTCAAGGCAGAGCAGCAGTCCACCAGTACACGGAGGGAGGAGGGCAAAGGAAACGTGTTTGCGGTGGAGGATGTCTGGCTGAGGTTGGAGGACGCTTGTTGCTACGGGAAGCGGACAGCCACAGATTTTTCTTTTTTTTTGACAATACGTATCTGTATTACTTGATAAGGGAAACATACATGGATATACATACGAAAAGGATACAGGGACAGCTGCCCCAACCACTTTGCACGAAGGCCGTTACAGAGCAGAAAAAAACAAATAGCCCCTCAGACCCAGTGCTTGCCGCAGTCACCAGTCACAGCCGCCACCGTACGCTGTCGCCGACGAAGCCACCGGGACGGCGGGACCGTCCATGAACCAAAGGAGTCCCGTCGCACACAGGCTTTGGAAATAGCCGCAGAAGACACTCGCCCCCACTGGCGAGATGAAGCAAACGCAGCAGAACCATCGGCCGGGGAAGCACCCCGAACTCCTTCGATCTTGAACCAGACCTCGCCGAAGGCCACTGCCAAAGGAAGCCCGAGTAGTCCACTCTCTCAACTTCCGCAAAGACCTCAGCTGTCCCTTCAACCTTGAAGAAAACGGGCGCCAGTACCGTTGCCGCAGCAAGGCGACGAAGCACCGGCCAACCCCGACTCCTGTACAACGGCCGAACAAGTCGGACCCCACCTCCTCGCGGTCGTCGACTGCGCTGTAGCGAAGCGCTGCTGAGGCGGGGAAGACCACGAGAGGACATTATTCCTTGACGACGAGGCCGCCACCACCTCGACGCTGCCGCCGTACACGGAAACCTAGACCAACTAGGACCTAATCTACCTACCGACGAGAGACCGACGTTCTCCCCATCCTGCCGAGTGCCGACGGCCCGAAAGCCATCGGAGTTGAGGAAGGCCGCCAACCCTCGCCGGCGTGAGAACGGAAGAGCTAATTTGCCCCCTTTTCGCCTATCTGGACCGGAGCACCGAGAGGCTTCGAGATTAGTTTACACCGGTTTTTTTTTTTTTTTGATGATTAGTTTACACCAGTTTGCTAGCATTCGGGATGGTGGAATTTGCGGGCACATTGGAATACCTCTCTGGTTTGCGTATTGGAAGGGAAATCTCTATTTTGTTTTTTACTTAATAATTTTGTTGGAATTATTTGGATTCAGTCTGATTGTATTACAATTAATTTTAAAAATTTCAGGCCATTATGTATGAGGATGATACAAATGTTTAGTCCTACATTAACAGTGGAGGTGGAGGGAGACCAACTTAAATAGTTGGTTGTCCTACAGTCATTTAAGACATTGAAAAGAGAAATAAGGAAGAATACCGCTCGCTTGCCTCGTCTCGCTGGCCGGTCAGACGGGGCGTGGGCGATCGGTGCGGGCACAGGCACACGACGTTCATGTAAATGGTATGTCAAAATCTGGCCCAAGACTTACGGGTGCGCGGTCTTTTTTTTTGCTTGTTTTCCTTTTTGCGGTTTCGTGATATGGAAACCGATCTGGTTGTGAGATGTCGTGTCCAACACGGCTATAATTCAATAACCGATTCGGTTGAGGGACGTCTCAAGCCTAGCATTTCCCACTTATAAAATCAGACGGACGCCGTAGCCAGAGAGCACCTTGCAATCGAACCAACACATCCCACGCATCTAGGTTTTTGTCTCTGCTACCGCTGCGCTATCGCTGCCATCTACTCCATCCCGATCGTCGATGTGCATTGTCGAACGGGAGAGCAGGTCTCCGGAACCCTCGTCCTCTAACCTTCTACAACGAGAAAGGGCGAATAAGGTTTTTGAAAAGCGCTCTGCATGACTGCTCGATCGCTTCATCCTAGTTGCTTCAGCGTATTCTTTATCGATTTTCGTCACCACATGACGCTCATCGTTGGTCAGCTACTGCACGTGGCTGCTGTTTGTCGCAGAGATCTGCGCTATCCGGTCATCGTCAAGAAGGAAATGTACGTACCCTTATCTACTATCATGTCTTCCATACTAGCTATTGTGATCTACTATATGTTCTTATTGTTTGAGTTTATGATAGAAGCCGTGATTCTATTTGTCATGATAGACTCGTTTAGATTTAGCGTAGTGTTGGCATTTCTTATGATCACAGATAAATCCGCAAGCGCACGGAGTACCGATGTAACACTTCATCTAAGAGTATTCCAGGGTATCGAATTTTTACGAGGAATGGTGTGGATTATCTTCGAGTCTAGTACGTTTAGGAACAACAAGGATAGGTAGGGAAGGGGTAGAGAGGATCCTATTTAGGTGTTGGTCCAAGGACAAGGTAAGGTTGAACATTATCACTTACTTCAGGCACTGGCTTCCCCTTGGTCTGCTAGGACGTTCCAGCCTACAGCTCTACTATGAACCCGAATGTGGAGGTTTACTAGGGACCGATAATGCTGTCACCACCTACCGCCTACTTCTACAACCCGTGGAACACGTAGCAAACAAAGGTAACCTCTAGCCTAGACACCACATCTACACTATTGATTACTACCTTAATCTAGCATGTATATAAGACTAAGGCACTTAATACAAAGCGATGATCCCATAAGTAATTAAATCAAGGGACTAAACCATAAAAAGAATCATGAATACTTACTTCAATAAAAAAAAGCATCCGTCGAGGTACAAGTGCATAGAGGGAGCGCCGAGAGGCCAACGCTCCGCCTCCAGACTAGTCGAGGTTCATATCGAGAGAGTGCCGACACTACTCCAACCTCCTCACTCTCTTCCTATTTTAAGAACCTAGTGGCTAAGACTTTGCCTTTACAGTATAGCATTAATATTCTCTTCTCTTGTGTCTCTCCTTTTATAGGTGGACGGGCAATGGAATGAGTGGCTCTCCTTCTTTCATTCTCCCACCTTTCTCTCCTTTAGCACCACATGGAGACGGTAACTTGTGTAGGACGGGTCAACACCGCCTTAGGGGATCCGAGGGGAACCGACTCATGAAAAATAGGCCAAAACAGGGCCCATCAGGGATCGGCCTACCTTGTGTTGGGTACGTTTGGACCCAAATTTCTCTGGGTGACCTGTATGGGGGCCTTTTCCTAGACTACGGGGTGCTGGATTTGTATCTTTGTTGTCTGGGCTCGGATTATGGCAAATTATATATGTTTCGATCGTCTCAGCGAGCCTGTTGCAATGGTGGAACCCAAATCCTCATTTGAGAATATTTTAATAATAATTTTTAATCTTTGCTCTCATATCGTATAAATCACATGCATGCAAATACTCACCAAGACTTGTGGAAATAGTTAGTAATGAACCCTACCGCTAGCATTCATGTTGTCCTTTGACGCATATATGCAGTGAAATGACGGTCAGATTTAACACTTAAGGACCGTCAACAAGCTTCCCCTCACTTAACCCTTTGCTCGTACTCGAGTAAGGGTTAAGGACTAAGGTGGAAACATAACTTCTTTTGGTATAATGCAAGCATATAAGATATTCCAAGTCATACCCATACCTGTGAATTTTGAAATGTCTACCATGTCATCTTTGGTGGTTGAGGAACGGAACGGTCTTGAGTCAAGTCACCTTCACTTCTCCTGATTAGTAACTTGGGTTTTTGATAGATTTTTCCCAAAGATAGAAACATAGCCTTACTCCTCGTATGATTCTCTCATGTCGCTCAATGTGTTTGATTCCTCACCAAGGCCTTTTGTTTGCCTCTTTCTATCCTACTACTTCGAATAAGGCTTATGTGGAGCTCAAGGTAGGGAGTAAAAGAGAGGCATACTTGCATCATATATATTGCAAAGTCCAAAACCGGATCCAAGGAGGTAACACTTCATACGAACTGACCAAGATGTGCATTGGTGAAAATACAGGTATATATGAATAAAATGGAATACTCCTCCTTATGGGGTGATCTCTCTCTTCTACTTAAGGGTATGTGGAGACAGGGTTACCTATATCATTTTTTTTCACTTTTTTTCAGATAGGCCCTGTCTCTTTTTTTTTGCATGGAAATCGTGGAGAGAGATCACAACAATTTTGGAGTATTTTACTATTGGATGAGCGGGGTGGTTTGCTGTTAACTTTCAGTGTGGAAGTCTAACAGATGGATGTGGTGTGCACATGATCTTGATCAAGAAACTATAAAGAGTACCTCACAAGGGTCATAACAATTTGATAATGCTCAAAATGAAAACCAGTAGCATATGCATAAGGTTTCACTATTATCATATGGCTTTAGTAGGACCATAACATCATTGATGAGTAGAGGCTATTTTTTTTGCAAGATAAAAATTCTCAAGTACTCTATGAGAAAGGAGTGGGATTTCTTTCATCAAACCATATGTCATTAACCAACTACTTAAATGTCATGTTTTCCCTAAAGATATTATTCACAAGCAACAGGTGTACATATGGAATAAAACATATGCAAGCCAACCAAAAAGAAGTATGTTGTTCGAGGGTGGCAAGCAAGGTTCATTGTAGTCGAGTTTAATTTTTTTTTATTTATCAATGACTAGGCATTTAAACTCATGAACCAAGATAAAACATAGAGAGGGAATGCAAACCGTTGTGCTTGCTGAAGATGTACATGATTGGGCTTCAAGGCTGGTCTTGCACTAGTTTACATCCTGTTTGTGGGAGTCCTCAAAAAATTCTCTGAAAGTGCATGCTAGAGGATTCCCCCACACTTGTTCTTGTACCTGTGTGCTTTATTGACAAAAACAAAAAGAGAGCAAGAGAGCTTTGCCAGTGTGATTGCCGACAAGCCAAATGTTATTGAAATCAAAAGGACTACTAGTATGATTGTCAGTAAGCCAAAATTAATGGAAGTAAAACCTAACTACTGAAATGAAGAAAGTAGAGTTAACATGCAGTATTGAAATCGATTAATTCAATAATATCTACTTCTTCATCAAGATTTTATTTAGGTTCTAGGAAAACTTTTAAGCGTTGGCCATTTACCTTGAAAAGGTTAGGCCATTGCAATATATTATAATATGTTTAATTAGCCCCACGCCACCTCGCCCCTTGCAGAAGCTGCCGCCGCATCGGCTACAACTACGATGAACCAAAGCTGTCGCGGCTACATCGACGAGTAGGACCCGGCTGACGAACATAACCATCCACGGTGCTGGTGGGGGACGGCGCCGCCAGGTCACGGCGTTGGTTCTGCGGCAGCGACGGCGCAGGGCTTCATGGTTTGTCGAGCCACGCTGCTGCTATGCCTGTAGTTTAGGCTTGAAAATTTGTTGATTTTTGATGCCATTGAAGTGATTTTTTGCATAAGATTTTGTTCTATACTTCTGATACAGTTAGTGTCATAACTTGTCGTGTATTAGTTCTCATCCCTAAATCTCTTACGTTAAACATGGTATAACTTGTCATAATTTGTTGAACAGATTGGTATAAAGGTTAGTTAAAAAAATTGGTATAAAGATTGTAACATATCTCCACCCTTTCTGCCATATTGGAGTAGCTTAATATTGTTGCTCAGCTCTAATGATGCCTTTTGATATCTGCAACTGGTAGTCGCAAGCTATTCTCTTATAATCCCCTAATTGGCAGGAGACCTCTAGTGAATCCGCAACTTCGTTAACGATAACCTGGAATTTGATCATGAAGATGACGAAGAACAGAAGCAGTATATGACAACAAAAAGAGCCAAAACATAGAGGCATAGCCACATCTAGGCCGTTGTCAACATGTAGGATTACTAAATCCAAACATATTCGTAACAAAAAGGCATTGTAGCAAAAATGAGGAGACTGTTTCAAGCAGCAGTTGTACTCTAAATATTAGCGGCACTGTTATACAGCCTTCAACACTGGCAGAACAAAAATGCCAACCACTATGTAAGAAAAGGTCTTTAGAGACTCTACCCAAGACTAATTAGTGTCTACAATTTAGAGTCCGTAATTCAAAGAAATTAGAGACGCGTTTTTTCGCGTCTCTAATCAACCTCAATTGGTGACGCGCTTAGACCAAACGCGTCTCCAATCAACATCAATTGGAGACGTCATTTTAGTCTAAAGAGTCTCAAATTCACCTCAATTGGAGACGCAATTAGACCAAAACACGTCTCCAATTGAGGCTGATTGAAGACTCCTCTCCACAATCAGAGTCTCCAATTCAAATTTTGAAAAAAAAATTAAAAAAAGAAAAGAAAAGAGGCCCTCATACATATATATATATATATATATATATATATATATATATATATATATATATATATCACAAATATACATCCACGGTCTTTTATTCAACTGCTATACATCTATGTTTTGCTACTGGTATACAAAGTCATCCCTATATTAACTATTTTTCTTGGTCTGCTACATAGAAGGGAACACATCATTTAGCACAAAGACCACACAAAATAAAATCATGAAGTAAGGCTTGGGCTTACAAATGAAAGAGCCACCATCTTATCATTTCCAAGCTGTTTCTTCAGCCAATTAATGTTCCTCCTCTTAACCTGCAAAGGCAACCTATTGCACAAATACAACACTTAGTTCTTCAACTGCTCATTGTAATCATAGCCTAAAAAGATATCCAAATTTTGTATATTGCTGTTGAATGCATATAAAAGTGCAGGGTTTGAGTTAATGTTGTACATAATATAAGACTTATCTAATCTTCTAGGTATTTCACCCAGCTAAGAATGAAGGATATCAAACCAATGACGGTCGACATTGACATCACAAATCTCAAAACAACAGAATGTCATCATGTAAACAGATAGTACCATGTTATACTAGATGAGCTGATTAACAAACATTTTGATTCAGTTTAATTAATATGAAGCCCTATCTATTTCTGTAAGTTACAAGTAATTTACACGATGCAGCTATTATACTCACCCCAGAGATCATCATACCAGTCGTAGAAAAAAAAAATTCAAAACACAGATTGCTATTTAAATCAAACAAGATGGATTCAGAGCATGTTGGGCAAGGGCAAACCACGATTGCTAAGTAAACTAAAAAAGATGGATTCGCTGTTTTTGACATAGTGGTGCTTTCCACGATAAGAATGGTCCTCAAACAATATAACTTCCCAGCTCCAGCTGCATTGTTGGGCAAGGGCAAACCATACAAACGAGGGGTGCCAACAGGCCAGCATAGAACCATGCTCTTCATCACTTCATCAATGGACGAACAGGAATCTCACCTGGCTCCAGGTTAGGTTGCAGACGTCAGACACAATACTCAGGGCAGAGTTCCAAAATGAAACCAAAGTTAAGCCGTCAGCTATGAATTCTACAAGCAATGTTCAATTTGCAAGCTTCTGAGACAGCTCTGGAAGTAATACAAACAGAATAAGATGGAAATTATCAGCTCTCGATTGAATTTATCATTTACTAGTATGTCACTAGGTTCAGATAATAAAAACGCTATAGGTTATTGGACCAATTTTGCAGGATTTTGTTGTCCAACTTCCAACAGAGCAGCTACTGTCGGCCAGCTTTGAGTCAGATCAGAAAGAAGACTCAAGCAGTGCTTACCACATACAAGACGCTCCAGATACCGGACCTGCGAGACTGCCACACCACGATTGACGAGTCGACGACCTCGATGGAGACGAGCGCACTGGTGCTCGGTGAATCATGGGGCGCAGGCAGAGCATGCCCCTCCAGTAGTTGGTGTCGACGAGCCCCACGGAGTTGCGGACCCAGTCCGGGCGCGAGACCCACACCAGGACGGCCGTCGGGAGACCGTAGTCGGCCGTGTTGTTCCCAGTGACCGGAGCCAATGGGAAGGAGGAGAAAATGCTGTAGCCATTGGAGAAGCCATTAGCCTTGTTGCATCACCCTCCACCGCTCGGCTTGGAGAAGGTCCAACCCTAACCCTAGGGCAATGGCTGCCGACATAGATTTGGTGAAGAAGGCGTGATGGCACGGGTCTACGACGAGGACGCTCAATGTTGGGGTGAGGATGAGCAGCTGGTGCTCCTGCCATGGGAAAGGACAAGGACGGTGGCTTGGTCGACGACGAGGGGAGGTGAGACTAAGGGGGAAGGGAAAGTAACTGTGAGAAACAGGTCAGGGTCATTAAGATCGGGCATGAGCGTGATACCAACTTTAAACATAACTAAGACGAGGTTCACTGGGCCGCATCTCCCGCGACGGGCCTCCACATTGAAGACAGGTGTCCACATAAGCATATCTTTAAATTTTAGTAAATTAGTGTCAAACCGAGTCTCTAATCTTCGGTCTTATAATTAAAGACTCATCATGTTAGAACCATATTTCTACTTTTTAATAATTAGAGACGTGTTTTATTGATCTTAGTTAATTGGAGGCACGATTTGATTGAACAGAGTCTGTAGTATAAAATTAGTGACCCATTTAAGATGAAGTGTCTTATTTTGCTGTTTTTACATAGTAAACAACAAACATAAAACAAAGGGGCAAAGCATACATAGGCACCAAATACCATATATCATGGGTAGCTAATGTTAACCATGAGCACTAGAACAAGAAAATGATGAATAAATAAATCAAATATGTTCGTGTTTACCTTAATTTTTCTTTAGCCCTCTCAAGAAGCCTTACCTCAGAACGTCATCAGTCATTGGAATGTTCTGATTTAGAAAAGATGAAAAGTAGATATTGAATATGAGGAAGAGGGATCTGGTGAGCTGAAAGTTCCAAGATGGAACTATGTCGCATAAAAAGATAGGGAAAAACCTCGGCATAACACTGCAATTCTGTACAACCTAAACCTCATCAGTCAATGGAATGTTTTGATTTAGAAAATATGAAAGTTCCAAGATGGAACTATGTCGCATAAAAAGATATGGAGAAACCTCCGCATAACACTGCAATTCTGTACAGTATTCTTATCTGACATCATAAACATGAAAATCCCTTGCATGGCATCAAGTTGTAAATTTTTATTCCTTCTATGACTTCGTTTAAGAAAAAATATATTAAAATAAATAAACTTGCAATCCAAACAATTCCCAAATTTTTTGTGGTGGTAGGTGAAATAATATTCAACAACTTTTTTTTGTGATACGAGTTCAAATTCGAAAAATATTTTGATTCAAAATTAAGATATGAAATCTGCCATAAATATTTTTGAAATTATTAAAATAGTTACGAATTGAAAAAAATTGTGAACTTTGGTCTAAACTTTTCCTTTAGGATCCTCAGAATTTGTGTCGCTATCAAATTTGTGAAGATCATTTCATAATTTGAATTCGAGTCAAATTTTTAACCTTCACAAATTTAATACCAACACATAGCGAACACAATTTTAGAGTGAACATGAACCTCACAAACAGCTATGAACTAAGTTTTACAATTTGTTTCAAAGTCCAACTATTTTAAATTATTCAAACAATATTTATGGTAAATTTCAATCTCTAAATCTTAATTCAAAATTTTTTGAATTTGAATTAGTATTACAAAAAGAAAATTTGTGGCGTAGGATTCACCTGCCATCAGTAAAAGTTTGTGAATTTTTTGAATTCTAAAAGGTTTTAGTTTTGATATTCTTTATAGAAATTACAATATCCGAGTCATCGAAGGGATAAAAATTAATTGTAAACTCAATGTCATATAGGAAATTTTGATGTTTGCGAGAAAAAACTTTGTAAATCTTAGGTAAAAACAATACATTTTTATCTACAATATAGTATTACAATAATACGATCGCGTAAGTCTGAACCCTTCCAAACCACTCCATCGAAAACAAATAATTAACATGGGGATGCATGTAGCCGTCAGTTAATTAACTACTAGAATATGTAAGTAATTAAGTATATATATGGTATAGGCATGAAATTAAAACTCTACATTCGCCCTATATGTGGATGACTTGATGTTTGGCTTCTTCTTTGGGGAGAGGCTGTCGACGACGAGAGCGCAGTGCACATTGACCTTGACCTGGCGGAGGTCAAGCGAGCCGAGGCGCAGCGCCACGGGTACGCTGACAAAGACGTCGACGGGCACGTTCCCTTCCTTCTCGCTCTCCTCCAGCGCCTGCTGCAGGCCGGAGCCAAAGCCATGGCGACCCTCCATGGCGATCTCCATGATGGTGACGTTCTTGTAGCCCTGGTAGAAGGCCGGGAGCTTCCCCGAGCAGAGCGGCGTGCCGCGGTAGGACACGACGGTGTGCGAGCCCTCGCCGTAGCTGATCCCGATCATGTCGTTGGGGTTCTCGGCGCGCACGGAGGCGGTGAGCTTGGCGTAGAGCGTCAGGTCGTTGGAGTTGAAGTCGAACTGCGAGACGGACATGTTGCTGACCGAATACGAGGGCGCCTTGGGCTTGTAGATGAAGAAGAAGTAGGCCGCCGTGCCAGCGAGCGCCGCCATGATGAGGAGCAGGAAGCAGCAGCACCAGCACAGGCACGCAAAGCAACCGCCGCCGCTTTCTTCGTCCTCAGGGTACCGAGGCACGTTCCGCTTCATGATGGTTTAGATGGTAAAATTAATTTATTTTTGGCCAAGATCGATAGATAGACTGATGATTAGGCGTTGCTCGTCGCCTGCTGCGGCCGCCGGGCTCCTGACTCCCAGGGGCGAGCAAGAGGTCGAGGGATAGCGGGTGTGCATGGGAGGAAAGGAATTATATGGCTGTGGCATGCTCTGATTTTGTAGGACGGCTGGTTGCATGGGCCAGTGGCTGTGAGAAAACGGCGGGAATGCAGTGGAGGACAATATATATCGGGGAAGAAATTCAAAACAAGCCAATATTTAGGTTGGTGCTAAAAATGAGCCCATCCGGGTGAAGGAAAGTATTAGACGTTCTTTTTTTATTTAAAAGCATCTATTTATAGGCTAGGTCAATTAAGGTTCAACCGCTCGCGTCTCTACGTCGTCTTGTCATTATGTTCCCTTTCTAAGATAGTAAGATCTTGGTTTGAATACTACTCCCTCCGTATCGTTTCACTACGGGATCAGCCACTAGCACTCGGCAAAGCAAAAAAAAAAAAAAAAAAAAAAAAACACTCACCAAACGTTTTGCCGAGTGTAGCCGACGGTAAAGGGCACTCGGCAAAGATTTTTCTGGTAAAGACGTCTTTGCCGAGTGTCTTTTGTCGGGCACTCGGCAAAGGCTTTGCCGAGTGTATTACCGACCCTCGGATGCCATGACAACGAGTTGATAGAGACGGTGCCTTTGCCTAGTGTCAAGGCCAATACACTCGGCAAAGACCCACCCTTTGCCAAGTGCGGTGGTAAATACACTCGGCAAAGTTTATAGAAACTAATATATTTTTGTAACGGACCGCTCCTGAAACGGGGTAGGTCCCTCTTCCCGGGATCCATTCTGGATGATGCTCGTCGCAGCGAACATACACATGGTACAACACAGGCAGAAAACAACACAAATTTACATAGATAAGAAGACTAATAGATTGATTATTCTTACAAATTGAATTGAATAATATAGGATATAAACTGTGACAACCTAGGTGTCACTTAAAACTTATCGACTAAATCTCAAACCCTAAAATTTAATTCTTGCACTTTGAAGCAAAATTTACACTTGAGCTAATAAGCAATCTTGTTTTAAACACTTCCATGAAGCTCCACAAATCAGATCAAGAGTTTTTAAACCACAGTACCAAAATCACTCTATAACATGTAAAAATTCCATTACATCTTTCAAAACTCATCAAAAATTTTATATAATCCTAGTAATGTTTTTACATGGCAATTAAGTTCTCTTCAAAATATTTTGGAGATTTTATCAGAATTTTTGGAAAAAGGTGTAATCCCCTTAAAAATTCAAACAAACTTGATTTGATTTGGAAATTCCCAAATTTTTGGGAGCTGAATCAGGACTTACTCTTTTAATGAAAGTTGTTCCAAATAATTCACTGAGTGCCCACAAAAATTTTCAAATTTATTTGATCTCAGAAAATATGAATTTCATTTAAATTTAGAGAGGGGATTTGAATTAATGCAAATTCAAAATAATAAAAATCAGAGAATCGACGCGCCGCAGCGGCTGGCAGCCGTGGCAGGCGGGCCGGCGCTCCATTTCCCGCTGCTCCATCACATCGATGAGCAAATCTCGCTCAGGATCTCCTCTCTCTCCTCCTCTTTCTCCCCGCGCCACCCTTCTCCTTTGGCGCACGCCACAGCCGCCATTCCCCAATCGATGACGCGCCTTCCTTTTCTCCCTTCTCTCTCTCTCTCTCTCCTTGCAGCTATTAAGGCCGCGCCCAAAGCTCCTCCCGCTCCCACACTGCACTCCTCCCCTCGCAGCGCCAGCACCCCACCTCTCCTTCCTTTTTCTTCTCCGCACGCTCCGCCGTTGCCGCCGCCGCCAAACCTTACGTCGACAACCTTACCCGGCGCTTCCCGTGCTGCCCCACCATGCTTGCTAGTCATCTCTCGTCCTCCTTCAGCTCTCCGACCATCAACGCCTTCTCTGGTCCACTCCATCGCCGGGAACGCCATCGTCGTCAACCTCGGCCCGAAGCGTCCCACCGCCAAGGTTTTCATCGATTCCTCCCTCATTGCTTGGTTTCGGTTTGATTCTTCCCATCTGCAGGCTCCTCTCATCCTTACGCATCCTTGTGACAAGGTTCTACCCGCAGAAGGTCTCCGGTGAGGAACGAACTCGTCGCACCGTCTCCACCGCCATTGTCGCCGCCGTGAGCTGCTCGCCTCGGACTAGCCTCCGGTCATCCCCGTGGTCTTCATCACCGCCCAATCGACTCCATGCGTCCCTAAACCCACTCCTTCGCTGCGCGCATCGCCGGTGATGAACTCCCGTCGTCCCTGTTCTGGGATTTTAATGATTTGTTATCTTCTGGTTGATTTTGTAAAATGCATAATGAATCAATGCAAGCTTTAAAAATGGTAAACTAAAATTCTCTAGAATTCTTGAGAAAAAGTGTTTCAGCAGATGTTTTTACAAGAATTCTAGAGAATTTTGGTTCATTATTTTAGAGCTTGCATCGATTTATTATGCGTTTTACAAATTCGGCCAGAAGATAACAAAATCATTTAAAATCCCAAAACAGGGGCGGCGGGAGTTCATCGCCGGCGATGCGCACGGCGGAGGAGGGGGTTTTGGGTTCGATTGAGATGTCTAGGAGCATCACCGTGCCGCGTGGAGTCGATTGGTCGGTGATGAAGACCACGGGATGACCAGAGACTAGTCGGCGACGAGAAGCTTATGGCGGCAACAATGGTGGCGGAGACGGCGCAGCGAGTTCATCCTCATCGGCGACCGTCTGCGGGTAGAACCTTGTCACAAAGATGCGTAAGGATGAAAGGAGCCCGCAGGTGGGAAGAATCGAACCGAAATTAAGCAATGAGGGAGGAATCGATGAAAACCTTGGCGGCGGGACGCTCCGGACCGAGGTTGACGATGATGGCGTGATGAGGACATCACACCGATGGATACACACAATCCTTCTCCTGCTATTACACATAGAGGTCCAATTACTAGAGCTCGCGCCCGACGACTTCATCTAGAGGTGTGCTCGTTCCTTAGCATTCCATTATGTATTTTCGAGGATAGATTACTACCTAATAATTTTATTATGATTAAAAATCATGGAGAGGATAGAGGAACAATGAGAGACCAGATAGGAGTCGTCCAAGGACGTCCAAACCAAGTCCATAGCTTGTCCATAGCTTCCGCCATCAAATTCCTTGTTTTTCCGCTACCCGATTCATTGTTCGCCGTAATACGCATACTGATTCGGACACCCTTCCATAAAACAGTCATAACTTTTGCATACGAACTTGAAATCAGGCAAACTTTATATGCAACTCGATTGGCAGAAAATTTCGCATCTGATTTCACCCAGCTTTGCTAGGTTTGCCTCTTTTAGAATCCCCAAATTCACCCCGAGAAGGTAGATATCCGAGGCCGAGCATTCTGCCCCAATTTTTAGGCAGTTTCAAAAAATTCCATAGACCACATCTTTGATCCAGTTGCCCTGAAAATTTTTGTGGTACCTATATCTGTGCTCTACTCGCTGAAAAAAATATCAAAAAAATAAAAGAAAAAAGAAAAAAATTTGCCATATCAAGTACTAGTCCAAAAATATCAAGTACTAGTAGGGAGAGTGCTATTGGTGACAACAAAAGCTTTAGCGACAGGGCATAGAATTGGAGGACTTACCACATTTGGCAATTGCTTGGGCTGAATTGAGTTTCATTTGTATATTGATCTTTTTGCTGTTTTTCCTATACCTCATCTTTGTCCACGTATCATAACTGTTATAGGACACATTTTGCCAGCAACTAGGACCAATATTTTGGACACTTATTTAGTATTACTATATGTTTTTGATCTATGTTCCACTCACATATATATTGGTCTTCCAAGCTCCACATAACCCTTCTGAACTGGCACAAATTCTTCATCTTGTAATCGCCGGATCACTTCTCCCAGGTACCTTTGCTTTGTGTTCACCTAGATCTTTGCAAGAACTTGTTTTGAAACTCCTGTTGCAGTCTGAGAGTCTCACCATCCTAACACGGTAGTTGATAGGGATAACCTTTGTCTATCTTTTTCTGTATTTTTGTTTTCTTTCATCATGCCAGGTGGTGAAGATTCAACAGTCCCAGCGGACTTCAACGAGTGTGTCAGCCAGGGCCAGTTGAAGGGAGCAATTGACAAGGCGCTAGAGGCCATAGACGAGAAGATCTCTGCAACTGTAACGAAAAACTTCGTCGACCTGAATATAGGCCCAGCTCCTGAGGGTTTCACCACTCAGTTGTCCACTATTTCATCGCGCCTTGATGCGTGATGAGGACATCGCACCCATGGTTACACACAATCCTTCTCCCGTTACGACAATTAAAGGACCAATCACTAGAGCTCGGGCACGACATTTGAATCTAGAGGTGAGCTCGTTCTTAAGTACGAGTTTATATGTTACTATCAAGAATAGATTGCTACCTAATGATTATATTAAGATTAGGAATCATGGAGAGGTCAAGGAAGGCCCTGAAAACCAGCTACAAGTCAGACAAGGACGTCCAAGCCAAGTAGGAGATCCAACTCACGTCGACTTCGAATCCAACTCGGAGTCCAGGAGCAGTCCGCACTAAATGACGCGGACCCTCCCCAGAAAACTCAGTACAGGACGGATCCCACATCTCGCCAGGTCCTGTTGGGCAATGCTCGGTAAAGCGAGCATACACATGGTACAACACAGGCCGAATAAACAACAATCTTTTACAGTGGAAGAGAATTTTATACATCATTGTTTCATAAATTAAAAATTTAAGTCTTACAACAATATCAGAGTACGAAAGGAGTTTGAAACACGAAAATATAGCAAAAGACTTCGAACGAGGTATAGACTCCGACTCTCATGATTAAGCAAAAATATGGGCCTTGCCCAGTGGCACCATTCTACTAGCCACTTCAAGATTTAACGCGGCGAATCAAGGCGTTCCCACTGAAGATTCCCGAACTCTGAAAGCGGCTCTTCCCACTGGTAGCTATCACTGTGAGTACACACATCGGCGCCTGAAAACTACGTATTCACAAAGCGTGAGCTTCTAAAAAGCTCAACAAGGCTGACTCGTCAAATTGGCTAACTACAGCCGACAACTAGACATGCTGACTGACTCAGGGTAGGTTTACCTTGCAAAAAGGACTCGCATTCCTGAAGCTAATCTTGATCAAGTTTTAGCTCAGGTTAAGTGATTAGAATCATAACTATAGTTTGAACTGGTCTAGTCAAACATAAATAGATGTAATATATAATAATAAGGAAAAAGTTCACTTTACTACCCTGTGCTATTGTCTTGGTTTACTTAACCCCCTGTGCTTTTTTTTGGTCAGCTTAACCCCCACGATTTTATAAAACGGAGCACTTTACATCTTTTGCATCCTCCCTAAACCAGATTTGATGACGTGGACTCCGGTTTAGGGAAAAACGAGTAATTAGGATGACAGCTCAGCCTCGCCGCAACTCCTAGGGACTCCGGTGATGCCACGTCTCGCCCAAAACTCTGGCTACGCCGCGAATACCGGCAACTCCGACGACCCAGGCCGCGCCGCGACTCCTAGTAACTCCAGGCCACTCGCACCTACAACAGGGAACTCCATCAGCTAGCCCTAGCCAGAAGCCAGTGCAAGCGACGGAAGAAACAGAGGACTGAATACATCCGAACAGGGGAGGGCAAAGTGAACCGAGGCTCAGGTTCCATGTCGTATTGCTTATGTGTCGTCCTAGTCAACCTAAACCACCAAAACCGGAGTCCACGTCAATACTCTAGTTTAGGGAGGATGCAAAAGGTGTAAAGTGCTCCGGTTTATAAAATTGTGGGGGTTAAGCTGACCAAAAAAAAGCACGGGGGGTTAAGTAACCAAGATAATAGCCCAGGTTAGTAAAATGAACTTTTTCCTAATAATAATAACCGTCATAACTTCATCCTCATCATTGTACCTCAACATCTTGGTTATAATATGGTGCATTTCACAAGCAAGCTCACAAACTGGGAGCGAGAGCGGTTCGAAACAATTTTTATACCCTGCAGGGGGAAACCTAATCATACGACACGCGTGCGTCCGAGACCACACGTGGCAACCGTTCACACCAGATCCTGTAAAGTCAATTCCCTCCTACGCCTGCCTTAGCAGTGTCGCATCCCACCAGAACACACGTCCCAGACGGTTTCTGTGGAGTTCCCACAACTGCCCACCCCAGATCGCCTCCGAATCAGACACCGTAGGGCAGGTTCGACTTTGCAATCACTAGGGTATGTAGGTTTACGGGGTCCCATATTCCCAGCAGTACATTCAATGCTCGATCAGGCTTGGACCACACGGATCAGACAAGACTACGGTCACCCTGGACCCGGTCCAGTTACCAACCTACTTTGTACCTGTCTGACCCTCCAGTTTTATCTTTCCTTAATCATCCATAACCATGTGTCTTATGTCTCACGTGATAGTTTCAATCAAAATCCTAGCAGTCGCGAGCAACATCTATTCTGCTCGACTTCTACCGGTAAGTACTTGCTAAGCATAGCATACTACAATGGATACCTATACCAAGTACCGATAGTGTTTCCTATGGGAGACAGATGCAACTAGGGTTTCAATCAACTCCTAACAACCTAATGCACAATCACGACCCAGAGTTATAAAAGGAAAAAATTTAAAACTGGATTGTGTACCGGGGCTTGCCTTGGTCTCCGGGGTTGGTGTTGACTGCTTCTTCGGGGATTGACGACTCTGGATCAACCGCTACCTCGTTCGCTTCAAAGTCTACATGATGCAACATGGATAAGACGAGTGATGATTGAATAAAGTAATATGAGGTTTCTATCATAGATTACAACTTTGAGATTTTAGGGTTAACCCTAACGTCTTGACTTTGGCATTTTATTTAAGCAATTATCCTTATTGAGTGGGGGCCAAAGTGAAACTGCACATGTTTTAGCAGGAGACCATTTTTAGTTGATAGTGCTTTCTAAAATAGGAATTTTAAAATTTCATTGGGGTCAAACTGATTTGTCTGGATTTTATAAAAATTCATTTAATTTCTCTGTTAATCAAATCATGGGCTACAGTGAAACTTCAGATTTTACCAGGGGGTCATTTTTAGTTGATAAGTGCTCTCTGAAACATGAATTTTAGAGTTTGGTTGAGGTCAAGTGGAATTTTCTAGATTTTATAAAAATTCAGCAAATTTTCTGTTAATTAGAATGAGTAAAGTGCACAATCAGTACCTAAACTTGTCAAGGTGTGTCAGATAGGTCTCCCAACTCCCAAAACACGGATCTAGCACCCTAAACTTGTCAATGTGTGTCATATAGGTACTCAAACTTACTATACGGTTTATTACAATCTATTTAGGTCTCTAAACTTATAATAGTGTGTCATCTAGGTCATCTAACTTATTAATTAGTTTACTCACAATCTAAATAATTTTAGTTTACAATAATATGCCTACGTAATGTCTCTATTATAACCATATATCACTTTGAATCACTATTAACTATATAAACTCATCATTTGCAATAGGGACTTTTTGAAGCTTCAATCGACGGCTACCTCCGTCCACCAGTCGTCGCGTGCTGTCTACGCTGCGAAACTATGTCCGTAAGTAATGGCGCACCAAACACACCCCCAACCCTCTGGGTCGGTGACTGCTGGCATGGCAGGTGATAACCGCCTTTTCACGACATGACAGTGGTTTCACCGCTGCGCTGCCGCCCATTGTGCACTGCCCATGCTCAGCTGTTATCCTCTATACTTCGTCGTCGTCTGAAACCTGGTCGGATTTCAGTCGATTGAGAAAGAGGACTCCCCTTTGCATTTTTACCATGTAAGAAAGTTAACAAGCAAAATTACGATTCTTAAAATTAAACACCATAGAAAAATAGAAAAAATCTCAATAATATATATTTTTTATTTTTGACCTAGTATTTAACTTTAACAATCTGTGATTAAGAGAGATATATGGTCATGATAGGGACATCAAGTAGGCAATACTAATAAAAATAATTTGGATCGTTAGTAAACTAATTAGTAAGTTAGAGGTCCTAGATGATACGCTGGGACAAGTTTGGAGACCTAAATAGATGGTTATAAACCATATAGCAAGTTTGGGGACCCAGATCACACAACTTAACAAGTTTAGGGTGTCAGATCCACGTTTTGAGAGTTGAGGAACCTAGATGGCACACCTCAACAAGTTTAGGTACCTGCTGTGCACTTTACTCGATTAGAATTATACAATCTAAAATAAATACTAAACCATAGTGTAAAATTATGAATTTTTATACATGTACCAGGGAACATCTAAGCTAAAGGTTTGATTAAGGGTTTAGATTTTTGGATGACTTTCATAATGTATTTTAGAAAATTACAAATTATGTTGGCATTTTGGAGTATTTTTAATGACATGCATAGAACTTTTTTGTTATAAAATCCTGATAAAATTACAGGAGCTGCACACTGCTATGGTACACTTATGGTTCAAGTTTCAACTCTAGCACCTTTCTGGAACTCCATCTAAAATTCAAAAATAGAAAAGGTTCACCTATTTATTTAGGAAGTTCAATGAACATTTTCGAAAAAGTGTTTCAGCAGAAAATTAGTGCTTTTTACAAGGATTCCAAAAAAATTTTAGATTCTTCCTCGATTTACTAGATGTTTTACAAGATTGACTAAATAATAGGAAAATGGAAAATTTAAGTTAGAAGGATAGGAAACAGGGGAGGGCGGCGGCGGAGCTCCGGTGACCAATTCGCGGTGGGAGAGAGCTCGCCGGCGAGGGGGAAGGTGGGGAAAAGGTTTCCAAGGCATGCGCACGGAAAAGGGGTACTCCGGAGGACGAAGGCAGCCAGCGGCGACAAGTGGAGCACAGTGCGCGGCGGGCGGCGGCGTCGGGAGGTCTCCGGCGAGCAATTTGGCACGGTGGAGTACCATTCCACTCGAAGTTCGATCCTAAAGCTCCTACGCGTCATGGAGAAGATCGGCAACACTACAACGGAAGGGATTTCTCAGCGAAGCTTGTCGGAGCATGTCTTGGTGGACGGCGGCGAGGGCGCGTTCCCGTCGAACGGATGGGCTAGAGAGGGGCTTGATGGACCGAGAGCTGCGCAAGGGAGAGAGAGAGAGGTTGGACAAGGTTACAAGGTCGAAAATTGGTCGGAGATGGGTGTTCACCGTGTGACCTTGCGTCGGCGGTAATGGTGGTGGCGGCGTCCCGAGCGGAGGAAGAGGAAGAAAACGCGGGTGTTCTTCGAAGGAGAATGGGAAGTGGGGGGGGGGGGGGAATGGAGAGGAGGCTCGGTCGTCTTTATCACACGCCGGGAGAGAAAGAGAGATGGGGGGGGGGGAATGGTAGAGCGGCGCTGAGGACTAGGGAGGAGTGGCGGTGGCGTGCGCCCGAGAAAGAAGTAAAGCCGGCACGGGAGAGAGAAGACCGGAGAGAGGGAGGAGGAGAGAGGAGGAGATCTTGCGTGATCTCGTCGATGGCAGACGCGGGATTTCCGACAGTGAAACGACGGCTCTATGCAAAAAGGAGCCCCGGCCAGCGGCGCAGTGCACCGGATTGGCCTCCGCACGGCCGGTGATTTGAATTTTTTTAATTAATTTAAAATTCTAGTTTAGAATTTGATTTAAATTCATACTTCCTGAACTTGTAAAATATTGAAAATTTTTGGGTTTGTTTAGTGATTTATTTGGAACAACTTTTATTTAAGGGTTAAGTCCTAGTTCAGTCTCTAAAAATTCATGAATTTCCAAATATATTCAAGTTTGTTTGAATTTTTAAGGGGTGTAAACCTTTCAAAAAATTCTGATAAAATCTCCACAATTTTATTTTGAAGTGAAATTAATTTTCATGTAAAAATATTGCTAGGGTTACATAAGAATTGTGATGGGTTTCTAAGTGGTTGGTTGAATTCTTTCCAGTTAAGAATTAATTTTGGCACTATGGGTGAAATCCCCTGATTTAATAAAATGTTCTACAATTCACCCAAAATTTTTATACAAGCTATTGGAAGTGTTTCAAACAATATTTTTTATTAACTCAAGTGTTGATTTTGCTTCAAAGTGCATGATTTAAATATTAGGGTTTAAAATCTGTCGTTGGATTATGAAGTGACACCTGGGGTGTCACACTAAAATGGGTGTCCAGGTCGCATATGGATTTCGTTTTAGACAATCTACCAGTTCATGTGACGCGGACCCGCCCTAGAAAACTCAGTCCGGGACGGATCCCGCATCTCGCCAGTACCCTGTTGGACAATGCTCCGCGAAGCGAGCATACACATGATACAACACAGGCAGAATAAACAGCAATCTTTTACAGGGGAGAGAATTTAATACATCATGGTTCTATAAATTGAAATTAAGTCTTACATCAGAGTACAAATAGAGTTTTTGAAATCAAGGAAATATAGCGGAAGACTTCAACGAGGTACAGATTCCGACTCTCAGACTAAGCAAAAGCATGAACCTTGCCTAGTGGCATCATGCTACTAGCCACTTCAAGATTTCACTGCGGCGAACCACAACGTTCCCACTGAAGGTTCCTGAACTCTGGACGAGGCTCTTCCCACAGGCTATCATCGTAAGTATACACGTCGGCGCCTGAAAACCACGTATTCGCAAAGCATGAACTTCTAAGAAGCTCAACAAGACTGACCCGTCAAATTGGCTGTCTACAGCCGACACCTAGACATGCTGGTTGACTCTTGGGAGGTTATTTTGCCAAAGGACTCGCATTACTAAGCTATTCTGCTCAAGTTGAGCTCAGGTTGAGTGATTAGAATAGTAACTTTAGTTTGCACTGATCTAATCAATCATAAATGGACGAACAGATAAAATCATCATCATAACTTAATTATCATCCTTACAGCTCATCATCTTAATGTATGTGATAGAGAGATCAAGTAAACTCATAGACTGAGAGCGACAGCGGTTCGAAACAATTTTTATACCCTGTAGGGGAAAATCTAATCAAACGACACGTGCGCGTCCTAGACCGCACGTGGCAACCGTTCATACCAGATCCTGCAAAGTCAATTCCCTCCTACGCCTGTCTTAGTAGTGCCGCATCCCACTAGAACACACGTCCCAGACGATTTTTGTGTAGTTACCACAACTGCCCACCCCAGATCGCCTCCAAATCAGACACCGTAGGGCAGTTTCGACTTTGCAATAACTAGGCTACGTAGGTTTACTGGGCCATATTCCCAACATATGATCAGTACATTCAATACTTGAGCAACTGTGTCACACGGATAAGACAATACTACGGTCACCCTGGACCCGGTCTAGTTGCGGACCTACTTGTACCCTATCTGACCCTCAAGTTTTTATTTTTTCCTTCATCATTTTCTAGCCGTCGCGAGCAGCGTACACTCTACTTGACTTCTACCGGTAAGTACTGCTAAGCATAGCTACTACAACGGTTATCTAGACCAAGTACCGATAGGGTTTCCTATAGAAAAACAGATACAACTAGGGTTTCAATCAACTCCTGAAAATCTAATGCACAATAACTACTCATAGTTATAAAAGAAAAAACTTTAAAGCGGGTTGTGCACTGGGGCTTGCGTTTGTCTCCGAGGTTGGTGATGAAGACCTCTTTGGGGATCAAAGACTGTGGATCGACAGCTACCTCGTGCGCTTCGATGTCTACATGATGCAACATGAACAAGATGAGTTATGACTAAATAAAGAAATATGATGTTTTCATCATTGATTACAAAGGGTGTTTTCATAATTAGAGGTTTAGAGCTAACCCTAGTTTCTCGACTTCAGCATTTTATTAAAGAATTTTACCCTTAATGAGTGTGGATTGAGGTGAAACTTCATAGTTGACCAGGAGAGTACTTTTATTTGATAGTGTTCTCTGAACTGAATTTTAAACTGGATTGAGGTTAAAATGATTTTTCTGGATTTTATAAAAATTCAATAAAATTTCTATTAATTAAATTTATAAAATCAGAATCAAATACTAAACCTTAGTGTAAAACCATGAAACTTGATGTAGGCACCAGTAAGCACCTAATCTAAAGTTTTGACTAAGGGTTTGGATTTTTGGATGACTTTCATAATGTATTTTAGAAATTAACAAATTAAATTAGCAGTTTGGAATGTTTTTAATGTCATGCATATAAATTTGTTACTTTCAAATCCTGATAAAATTACAGGGAGTTACAAGTACCATGACACATCTTTGTTTCAAATTGTAGCCCTAGAACACTTATGGAACTTCAGTTAAAATTCAAAAAGAGAAATGAGTAATCTATTTATTGAGGAAGTTCCATGAACTTTTTTGAAAAAGTGTTTCAGCAGTTAATTATTGTACTTTACAAGGATTCTATGTAATTTTGGTTTAGTATTTTTAGAGCCTTCCTTGATTTATCACGCATTTTACAAAGTGGACTAGAAATGATGAAATTGAATTATTATTAAATTGGGGTCACTATTAATACACTTTAGGGAATTAGTATTACTTAGATTATTAATACTATTTGGAGACTATTAATGGTTAAGAGAAGAGTCTAGCTTATTATCATAATCCTAACTATTCCTAAGGGGCATGTTTAAGAGGCTTGTCGTTAATTGTTGTTTAATCATTTGAATTGCCACCAGCACTAGACCTCTAATTAGGATGACTATTAGGATTAAGGTCACTATCATCCTTAAAGATTAATTATATTCAAGTAGCAGCTCGAAGAGGATGGGTTGGGGCAAGGTCGTTATTAGCTATAAGTTTGGTAATATGTGACTACTAGAGTTAGATGATTATCATTAATTAGTGTCCTTATTATACTTACTGTTTGATATTATTAATATTTTGTTATTGTAAATAATAACCATAAAGGTAATTATTAGCAAGCATTAAATATTTTTATCATTACAGAGAGTTTATTAGTTATGTAATCTATTAGTATTAAATTATGATTAGCACCAAATTAATTGATAGCATTAGTGTCATTACCTTTTTAGGCAATACAATCCAACGGGAGATAAGCAAATGAGATTAAAATCCAAACAAATATCCAGGGGAAGGACAAATAAATAATTAAACAAGAAGACTAAGATTACTTGGGGTTACATAGGCTGTGATTAGGGCTTCATTGAGTTTTCGAATGTATTTTCTTGGTGACTGTTTACTTGTTTAAGATGAATACTTGGGTGAAGGTCTAGGTTAAGTTCGTTCTTTATTTCAAATAAGTACTTATGAGTTTCTGGTATTTTGCATAAGGTCGACAAAACTTTATTTAACTATTAAGCGATAATGGTAGTCATTCAAATGGCTAGTTGCTTAACTAACCTAACCATCCAACGAAATGCAACCAAGTTGACATTAGGGTTATAATTTAGGCAAGGAAAATTTTATTTAAAACATTTCATCACCTATCCATGAGTTTTATTAATCTAGGAGTTTATTATATAATTACCAAGTGATATAGCACTTGTGTTAGTGATAAAAATTTTATGTTATAAACATTCATGCTTAATATTTTTACTGCCAACCATAAATCAATACAAAGTCATAGAAATTGGAATCAACCTTTTTCTGATTGAATTACCATTATGTATGACTTATGGAGGTCTTAATTAATTAATTAAAGCCTAAAGTAATTATTTTACAAACATATGAGTTTTATATTTTTCCTAGCAACAAATTTTTCCACTGAGTTCAGAACATTTGAATCACATTTTTCTGAATTATTTTCGATTTTCTACGAATTATTAAAATTTCTGCCCATTTTAACAAAAGGAATAGAAAAAGAGATGAACCCTAATAGGGCAGATGCCCTACAGCTCGCCGGAAAAATGGCAGCGCGGCCACGGCTGCCTCACCGTCGCCTGGGAAGCACGGGGAGGGCACCGCTAGATGACTCGCGACCCGGGGAAGGCTAGGGGCAAGATTTGAACGCGGGAACCTCGCCGGAGCAGCGCAATGGCGAGCGGCGGCGGAGCACGATGTCCGGCGAGGTCGCGGAGACGAAGGAGGTGACGAAGAGCTCGGAATCCTTATCCCTCTGCTATGCCTCCTCCTCGCGGTGCTCGGCGCTGATGAAGAAGGCGACGAGGGGGTCTCCCATCGGCTTGGCGACGGCGGCCCGAACAGGGGAGCCCCCGGCGGCGGCGTTCCCGACGGGAGGAGCAACAAACAAAGCAACCGGAAGCTCCATAAGCTGCGCGAGAGCACGAGCAACACGAATGACAAGCTCGCAAGGATTTGAATCGACCAGAGCAGGGGTCTCACCGTGCACCTGGGCAGTTTCCTCACGAACCGACGGCGAGGATGAAGAAATCCGCACAAGTTCCGGCCAACTCGTAGTGGATCCTGCTGGTCAAGCTATGGAGTGGAGGAAGGAGTCCCAGACGCACCGATTTGAGTCGAGTTTGCTGAAAATTGCAGGGAGTCGAGCGAGCTCTGATCGGTATGCGCTCTGCAGCGAAGAACAGAGGAAAACAGGAAGGAATCGTTGAAATTTCCAGCGAAATCCGTCGATGGCTGGCTGCACGAATTTGGGAAAATATGGACGAGTTTGCGGTGTATTTCTTGGCTCGAATTGTGTGGATTTTAGAGAGAGAGCTGAATGAGCTGCGCTTAACTCAACGCTCGCTGGTGAAGAACAGAGAAAAAGAGAGAATAGAGGAGACGGAACTCTGCTGCTGCGACTGCTTGGCCTGTGTGCTCGGCGGGGAAGAAGAAACAGAGAAGGGGAAGGAAAGAAGAGGAAGCTGCGGCAGTGTAAAGCAGGGAGGAAGAATGGAGATGCGCATCGTCTGGTTCGGCTGCGGCTGCTGCTCTTATCGCGCGCGCGGCTGGCGACTGGCGTGCGCAGCGGGGATTGGGGAATGTGGGCGGTGGCAGCGCGGGGAGAGGAGGAGAAGAAAGAGAGAGGGTGGAGCGAATCCCGCTCCGTTGACGGGATGGGGCGGGCGGAAAAAGGCGTGCTGGCCCGGTGTCTACTGCGCTGCGCTGCTGCGGCGCGCCGGTTGGCCGCCGCGGCGGTGCGGCAGGCGCCGTTCAAATTTCTGATTTTGTTTTCAATATTTTCCAAATTTCCTCCCTAAATCAATTTGAAAACTACAATTTCTGAGCTTGGAGAATTTTTTAAATTTTTGTCAGTACTCACTGATTTATTTAGAACAACTTTCATTAAAGGATGAAGTTCTGATTCTGCCTCTAATAATTTGGGAATTTCCAATTAACTTTTAGTTTGCTTGAATTTTTAATGGGGTTAAATATTTTCCAAATATTCTGATAAAATCTTCAAAATTCTATTTTAAAGTGAACTTAATTGCCATGTAAAAACATTTGTAGGGTTATATAGGATTTTTGATGGGTTTTGAAAGTTGTGATGCGATTCTTACCTGTTAAGGAATGATTTTTGTACTGTGGTTCGAAAGCTCCTGATCTAGTGAAAGTGTTCGAAAATTCACCAAAATTTCTGTGGAGGCTAATAGAAGTGTTTAAAACAATATTTCTATTAGTCCCACCTAGGGTGTCACATCTTGCTTATAAGTGCAATAATTTATTTTTAGGGTTTATGATTCGTTGATGACTTTTTTTTAAGTGACACCTGGGGGTGTCACATCATGGAAAGAGGATGAGATTGTATTTCCAATGGGACAAGTCCCACGTTCAAATTTCTCTAGAGTCCACGGGAATCATCAAAACATTGGACAGTCTAGAATCTGTCAGGGTGCTGCAACACCGACTGCCGGTTGGCCTTGTACCGAGTTAGAGTCCGTTAGGGTTGTGTCCAGGGGACTTGCACGTCCCCAATTCCTTTACATCAGCTGCCACCCCACCATTAGGGTTCGGGTTTTGCTTAGATTATTCTTGTTAAAAACAGTGTTGCCGTTTCATCGGTTTGTGAGACCCCATGTTTTGTGAGTTTAATCTTCATCTGCAATTTGCTTGCTTTCTACTTCGTTCTTGCTTGTGTTCTTTGATTTGCAGGCAAAGACTAGCCTTCTTGGCGAGGTCATTCGTGTTCATGCGGGTGACAACCAGAGGAGACATGGTGCTGCAATTGCGGGGTTCGGAATGTGCCGTTCGGAAGCCAGATCGATTTGTGTCACGACTCCGCCCAAATTATTGATTATCTGAACCTGTAGGAAGATGGGGACCCATTCCCATCAATGCGTTCGAGAGGCATCCACCACCGGGCAGCAACGACGATCAAGATGACGACGACGATGCCGCCGCTTCTGCCTATGATGCCGACGGCAACGTGGACGCGTATGCAACTCAGGATGCACGACTTCGACATCGACTACGCCGTAACCGACACGGTATGGGATGCAACAACAACAACAATCACCATCTTCATCCTCATGATGATCCTCTTGCTAAAGTGAAATTTTCCATACCGTCATTTTCTGGTTTGTATGATGCTGAGAAATATCTTGATTGGAAGATGACCGTGGACCAGAAATTTAATTCCCACCTAGCTCCTAAACAAGATAGGGTTCGACAAGCTACTAGTGGGTTTAAGGACTTTGCTATTCTTTGGTGGACTGTTCTAGCTGTTGTAGGACGTTTACCTACCACTTGGGATGCTTTGAAAACAGCCATGCGTGGTCGTACCACCTTCTTTTCAACGAGATATCCGTTTTAAACTGCAGCACTTAGAGCAAGGTAGTAATTTCATAAAAGATTATTGTGCTGAGCTGCAAAAGGGCATGATGCGTTGTGGGGTAGTTGAGGATAATGAGGATAAAGTTTGTCGCTTTTATGGGGGTTTAAGGCGTGACATTCGGGACATTGTTAATTATAAAACCTTTAACAATGTCAACCAGTTGTTCCATCTAGCTATGCTTGCAGAGAAAGAATTGCAGGGACGACAGAAAGCAGCGAGGACAAGAACTAGCTGCTCCTTCCCACTTAGTACGACTACATCTACGGGAGCAATGCAGCCTCCATCAAGCTTTCGTCCATCTCCTGCACCAGCAAGCACGTGATCTACCACTACAGCACCGCCTCAAGCGACACGCCCTGCAGATTCTTCTAAGTCTTCTATGCAGGGTGCAGCAAAGAATCCTCCTTCCACTACATCCATGGGACGCACGACTGACATTCAGTGTCATCGCTGCCTTGGAGTTGGCCACGTGCAGCGTGACTGTCCAAGCAAACGAGCCTACATCGCCACTGATAGGGTTTCCTATGGAAAATAGATGCAACTAGGGTTTCAATCAACTTCTAGAAACCTAATGCACATTCACGACACATAGTTATAAAGGGAAAACTTGAAAAACTGGTTGTGCACTGGGGCTTGTCTGGATCTCCTGCTTCGTTGGTGGAGACGACTTCGACGGGGATTGAGGACTCTGGATTGTCAGCTACGGCGTTTTCTTCGATGTCTACATGATGCAACACGAATACGATGAGTTGAATCAAAAGATAACACGATGTTTTGATCAAAGAACACTATAGGGTTTTTATCATCGACACTTAGAGGTTAGGGTTAACCCTAAGTCCTTGACTTCGTCATTTTATTAAAGCTTTTACCTTATGAGTGTGGTCTAAAGTGAAACTTCTTACTTTTCTAGGGTATGATTTGTTGGCAATGTTTCTGAAATAGGAATTTTAAAATTTGGTTAAGGTCAAACTGAATTTCCTAGATTTTATAAAAATTTAGTAAAATCTACCGTTATTCAAACTAGGGCCTAAAATGAAACATCAGATTATATCATGAGTTTATTTTAGTTGATAGCTCTCTCTGGAATATGACTTTTGGAGTTTGGTTGAGGGCAAGTTGAATTTTCTAGATTTTATAAAATTCAGCAAAATTTCTGTTGTTTAAATTTATAAAACCAGAAATAAATACTAAACCCTAGAGTAAAATCATGAAATTTGATGCAGACACCTGTGAGCACCAAATCTAAAGTTTTGCTTTAGGGTTTTGATTTTTGGATGACTTTCATAATGTATTTTAGAAAATGACAAATTAAATTGGTAGTTTAGAGTATTTTTAATGAGATGCATATAACTTTGTGGTTGTAAAATCCTACGAAAATTTCAGCAGATGCATACTGTCATGCTGCAATCATGGTTCAAGTTTCAGCCCTAGCACTCTTATGGAACTTCAACTAAAATTCAGAAACAGAAATGAGTAATGTATTTATTCTGGAAGTTCCTTGAACATTTTTGAAAAAGTCAGCAGTAATTTATTTTATTCTACGAGGATTTCAACAAAATTTGGTTTGGCATTTTTGGATTCTTCCTCAATTTACTAGACATTTTACAATATAGGCCAAATAATAGGAAATCGAAATTTAAAAGAAAAAGGGGGAAGCAGAACAGGGGAGTTGAGCCCGGCGGCAGGGGCTGAGCTCCGGCGAACGGCGCAGCGGGAGAGTGCAGTAGAGCATAGAAGACGATGTCTAGGAGCTTCATCGGGATGCGAGGGGTTGATTTGTTGGAGTTGGAGGTCACGGGGTCGGCTGCTGTGACACCCCAGGCGTCACTTAAAAAGTCATCGACAAAACGAAAACCCTAAAAAGGACTTTTTACGCTTTTGAGCAAAACTAGCACTTGAGCTAATGAACAATGTTGCTTAAAACACTTCCATTAACCTACACAAAATTTTGGTAAAATAATTTTTGAACACTTTCACCAAACAGGGGCACTCAGTCCACGGTACATAGTCATTTCTTACCGGGTAAGAATTCACACTCCAATTCAAAACCCTAATTGGCAAATTACACACTTAAAAGCAAAATTGACTCTGAAAGTAAAAAGAGATATTGTTTGAAATACTTCCAAGGAACACTACGAAAGTTTTGACAAACAACAAAACACTGTAGCTAGGTTCGGAAAATTTCAACTAACAGTGTCGAAATCCTGTTAACAAGAGATAAATCCAAACACTAACTCATGGCTATCCAAAATTTCCATAAAACCCTAGCCATATTTTTGGATAACAAATAAGTAAACTTCAAAATACAATTTTGAGAATTTATTCAAAATTTTTGGATAAGATTTAGACCTCTTTAAAATTCACACAAACAAGAATTATCTTGGAAATTCAAGAATTCTTAGAAGCCAAATCATGACATGAACCCTAAATGAAAAGTGCTCCAAATAAATTTCTGAGCCTGCAAAAAATTTTTTAAAAATTTTTGAACCCGACCAAGCGGCGAGCGGCAGGGTATGGCCTCCCCGGCTGGCACGGCATTGATTTGCACGATGCCTTCAATTTCCCGTCTCTCTCTCTCTCCCCCTCCCTCCCTTTACTCCTCACCACGCCGCCCGACGCCGCCCGGCACAGCACCGGCCATACCCGGGGCCGTGCCGCGCGGTCTTCCTCCCTCCTGCTCCCGCGCCGGAGTCCTTTAAATTGCGCATTCCCTTCTCCTCCCCCCCCCTTTTTCCTCTTTCTTCACCGCGCAGCACAAAGCTTCTTCTTCTCCATGGCCGCTACCAGCCATTGCTACCGAGCGCCCCCCCCCCTCTCATGGTGAACTTTACCTTCCGGCCCTCCTCCATTCCATTTTCCTCGACTAATCTCTTCCTCTCTCCCCCGTGAAGCTCACAGCACTTCCCCTTCTTCGGAATTGAGCTTCCATTGCCGGAATTTCACTCGCCGCCGCCGCCATCACCCCTCCTCTGGTGAGAACACCTTTCCCGTGCAGAAACTTGACCTTTGTCGTGTTGCCGAGGATCATCGTGTTGCGTAGTTGGAGTAGAGCCAAGGATCAACCACCGGCGACCACCCCTTCACCGGAATTTGGTCGCCAGAGCTCGCCGGAGAACCTCCCCTGTTTTGCCCTTTTCTTTTTATTTTTCCTATTATTTGCTCTATCTTGTAAATTCCCTAGAAATTCACAGAAAAATCAAAAAATAGCAAACCAAACTTTGTTAGAAACATCATGAAAAGTACTAAATTTCTGTTAAAGCACCTTTTTGAAAACGGCCAAGAATTTGCATAAATAATTAGAATACTCTTTTCTATTTTTGAATTTTAGTTTAAATTCTATAGCAGTGATAGGGCTAAGATTTGATCTACCAGTACATCGTGGCAAGACCCACCTTCTGGAATTTTTTGGTGATTTTAAGACCACAAAGGTGCATACAACACTTTAACAATACTCCAATCTACCTAGTTAAAGTATCATTTTCTAAAATACATTGTAAAAGTCATCCAAAAGGTTAGACCCAAAAGCAAAGTTTTAGCCTTGGTGGTCATGAGTGACTACATAAAATTTCATAATTTTATTCTAAGGTTTACTATTGATTTCTGATTTTTTTAAAATTTAATAACAGAAATTTTGATGAATTTTATAAATCTAGAAAATTCATCTAGGCCTCAACCAAAGTTCAAAATGCATATTTCAGAGAGTACTATCAATTAAAAAAATAATCTTGTGGTATAATTAAAAGTTTCATTTTTAACCCTAAATTAATAGCCGTAGTTATTAAATAATTATTAACCAAGGGAAATGTCAAATTAACATTAACCAAAGTTGAAATTCTTAATTTTGAGGACATGCCAACTAAAAGTCTTCTCCTGGAAAGAAAATGAGAAGTTTCATTTTAACCACAAATCATAAAAATCAACACTTAATGAAAACGACGAAGTCGAAGAATTAGGGTTAACCCTAATTCTAAACATCGCCATTCGAAACCCTAGTTTAATCTTTAATAAAGGCATTGTGATTCTTTTCATTGAACTTATCTTAATTATACTGCATCATGTAGATTCTGAAGCACACGAAATAGCTGTAGATCCCTATTCTTCGATTTCCGCAGAAGAAGTCAACAACGACGTCGGAGAACCAGGCAAGCCCCGGTGCACAACCGAGTTTTAAATATTTATTTTATAACTAAGACTTTCATGTTTGTGCATTAAGTTGTTAGGAGTTGATTGAAACCTTAGTTGCATCTGTTTCCATAGGAAACCCTACCGGTAGCTGGTATAGATGACCAATTAGTATGCTATGCTTAGCAAGTACTTACCGGTAGAAGTCGAGCAGACTGGACGCTGCTTGCGATTGGTAGGAGATTGATTGAAACTATCAAATGAGACATACGACACATGATTATGAATGATTAAGGAAAGATAAACAATTGAGGGTCAGATAGGGTACAAGTAGGTCGGTGACTGGTGATAGAACTTGAGTGCCCGATCTTTCAGTGAGTGAAGATAACTTGATTTGGTGGAAGTAGACCCTCACGATCCGACTACGACGAGCAAGCCCGAGGCGCCAATGCAATCGCTGAACCAACTCCCGATGGTTACCAACCTTGCTGGTGCAAGATCAGCCTGATCACGAAGATCGTTTCCTGCGCGCAATCGAAGAACGAGCAAGAAAGAGATGCAAGCAATCTGATGTATTACTTGAAGGTGGAGTTCTGAATACGCATGGCAGCGCTGTAATGCGTGCGACGGCTGTAGCTAAAGCTAACAATTAAACAAAACTCGAGTCTAAACAGCGGCGGCTATGTGGAATATAAAGTAGGGACGTCCTAGGGTTGAAGGCGGCCAGGGGTTGGACGCCCACAACTTGGGCTTAAGGCCCAACACGTTACATGGCCAAATTGGCCCAAATAGGTGATGCAGCACCTTGCTGTGGTCACACAGAATGATCCACGGACCTTCTGGAGCTGGGACCAGAACCAAAACGATGGCTTCGTTGTCCCCTTTCCAACGAGTCCAAGATCTCCCCGTTTCAACGTCGTATGAGGGAGTTATGATCGAAACATCGACGACGTGTCTGCTGAATCCGAGGCGACGTGGCAGTTGAGTTGGAGATGAGTTGCAACTTGGAGAAGGCCATGGCGTTGGTGTGTTCATTCCTTAGCAGTATGACGAAGTTCAGCTCTCGTGCACGGGCTCGAGTGATTGGCCCTTGATATGGAGGCGCCACTGGAGTTGCGTCCGACTCGGTCACAGCTTGAGGGAGCGCAGGCGCAGGTGCTGCTGTTTGAGAGTCAATGTCCTCATCATCCTCCCCTTCTTGAGCTGAAGTCGTCCTCGACGGCAGTTCCTCATCCTCGCCCGCATACGGTTTCAAATCTGCAACATTAAAACTAGTGGAAACACCAAACTCCGCAGGTAGGTCAAGAACATAAGCATTATCATTGATTTTAGTTAACACTTTAAATGGACCAGCAGCACGAGGCATTAATTTAGAGCAGCGCAAAGCAGGAAACCTATCCTTACGCAAGTGTAACCAAACCATATCACCGGGTTCAAAAGTAACATGTTTGCGCCCTTTACTACCAGCAACCTGATATTTAGCATTAGCAGCAGCAATGTTTTGTTGTGTTTGCTCATGTAAATGCGTCATTTGATCAACATGTGCAACGACATCTACATGTGGCTCATCCTCAGCATCAACGGAAAACAAATCAATGGGCGCCCGAGGTATGTAACCATAAACAACCTCAAAAGGACACATCTTAGTGGAAGCATGTGTAGCACGGTTATAAGCAAATTCAACATGAGGTAAACAATCTTCCCAAAGCCTCAAATTTTTATCCAAAATAGCCCGAAGCATGGTAGACAAAGTGCGATTCACGACCTCAGTTTGCCCATCAGTTTGAGGATGACAAGTGGTGCTAAAAAGTAACTTAGTGCCTAATTTATTTCAAAGACAACGCCAAAAATGACTAAGAAACTTAGCATCATGATCAGAGACAATTGTTTTAGGAATTTCATGCAAGCGAACAATCTCTCTAAAGAACAAATCAGCAATCATGGATGCATCATCAGTTTTATGACAAGGTATAAAATGAGCCATTTTAGAGAATCTATCAACAACGACAAATATGTTGTCCCTCCCCTTCTTAGTGCGAGGCAATCCCAAAATAAAATCCATCGAAATATCATGCCAAGGAGCAGAAGGAACAGGGAGAGACAGATACAATCCATGGTTACCTAAACGAGACTTAGCTTTCTGGCACGTAGTGCAACGTGCAACAAGGCGCTCCACATCACGCCGCATCCGGGGCCAACAGAAGTGTTCGTTCAGCACCTCTTGTGTCTTGAAAACACCGAAGTGACCCATGAGGCCGCCTCCATAAGCTTCCTGCAGCAACAAAAAACGAACCGAACCAGCTGGAATGCACAGCTTGTTAGCACGAAACAGGAACCCATCCTATATATGAAACTTGCCCCATGGTTTGCCATCCTTACAATGTGAAATAATATCATGAAAATCAGCATCCACATATTGATCTTTCAATGTTTGCAAACCAAAGATTTTAAAATCTAATTGGGACAGCATGGTATAGCGACGAGACAAAGCATCAGCAATGACATTTTCCTTCCCGTTCTTGTGTTTAATGATGTAGGGAAAGGACTCAATAAATTCTACCCATTTAGCATGTCTACGGTTCAGATTAGTTTGGGTACGAATGTGTTTCAAAGCCTCATGATCAGAATGAATAATAAATTCGCGAGGCCACAAGTAATGCTGCCATGTTTGCAAAGTGCGCACTAAAGCATATAACTCCTTATCATAAGTTGAATAGTTCAGGGCAGCACCGCTCAATTTCTCACTAAAGTAAGCAACGGGTTTACGGTCTTGAAGCAAGACAGCACCTAAACCTATGCCACTAGCATCACATTCTAATTCAAACACTTTATTGAAATCAGGCAATTGTAAAAGAGGAGCATGAGTTAACCTGTCCTTCAAAGTGTTGAATGCATCTTCCTGTGGTGCGCCCCAAGCAAAGGAAACTCCTTTCTTTGTGAGCTCATGCAATGGGGCAGCAATGGAGCTGAAATCACGCACGAACCTTCGGTAGAACCCGGCGAGGCCAAGGAAACTCCGAATCTGCGTGACCGTCGTCGGTGTAGGCCAGCCCTGAATGGCGTCCACCTTGCTGCTATCCACCTCAATTCCCTGTGAAGTAACAACATAGCCAAGAAAAGAGACGCGTTGCGTGCAAAAGGTGCATTTTTCCAAGTTACCGAACAAGCGAGCAGCACGCAAAGCATCAAAAACAGCACGCATATGTTCTAAGTGCTCATCCATAGACTTGCTGTAAATAAGAATATCATCAAAGTAAACAACAACAAACAGGCCTATGAATGGTCGAAGAACTTTATTCATTAAGCGCATGAAAGTGCTGGGAGCATTAGACAAACCAAACGGCATAGCCAACCATTCATATAGGCCAAATTTGGTTTTAAAAGCAGTTTTCCATTCATCCCCCAATTTCATCCTAATCTGATGGTACCCGCTACGCAAATCAACCTTAGAAAAAAGAACAGCGCCACTAAGCTCATCAAGCATATCATCAAGGCGTGGTATGGGATATCGATAACGGATTGTGATGTTATTAATAGCACGACAATCGACACACATACGCCATGAACCATCTTTCTTAGGAACAAGTAAAACAGGAACCGAGCAAGGACTGAGTGACTCACGGATGTAGCCCTTGTCCAGTAGTGCTTGCACCTGGCGCTGGATCTCCTTCGTCTCATCGGGATTAGTGCGGTACGGGGCGCGATTGGGAAGCTGGGCGCCGGGGATGAGATCGATCTAATGTTCAATGCCACGGATAGGAGGAAGACCCGGTGGCAAGTCCTTGGGAAAGACATCGGCATAGTCCTGCAAAAGGTTAGCAACAGCAGGGGGAATATCCAAGAACGGTGCCTCATGAAGTGAAACAAGCATGTTGGAGCAAACAAGTGCATAGCAAGGCAAATTATCATAATGCAGCTCAGCAAAATCAGCACGTGTAGCAAGCAAAACAGGGGTATGCAACTTGATTTCAGATCTAGCAGGAGCGGCTGGAGGTGATTTGTGAGATTTTGCTGTCTTGGCCGCCCGAGCCATGTCATCTTTCAGAATTTGTTCCGGGGTCATGGGATGAATGATTATTTTCTGACCCTTAAACATGAGTGAATAATGATTTGAACGACCATGATGTACACTATCAGTATCATATTACCAAGGTCGACCAAGCAACAAAGAGCATGCTTCCATAGGGACAACATCACAATCAGCATAATCAGAATAGGCACCCAGAGAAAAAGGAATATGTACCGAGCGTGTTACCTTTATTTTGCCACCATCATTGAGCCATTGGATGTGGTACGGGTGTGGATGTTGGCGAGTGGGTAAAGATAATTGCTCTACCAGCATCGTACTCGCCAAATTGTTGCAGCTGCCACTGTCGATGATGATCCGGATCGCCCGTTCGTGTACGACGCCCTTAGTGTGGAAAATCGTGTGTCGCTGATTGTGCTCGGCCGTGGCAACCTGTGTACTGAGGACACGCTGCACAACAAGACTCTCATACCTATCGGCGGCGCTGGAATCAACGTGAACCTCCGTATGATCTGCATGGTCAGTGGAAAGCATAGCATGTCTAGTCTCCTCAGTATCACTAGCGGAAGAGTACTCACCATTGTCACGGATTAGCAAGGTACGCTTGTTGGGGCAGTCCCGAATCACATGACCGTAACCTTTGCAACGATGACACTGAATGTCCCGAGTGCGCCCTGTGGAAGGAGAGGCACCGTGGGCCGGAGGTGCTGTCGGCTTGGCCGGCTGCTCACGTGGTGATGCGCTTGAAGTGGACGGCGCACGCTCGCGCGGAGTGGAGGACGACGTGGAGGACGTCGGGCGGGGGGCTGGGGTGGAAGCTTGGCCGCGTCCTGCAAAAGAGTTAGCTCGACGATCGCCGTCCCTGCACTTCACGTTCAGCTTTGCAAGCAAATTCAAACAAAGTGGTCATATCATCATATTCCTTGTAATCAAGGATGTCCTGAATTTCACGATTCAAACCACCCCTAAAACGTGCCATAGCAGCGTCCTCCTGCTCAACTAAACCACAACGAATCATGCCCTTTTGTAACGCTTGGTAATATTACTCAACAGTTTGGGAACCTTGCAGAAATCGTTGCATTTGGTTGAGTAAGTCACGGGCATAATAAGAAGGAACAAATCTGTGACGCATGGCAGTTTTTAGTTCATCCCAAGTGGTGGGAGTGTTATCGGGAAACTTTTGTTTATATTCACGCCACCAAATTAAAGC
The DNA here is from genome assembly GCA_001182835.1 of Oropetium thomaeum. Taxonomy (NCBI): domain Eukaryota; kingdom Viridiplantae; phylum Streptophyta; class Magnoliopsida; order Poales; family Poaceae; genus Oropetium; species Oropetium thomaeum. Next base: position 153,979 of record LFJQ01000112.1, on the reverse strand, counting down.
AAAATCAGTAAATTCACTAATAGCAGCCTTAACTTGTAGATGAGCAGTAATATCATGGCATGAAAATTTCTGTTCGACCTCTAATTCCCAATCAAGATAAGCAGCAGGATCATATTTGCCACTAAAGGATGGAATGCGAAATTTGATCTTAGCAAAGCAATCAGGAGGTGGGACACGTACCCTGCGTGCACGACCGCGGCGACCACCATCGTCCAGTTCCGTATCACCGCCATAGTCGCGCGCCTGCTGCAACTCCGTTAGCTACGTGGTCAAGGTCTCAAGACGAGTCATGATCGTCTCGAGTGTGGCGTGGGCGGCCGTTTGAGCGAGGTCGATCTGGTCGAAACGCTCGGTCGATGAAGCAACCGTGGAATCCAGCTGTTCATGCAGCGTCTTGATGTCGCCGGCAAGGCCTTCGACGTGCGCGTGCACGTCCTGCAGTGTAGTGTCCGTCTTGGCGTCGTCTCCTGCCATTGTTAGTGCAAACACGAAACAGCAACGGTGAGGACACTACGATAGCAGGTGTATGGTGGGGGGAAATCGCTCAAAACAACGCTGTTATCAAATTCTTACCCGTTCTTACCAAGCACACGGGTGAGCTGCAACCAATAGGTAGAACCGGTGAAAGATTGGAGGAGCGATTGCCTGGAGAACAGAACCTGCTCGTAGTAGAAATATGTGTAGTTCTGGGCAGGCTGCAGTCAAGACAAGGATTAGCACGATCAAACAATAATTGCAAAGTTGAATAATAGTGCTAAACACGTATGGACGCTGCTGGAAACAAGTGCGAGAACGAGCTAGGGTTGGATGTACGGGAAGGTACGATGGAAAACAACCCGCGGCTGGGCGCCCAAAACTGATTATATGAACAAGGAAAAGCAAAGGAACAAGTCACCACATGCACTTTTTTCGGAGATGGCAGGGGTAAAAAGGTAATTAAAAGATGTATCACGGAGGAAGGTCGAATGTATCACGGAGCCGATGCTGCAGAACACGGACAGACTCACGAGTCCAACGAGGACACACGGCGAACCAGGTCGGTTGGGATTTTCCCAGCAAAACCGATCACGAGCAACAAAAGTCTCCTGTTCGGGTTGTTTTTTTTTTTTGGCACAATTGCGTGCTCTTTTTCTCTCTTTTTCTTTTTTTTTCTTGTTTTTTTTTTGTGATTGGACTGTCACGAAAACAAAACAGAGACGGAGACGAGTGGAATTCGGCGGCGTGACTGGCCGGGATTTGGGTTCTGGCGCGGCGCTGAGATAGCAGATCGCAACCGAGTAGGACTCGTGCGCGGCGCTGAGATAGCAGAGCGCAACCGAGTAGGAATGAGATAGCAGATCGTAATCGAGCAGGACTCGCGCGCGGCGCTGAGAGAGCAGATCGGAACCGAGCAGGACTCGTGCGCGGCGCGGAGGGAGCAGATCTAGGCGCGTACGGCAGGGGAGCAGTGTTAGTGTTTGTGGCGGCTAGAACAGATGGATAAAAACACAAGTAATCCAGCAACAACGAAACGCGCAACCACACAAATTCAACAATGCAAATTACTGATGGAAAGTGCAAGGCGCAAGGGGGTGCTGGGATAACAGACCTAACCTGAAAATTTTTTGTTTTTGGTTTTTTGTGGACTATAGGGTGAATGAAAAACACACGAAAAACTCACCGGAAACACTGGAATCTGATACCACTTGATAGAACTGGAGTGCCCGATCTTTCGGTGAGTGAAGATAACTTGATTTGGTGGAAGTAGACCCTCACGATCCGACTACGACGAGCAAGCCCGAGGCGCCAATGCAATCGCTGAACCAACTCCCGATGGTTACCAACCTTGCTGGTGCAAGATCAGCCTGATCATGAAGATCGTTTCCTGCGCGCAATCGAAGAACGAGCAAGAAAGAGATGCAAGCAATCTGATGTATTACTTGAAGGTGGAGTTCTGAATACGCGTGGCAGCGCTGTAATGCGTGCGACGGCTGTAGCTAAAGCTAACAATTAAACAAAACTCGAGTCTAAACAGCGGCGGCTGTGTGGAATATAAAGTAGGGACGTCCTAGGGTTGAAGGCGGCCAGGGGTTGGACGCCCACAACTTGGGGTTAAGGCCCAACACGTTACATGGCCAAATTGGCCCAAACAGGTGATGCAGCACCTTGCTGTGGTCACACAGAATGATCCACGGACCTTCTGGAGCTGGGACAAGAACCAAAACGATGGCGTCGTCGTCCCCTTTCCAACGAGTCCAAGATCTCCCCGTTTCAACGTCGTATGAGGGAGTTATGATCGAAACATCGACGACGTGTCTGCTGAATCCGAGGGCGACGTGACAGTTGAGTTGGAGATGAGTTGCAACTTGGAGAAGGCCATGGCGTCGGTGTGTTCATTCCTTAGCAGTATGACGAAGTTCAGCTCTCGTGCACGGGCTCGAGTGATTGGCCCTTGATATGGAGGCGCCACTGGAGTTGCGTCCGACTCGGTCACAGCTTGAGGGAGTGCAGGCGCAGGTGCTGCTGTTTAAGAGTCGATGTCCTCATCAACTGGTCCGGGACCAGGGTGACCGTAGTCTTGTCTGATCCGTGTGACACAGTTGGTCAAGTATTGAATGCACTAATCATATGCTGGGAATTATGGGGCCCAGTAAACCTACGTAGCCTAGTGATTGCAAAGTCGAACCTGCCTTACGATGTCTGACTAGGAGGAGATCTGGGGTGGACAGCGTGGGAACTCCACAGAAACCGTCTCGGACGTGTTGTCTGTTGGGATGCGTGTGGCACCCCGATCCAGGACTTAATAGGATTAATAGGATACTTATACAACAAGTTACAACTTCTTTTCCGGTAGCCTAGCTCCGAAAACCTTCGAGGTTAAGCGTGCTTGGCCTGAAGCAATTTCAGGATGGGTGACCGACCGGGAAGTTATTCCCGGGTGCACATGAGTGAGGACAAATGTGCGCAGAAAAGACTTGTGTTGGTCTGTGAGGCTAGCCTACGTCCTACAAAAAGCTACCTAATATAAGCGGGTCCGGCCTCGAGGAGGCGGGACGTTATATAATGGTATCAAAGCCGACTCTCGCGGTTTCACGGGCGCGTGTGTCGCAGTTGTGCGGGCATGGTGTGCATGGCTGGTGTGGATCCTTGTCATGCGCTGACACTGGACACATGGACGTGTCTAAGAGAGAACGTTCTTGGCTTGGGATTGACCAACGAGGACGTCGGTCTCGAAAGGGGTGAGTATGTGACACCCCGATTCAGGGCTTAATAGGATTAATAGGATACTCATATCAACAAGTTGCAACTTGTTTTCTGGTAGCCTAGCTCCGAAAACCTTCGAGGTTAAGCGTGCTTGGCCTGGAGCAATTTCAGGATGGGTAACCGACCGGGAAGTTATTCCCGGGTGCGCACGAGTGAGGATAAATGTGCGCAAAAAAGACTTGTGTTGGTCTGTGAGGCTAGCCTACGTCCTACAAAAAGCTACCTGATGTAAGCGGGCCCGGCCTCGAGGAGGCGGGACGTTACAATGCGGCACTGCTAAGGCAGGCGTAGGAGGGAATTGACTTTGTAGGATCTAGTGTGAATGGTTGCCACGTACAGTCTGAGACTCGTACGTGTTGTATGATTAGGTGGTATAAAAATCGGTTTGAAAGCTGTCGCTCTCAGCTATGAGTTTGCTTGAACTCTCTGTCACATCCTAATAATGTAGTTGAGATACAAAAGGATGAACTATGATGATTACTATTGCTATATCCTTCTGTTACTATGTTTGATTAGTTCAGTGCTAATTTAATTTATATTCTAATCACTTAATCTGTGCTAAAATTCGACCAAGAGTAGTACAGGCTTGCGAGTCCGTTTTTGTAAGTAAATTCACCCTAGTCAGCCTTCATGTTTAGGCGTCGGCTATAGTTAGCCATGTTGACGGGTAAGCCTTGTTGAGCTTCTTAGAAGCTCACGCATTAGCGATATGTGGTTTTCAGGCGCCGACATGCAGGACCAGGATGGTAGCATCTATTGGGAGGAGTCTCACCCCGAGATTGGAAAACTCCAGTGCGAGCTGTGCGAGTCGCTGCAGTGAACTTTGAAGTGGCTAGTAGCATGGCGCCCTTGGGCACGGCGCGTTCTTTTGCTTAAGTTCGAGTGTCGGAGTCTGTAATCGTTCAAGTCTTCCGCTGTTTTGATTCAAAAACTAGCGTACTCTGAATAAATGTAAGACCTAACTTCAAATTTATTAATTATTGTTGTATTAAAATCTTCTCTCCTTGTAAATTACTGCTGTTTATTCCTACCTGTGTTGTATCGTGTTACGCTCGCTTCGCTGAGTGTTGCCCAACAGGATCCTCGCTCATCCACGACCGAATCCGTCCCGAAACAGGGGCGGGTCCGCGTCAGCCGGAAGATCGAAGTCGACGATGAGCTCGAGCGGCGTCAATGGTGGACCGATGGTGGCGCTACAAATTTGTCGTCGCCGGTGGTACGCTGTCGCCACAACCTTGTCACACGAGTGCACAAGAAGGAGATTAACTTGCTAGCAAAAGGAATCGAAGCGAGATACTACCGAGGCGACGAATTTGAAGACCTAATACTGGCGGCGGTGCTCTCGGCCGGAGTGGCGTTTCTGCGGACTGGTGACGACACAAGGAATTTCCTTTTGCAGTGAGCGTGGAGGGGCTCGAGGGAGTACGAAGGACAAGGTGGTGCGGCTCGGTTCGCTTTGTATCACGCTGTCCACCGAAGGGTGGGGGGGCGGCTTTAATGGCGGCATGTTTCAAACTGGGGAAGGGAGGAAGAAGGTGCGGCGGTGCGCTGTGAGAGGGAGACTAGAGCGTGGGGAGTGAAGGGAGCTAACGCGCGGCCTTATTACATCGCGGAGAAGGAGAGGGGAGGGGGGGGTGTGGTGGCAGAGTCGCGCTCCGGGGATAGGGGAATGGCGGCGGTGGCGTGCACGGGGGGGGGGGAGGGGTGAGGCAGAGGCGCAGCCAGTGGGGAAGGGAGAGAGAGAGGAAGGAGAGGGAGGAGAGAGGAGGGGAAATCTTGGCGATCTTGCCGGAGTAATGGCGCAGCAAAAAGGCGCGCCGGCCGGCGTCCTTCTCGCTGCGCCGCTGCGGTGGCCGGATTGGGCACCGTGGCGGCAAGATGACTATTTTTTTTTATTACAAAATCCCGAACTGAATTCAATTGAAATCATACTTCGCGAATCTGTAAAATTTTGAAAATATTTTTGTGTGCTCAGTGATTTATTTGGAACAACTTTTATTTAAGGGTCAAGTCCTGATTTGGTCTCTAAAATTTCTTGAATGTCCAACTAAATTCCAGTTTGTTTGAATTTTTAAGGGGTTGAAACCTTTCTAAATATTCTGATTAAATCTCCAAAATTCCACTTTGAAGTGAACTTAATTGTCATGTAAAAAGATTGCTAAGGTTACCTAGGACTTTTGATGGATTTCGAGTTGGGATTTGAATTTTCTTCCTGTTAAAGAAGGATTTTGATACTGGTAGTTAAAATCCCCCGACTTTACTAAAAGTGTTCTGTTATTTGCCAAAACTATTGTAGTGGTTCTTTAGAGTGTTTCAAACAACATTTCTTATTGCTTCCAGTGTCAATTTGCTTCAAAGTGCATGATTTGACTATTAGGATTTACGATTTAGCCGATGAATTCTGTAGTGGCACCTAGGGTGTCACAGCTCTCCCCCCTAAAAGAAATCGCATCCCGAGATTTAAGGAGATGCTAGGTTAGGCATGGGTACCTAAGAGGTTGGGAGTAACTCGGGGTAGTGTGATCGAAGGAACTCTGCAGACTCCCACGTGGCTTCATCTTCCGTGTGATTGCTCCACAGGACTTTATAGAACTTGAGCGTTCGCTTCCTGGTAACATGTTCCTACTCATCTAGTATCTGAATTGGACGTTCTGGGCATGTTAGGTCTGGTTGTAACTCTTCTACCTCTGGAATCACTTGATCCACGGGTGCCTTTAAACACTTCTTCAGTTGGGAGACATGAAAGACATGGTGTACCCCCGATAACCCTTCTGGTAGTTCCACCCGGTATGCCACAGGTCCGCACTTGGTTGTGATAGGATACGGACCAATGTATCAGGTGCTAACTTGCCTTTGACCCCGAATCGTTGAACTCCCTTTGTTGGCGAGACTTGTAGGTAGACATAGTCTCCTATCTCGAAACTTATTGGTTTACGCCTTCTATCTACATAACTCTTCTGTCGGGACTTGGTGGTCTTCAGATTAGCTTGAATGACCCGTACTTTTTCCTCGGCCTGCTGCACTAGATCGGGTCCAAGTATGACTCTTTCTCCTTCTGCCGACCAGTTGAACGGTGTTCTGCAACTACGGCCATAGAGTGCCTCAAAAGGCGACATCTTGATACTTTCTTGGTAACTGTTGTTGTACGAGAATTCCCCAATGACAGATAGGTATCCCAGCTTTTTCCATGCTCCAGGATGCAAGCTCGGAGCATGTCTTCAAGGATCTAATTTACCCTTTCAGTTTGGCCATCTGTCTGTGGATGGTAGGCAGAGCTATGGATTAATCTAGTCCCTGGCGATTCATGGAGTTGCTTTCAAAATCGACCTATGAACTGGGTACCTCGGTCGGAGATTATGGTCTTGGGCACTCCGTGCAGACACACCATTCAGTCAATGTAGAGCTGGGCATACTTCTTCATACTGTATCTGGTAGACACAGGAATGAAATGGACAGTCTTGGTCAAACGGTCCACTATGACCCAAATAGAGTCCAATCTCTGAGCCGTCATGGGTAACCCAACAATAAAGTTCATGCTGATATCTTCCCATTTCCAGGACGGAACACTTAAAGGTTGCAACAATCCTGCACCTTACAGATGGTCTGACTTCACTCTCCGGCAAGTGTCACACTCTGCTATGTACCGCGTGATCTTTCTTTTCATCCTTGTCCACCAAAACTTCTTCCTCAGGTCCTAGTACATCTTGTTGCTGCCAGGATGAATTGAGTATTTGGACAAGTGAGCTTCATCCATGATCTTCCTTCGGAGCTCGTGATCTTTAGGCACTACTAATCTGTTCTTGAACCAAAAAACTCTGTTTTCGTCTTCCCGGAAGCACTGCATCTTCTTCTCATTTAGTCCTTGCCTAATCTTATCCATGCCCTTGTCAAGTTGCTGGGCTTTGGCCATCTGGCCCTAAGTGTCGGAACTAAGGCTAGATTGTAGAGGGATCCATGGGGTAAAATTCGTAAGGTTGGCTCTGGTTCTTCGGTTGTAATCCCTTGATCTAAGTAGTGGCAGTGAGCGTTCCTACTCAGTGCATCTGCGACCACACTGGCCTTGCCTGGATGGTAGTGGATCTCCAGTTCATAATCCTTAATTAATTCCAACTATCTTCGTTGCCTCATGTTCAACTCATTTTGAGTGAAGATGTACTTTAAGCTCTTGTGGTCTGTGTAGAGATTGACTAGATTTCTTAGTAAATAATGCCTCCACACCTTCAGAGCTAACACCACAGCTGCCAACTCTAAGTCTTGTGTAGCTCATACTTACGGAGTTACCTTGAAGCATAAGCAATAACCCGTCCTTCTTGCATTAACACGCAACCAAGTCCAATATCTGATGCATCACAATACATGTCAAAGGGCTTGTTCAAGTCCGATTGGGCGAGTACCAGTGCTGTGGTTAAGTGTTTCTTCAGAGTTTGAAAAGCCTCTTCACACTTTTCCGTCCATTTAAACTTCTGATCTTTCTTGAGCAGCTCTGTGATAGGTTTGGAAATCTTGGAGAAGTTGGGGATGAAGCGACGATAATAACCAGCTAGTCCCAAGAAACTTCGCACTTTGTGGACTGTCGTGGGTGCCTTCCAGTCAACGACATCCTGCACCTTCCAAGGATCCACAGAATTGCCTTCAGCGGACACCACGTGACCCAAAAATTGGACTCACTCAATCCAGAATTCACACCTGCTGAATTTGGCATAGAGTTGATGAGCTCTTAGTCGTCCGTAGGACTATCCAGAGGTGCTCAGCATGTTCATTGGCGGTCTTTGATAGAGCTGGAGTGCCCGATCTTTCGGTGAGTGAAGATAAATTTGATTTGGTGGAAGTAAACCCTCACGATCTGACTACGACGAGCAAGCCCGAGGCGCCAATACAATTGCTGAACCAACTTCCGATGGTTACCAACCTTGCTGGCGCAAGATCAGCCTGATCACGAACATCGTTTCCTGCGCGCAATCGAAGAACAAGCAAGAAAGAGATGCAAGCAATCTAATGTATTACTTGAAGGTGGAGTTCTGAATACACGTGGCAGCACTGTAATGCGTGCGACGGCTGTGCTAAAGCTAACAATTAAACAAAACTCGAAGACTAACAGGGGCGCAGCCCCGGACTAAATACACAAGAATGGGGGCGCAACCCTAAGGTGGGGGTGCGGCCAAGGAGGGCGCGCGTCCCTAGGTGGGGGCCCACATGGCGCGCGCGCGACAAGGGCTGAACGCACGTGCGGCTCTAGCTGGTTTGATCGCCTATCGATGCTTCTGGACCTTGGTTCCGTAGCAGCGTGACATAGTTGAGTTCCCGAGCACGGGCCCGAGTCATTGGGCCTTGATATGGCGCCACAGCTGAAGTCGAAGTAGAGTCTGACTCGGTCATGGCATCAGGCGCAGCCTGAGGAAGTGGAGGCGCAGGTGCTGCTGTCGAAGAGTTGATGTCCTCATCAGACAGCTCCGCTCAGTACTCCCCGCGCTCCACCACAGTGCCATTTAGCTCCCACTCCACTCCCTTCAGCTCCCTGCCAAAGTTGTCGCTCTGCGCCGCCCTAAATCGCCAGGAACGTGTCGCCATCTACCTCGGTCCGGAGCGCCCCCACCTCCATGGATTCTTTGATTTCTTCCTCACCACTGGAAGGTGGTTTGATTCCTTTCTCCGGCTAGCTACTCTACTCCTTGCGCTCCTCTTTGACACGTTGATGCTCACAGAAACTCACCGGAGCTGCCAGAACCCACCTGCCGCCGTCGGTCCGCCATCACCGCCGCCGCGACCTTCACATCAACACGTTACTCCCGGCCATCTCCGATGCCCTAGCTGACTCGGCTTGCTTTCTCACATCATGGTGAAGCTCTTGTACATCTCCTTTAGTTCTCTACTGCACTCTTCCGCCGTGCACCTCGCCGGAGTGGCGCTTCATTGCAGCTTCTCGTTGCTGGCCGCCTTCTGGCCGTCGCCGGCGACCAATTCCACCTCCAGCGTGTGCGCCTTGGCTTGCTGAGCACCAATCTGGCCAGCTCCAGCGGAACCTCGCCGCCGTTGAGCTCGTCGGAGCTCCTCCCGCCCCTGTTTTTCTTCTTTTTCAAATTTTTAAATTAATTTTGTTATTTCTAGTCTAGTTTGTAAAATGCATAGTAAATCACAGTGATCTCCTAAAAATGCATACTAAATTTTCTTGGAACCCTCTTAAAAGGCTTTAAACTTTTGCTAAAAAGCTTTATGATGAAAAGTCTATGGAACTTCCTAAATAAATAGTTTAAATGTTTGCTGTTTTTGAATTATTGCTGGAGTTCCATCGCTTTTCTGGAGCTGAGATTTGTGCCAGTGGTGTGTCATGGCATACATGACCCCATATAATTTCTCCATGATTTAATCTTAACAAAATTCTATCCATGCATGTAACTTTTCTCAAAACTATCATTTTAATCCAATATTTTCTGAATTACATTGTGAATGTCAACCAAAAATCATATCACCTATTCAAAACTTTAGTTTAGATGCTTGCAAGTGCATCTATCCAGTTTCATGATTTTATCATGCAGTTTAGTGCCTTTTCTTGAATTTTTAATTTTAATTAACAGAAACTTGCATGAATTTTTATAAAATCCAGAGACTTCAGTTCAACCTCAACTCAACTCTAAAAATCATATTTCTGAGAGTAATATCAACTAAAAATAATCTCCTGGCAGGATCTGAAACTTCATTTTAGTCCATGGTCGTTAGGTAAATAATTTACTTTATTAGCTGCCGTAGTTGAAAATCGTTAAGTGTTAAGTTAAACTCACCTTGACATGAGTAAACTCTTTAGAAGTAATGATGAAAACACCATAATATGAATGATGAAAACACCATATTATTAATGATGAAAACACCATATTATCATATCACTAAAGGTAGCATCCTAATGTTTGCATCATGTAGACGTCGAAGCGAATGAGGTAGTTGTGGACCCGGAGCCCACGTTCACTAAAGAAGCTCCCGCCACCGAAGCAGGAGATCAAGTCAAGCCCCGATGCACAACCATTTTATGAAGGGCGCAACCTCGTCTGATAAAATCGTACGGTTGCTTATCCAGGATCATTCGGGGTGTCGCTTGGCGAAGCAAGAGACCATACAGTACAAGAATTAATGAGGACACGTAAATATGATTTAAGTGTACATTAGGTCTGAAGGTTACATCATTTGGTTCAGAGATTAGAAATGCAGAAACGTAGTTTCTGAAAACAAGCGTGAGACCGCAGAAACTAATAATTTACAACTCGACGATACAATTAAGCACACCAGCCCTAGGGTGCTTAATCTTCATAGGCCGGAGAAGCGGAAGCTACTCGAAGTTCCACTCCGAGGGTGCTTCCCCTTCCCAACCACCAAAGCCATAAGAACCAAAGTTAGAGGATTCACCTGCAAAACAATTAATCCGTAAACCCTGAGCAACTAATACTCAGCAAGACTTACCCGTCAACATGACCATCTAATGACCGACTCCTAGAATGCAGGGAGTGTTTGTGGAAGCTGGCCTGATATTGCGAAAGCAGCACTAATTGTCTTTTCCATTTTTAGCCAAGTTAACAGGGTTCGTTATTAACAACTAAATGTGCCACTATGCTAAACAATCAAGAATTTAGCACGACAATTCAGGGTTGAAACAGCCAATTCATCACACTGTCACTTATTACAAATCGTTGCGGCAAAAAGGAACAAGTGGTTCTCTTAACCATGAGAATCGGCAATTATAATTGATTTACATCCTGCATGAGAAACCCGAATTGCGTGACACGTGCACCCTCGAATGAGTCACACGTGGCTTCCTTTCGCAACATCGTGACAGAGTTGGCCCAAGATCCATCTCTCCAAGGACATGGTCCTCCAGGCGATGCCCTACATCCCTGTACGGCCCCAAGCCTTTTCCACTAGCACGAGCCTAAGAAACAAAAATTGCGAATCCATCCACCATGACGGTCCATTCACCCGGAAAAAGAGATGGCCAATTGTCCAATAAAACACAATGAGCTATGTCGGTTTCCTGGTCCCATTTACCAGTATGCATTCGGTACACAACTCGAACTTGACCAATGCAACCGCACCTGATAAGGTTTCAGATTTTATTCAGATGTTAACTCGTGTTCCTCGGAATTAGTTCTTTCATCCAACATGAGTAGTCTCCAAACTACTCATGATCTACCGTTTTCCTGCCCTTAATGCGTCGCAGTTTATCGTGATGACTTTAATCAAGACATCCCATAGGAAATTCCTATCAAGTCATGCAACTAGATTTTCACGGCAGTTTACTCGAACTTAATGCACAAGCAATTCCTACACACATAGTGTTCAACATAAAATTTGCAAAACATAGGTGTGCACCGGGCCTTATCTTGGTCTGCAGAGAAGTCAGCACACTCAAGAGAGAAGTTAGTCCTGCGGCTGCCTCCTCCGAAGTCGTGTTCTCCGTCGGGATTTCCAAATCGATCCCTATATGATGCAAATGCAATTGTGAGATGATGATGGCTAAGACTTAGCAAAATAAAGGGTGGTTACTTCATTAACATGGCGTGGTTGAAAAAGGGTGCTCAAGACATTATTAATGATGTTAACCTCTATTAAGTTAATTGAAGTATCCCATCCCTAAGTATAGTTAGTGGTGTCGTAATTATTTTTATAGTGAGTGCAAGTGAAAAAGATGATTTCCTTAACTTCCTGATGTTTTTGTGCAATGAAAATTTTATGCAAGTGAAATGATGGGCTCAGGAACATTTGTACCAAATATGGTGATTTTTCCTAAAAATATTAAAAAGATATAATAAATGAATTCATGTATAGATTTTGAGCAATATTTAGGGAAACAGAGGTTAGACATGTCAAATTAATTTGTAACTTTTTGTGGTGTCAAATTGTATAAAAAGAGGCCTTCTGTCCAAAAATCAAGATTTTTAGACGGTCAAATTATTTATAAAAAATTCGAGGACAGTTTTAATTCTAAGAATTATTGTGCCCAAACAATTCATTAACATAAATGTTTGAATATTCAGGTGATGGATCAGATCAAGAGGAATCCAACAAATTTTAGTTTGCAATTTTCTGAGCAGTATTCGATTTTTGGTGAATTTTACAAGTTTTAGGTCATTTTCTCGGAATTGAATAAAATGGAACTGGGCTGGGCCCGCTTGTCAGCCGCACAAAACAGAGGAGGACGGCACTCGGGCGGCACCCCAATGGCGCTTGACGGCAGTTCTCACTGGAGAAGCACCGGCGGCGACCACCGTGGTGTCCAACGCGCTCAGCACGGCACATGGAGCAACCTCGACGAAGAAGAGGCGGCGGGGCTCACCGGAGCGTGGCCGGCGGCGGTTGGTCGGTGAAGACGACGGTGGTGGTGGCGTTCCATGAGCTCGGTGGTCGGGGAGGGGCGACAGAGGACGGTGCGAGCAACTGGGAAGTGCGACGGAGTCGCCGGGCAAGGAGGGAGGCCGGGAAGATGGCCGGAGCTATGTCGTCGACGAGAGTGTGGCGGCGCGGCAGAGCTCGGGTGATAGCACGGCCGAAACGTCGTCCCTGGTCCATGGCGTGAATTAGGGCCGAGAAAAATGGAGAAAGGATAGCAAGAATACCTCGTCGGACAAGGAACCGGCTCGGCACTCATCGGTGGCAAAGCTTTGGTCACGGCGGCAATGGCGGACCATGGTGGTGCTCCGGGAGGAAGAAGGAAGGAAAATGGAAGGGAAAGAGAGGAAGTAAGCCAGTGGGGGAAGAGAAAGGAGTGCGAGACGCTCAGGAGGAATTTTTACGCGCGCACGCGGGCGATGATGGCCGGCGGACGGCGCTCATACAGGGGGTAGGCGGCCGGACGGTGGTAGCAGCGGCGCGCGCGGGAACGAGTTAAGGCGCACGTCGCCTTACCGCGCCTTGCTTGCTTTGGCGCTCGGTGACAGGGCGGCACGCACGGAGTGGCTGGAGTCATGGCGCGCCGGTGGAGCAAGGACAAGCCGATGTGGGAATAGTGCTCGGCCGGCCGGCGCCAACCAAGAGAAGGAAAAAGAAGGGAGGGAGGGAAAAGAGAAAAAAGGAAAAGGGGAAGGAGGAAGAGAGAAAAAATTAATTTGGCACTTTGGGAAATTTATTCTTCTCAAGGCAAAGTGAATAAATTTTAACTTTCCATTGCTTTTGGGCTCCACTAAAAAGATGGAAATGCTAGAAGTGTAAAGGAAATTAAAATTGGAATTTGAATTTTTATTTGCAAATTTGAGTTCTTTTGTCAATCCCTAGTCTCATTATTCATTTTTTAATCCCTTCGACAATTAGGTTTTCGACTCGGTGAACTTTGGAATTTTAGACCTTATACCAAGTATTACTGTTCTTTCATCCGGTTACGAGAGAGATTAGCGCGCGATTTTGATTAACTCCCAATTAACTAATTAATCATAGGAGAAAGAACTTTTCTATTTAATTTTAATCGGTGAATTGGATGCCGTTATTGTGTTACCACTCGCTCAATTGGATACACGGAAATTTCTAACTCTTAATTGAGCATTGCTAATCTTAATTAGCTTAGTTGATTTTCTAGGGTTATCGTGAGGTGTCACAGTTTTCCCCTTTATCACTATGTGTCGTGTATGTGCATTAGATTTCCAGGAGTTGATTGAAACCCTAGCTGCATATGTCTCCTTAGGGAACCCTATCGGCATGTTGGTATAGGTAGCCCGTGATAGCATGCTATGCTTAGCTATACTTACCGGTAGAAGTCGAGCAGAGTGGACGCTGCTCACGACTGCTAGGAGTAGAATGAAACTACCTCCTGACACATGTAGAACATGGCTATATATGATTAATGGATGATAAAACAGGAGGGTCAGACAGTGGAAAGGTAGGTCGGCAACTGGACCGGGTCCAGGGTGATCGTAGTCTTATCTGATCCATGTGATCCGAGCTTGATCGAGCATTGAATGTACTATCATCTGCTGGGTAATGATGGGTCCCAGTAAATAACGCGGACCCGTCCCAGAAAACTCAGTCAAGGATGGACCCTGTCTCGCAAGGACCCTATTGGGCAATGCTCGGTGAAGTGAGCACACATGGTACAACACAGGCAGAATAAACAATAATCTTGTACAGGATGAGAGAATTTAATACATCGTGGTTCTATAAATTAAAATTTAAGTCTTACATCATTAGAGTATGAACAAAGTTTTGAAAATCACAAAACATACAGTGGAAGACTTTAACGGGGTACAGACTCTGACTCATAATTAAGCAAAAGTATGGGCCTTGGCCATTGGCACCATACTACTAGCCACACAACATTCACTGCGGCGACTCGCGACGCTCCCATTGGAGGTTCTCGAACTCCGGACGAGATTCTTCCCACTGGTAACTATCATCCTGGGTATACGCATCGACGTCTGAAAACCACGTATTCGCGAAGCGTGAGCTTCTAAGAAGCTCAACAAGACTGAATGGTCAAATTGGCTATCTACAGCCGACACCTAGACATGCTGGCTGACTCAAGGTAGGTTTCTTACCAAAGGACTCGCATTACCTGAACTAGTCTTGGTCAAGTTGTAGCTCAGGTTAAGTGATTAGAATCATAACTTTAGTTTGCACTGATCTAGGTAATCATAATAGAATAATAGATAATAATCCTCATATCTCAGTCATTATCCTTATAGCTCAACAACTTAATTATAATGTGGTGCATTTCACAAGCGAAGTCACAAACTAGGAGCGACAGCGATTCGAACCGATTTACACCTGTAGGAATAAACTAATCATATGACACGTGCGCGTTCCAGGCCGCACGTGGCAACCATTCACACCAGGTCCTGCAAAGTCAATTCCCTCCTACGCCTACCTTAGCAGTGCCGCATCCCACCAGAACACACGCCCCGGACGGTTTCTGTGGAGTTTTCACAATTCCCCTCCCAGATCGCCTCCGAATTAGACACCGTAGGGCAGGTTCGACTTTGCAATCACTAGGCTACGTAGGTTTACTGGGCTCCATTCTACCCAGCACATGATCAGTACATTAAATGCTCGATCAGACTCGGACCACACGGATCAGACAAGACTATGGTTATCCTGGACCTGGTCCAGTTGCCGACCTACTTTATACCTTGTCTGATCCTCTAACTTTTAACTTTCCTTAATCATCCATAGTCATGTGTCATATGTTTTGTATGAAAGCTTCAATCAAACCCTAGCAGTCGCGAGCAGCGTCCGCTCTGCTCGACTAAGCATAACATACTATAATGGTTACCTAAACCAATTACCGATAGGGTTTCCTATGGAAAACAGATGCAACTAGGGTTTCAACTCCTAGAAACTTAATGCACAATCATGACACTTAGTGATGAAAGGAAAAATTTTAAAACAGGTTGTGCACCGGGGCTTGCCTTGGTCTTCGAAGTTGGTGTTGGCTGCTTTTTCGGGAATTGAAAACTCCGGATCGACAACTACCTCGTTCGCTTCAGAGTTGACATGATGAAATATGAATAAGATGAGTTGTAATTAAATTAAATAATATAATATGGTGTTTTCATCATAGATTACTATGGTATTTTCGTCATTCCACTTAGGGTTTTAGGGTTAACCCTAATAATTAAATTCGGCATTTTATTTAAGAATTTATTTTTATTGAGTGTGGAGCTAAGTGAAACTTCACATTTTTACCAAGAGACTACTTTCAGTTGACAATGCTCTTTGTGACACCCTAGGTGTCACGTAAAAGGTTATCGACATATTTAAACCCTAGAAGTCAAATCACACACTTAAAAGCAAAATTTACACAAGAAGTAAAAAGAAATGGTGCTTGAAATGCTCTAAGGAATCAATGAAAAATTTGACACACAACAGAACACTATAGCTAAGTTCAGAAAAATCTCAACTAACAGTGTCGAAATTCTGTTAACAGGAATTAAATCCAAATCCTACCTCATGGCTATCAAAATTTCCACAGAACCCTAGCCATATTTTTACATAACAATTAAGTACACTTCATAGTAGGATTTCGGGAAATTATTCAGAATTTTTGGAAAATATTTAGACCTCTTAAAATTTCACACAAACTATAATCATCTTGAAAATTCAAGAATTTTTAGAAGCCAAATCATGACCTTAACGCTAAATGAAAAGTGCTCCAAATAAATTTCTGAGCCTACAAAAAAAGTTTCAAAAAATTTTTAAGCTCGGGAATTGTGCCATTTCATTGATTGCATTCCAGCTTAAAAAAAAATCAATCGGCGCTTGCCAGGCGGGCTACAGTGACGCCCCCCGCGCGACAGAGCGGCGGGCGGCAGGGCACCGCGCCCTGGCCGACACGGCCTTTGGCACGTCGTGCTTTAAGTCCCGGCCGGTGCTCCCTCTCCCGCGCTCCCTCTCTCTCCCTCTCTCTCCCGTTTTCCCCACTGCCGCGCCATGCCCGCGCATAGTGCCGCACCGCCAGCCCTTTTCCCGCCGCCCCCCCCCTCCTGGTCCCCCTCTCTTATCCAACTCCGAGCGTCTTAAGGGCACACCCGAGCCTCCCTATTCCGCCCCAAGTCTAACTCCCCCTCCTCGGCGCACAATTTCGTTTCGTCTCGCTCAGACGCCGCCACCGCCATTGCCGCCATTACCCCGTACGTAGCCAGCCCCCTACGGCAAGCCCCGTGCTCCGCCACCGTGCCGAACGGCTTCCTCGCACCTTCTACTAGCTCTCGGACCACCAAGGTCCTTCCCGGTATACCCTATCGCCGGGAATGTGGTTTTCTCCTCCCCCGGCCCGAAGCACTGCCGCCGGTGGTAAGACGTCAAATTCATCGCCATGGTGCAACCCTTTCTCGACTCTTCGCTCTGGCTACTTCCTCTAACCCGTGTGCATTCCTTTGACTTGCCCTCGTTCAAAGAGTGTCGCCGGAGAAGAAGCCCACAGCGCGCCACCGTCGGATCACCCTCGCCGCCGCCGTGACCTCACCGCCGAACCCCTATCTCCGGTCACCCCCGAAGCCGTTGGCACCCTCCACGGAGTTCGCCTCGGCCTGGTGAAGCTCTCCACACTATCTTCTGTACCTGGCACCCCCCCCCCCTCCTCCTCTGCGCTGCTTGCCGGAGTTCGGCCCTGCCGCCGGGCTCGAGCTCCTCTGTTCTGTCCTCTCTTTTTCCTTTTAAATATTCCTTTCCCTATTAATTGGTCCACCTTGCAAAGCATGTAACAAATCTTGGAAAAATCTAAAAATGCCAAACCTAATTTTATTTTAATCCTTGAACACTGAACAAATTTATTGTTAAAGCACTTTTTAGCAAATGACCAAAAAATTACAGAATTAATTAGAACACTCCTTTCTGTTTTTGAATTTTAATTTGAATTCTAGAACAATGCTAGGCTAATCTTTGATACACAAATACACCATGATATTACACACCTTCTGGAATTTTAGGAGGATTTTAGGACCACGAAATTGTATGTAACCCTATTGAATTACTTCAATCTGCCTAGTTAAAGGACTACTTTCTAAAATGCATTGTAAAAGTCATCTAAAAGGGTTAGACCCAAAAGCAAAGTGAGTTTTAGTGCTCATGAATGCCCACATAATATTTCATAATTTTATTCTAAGTTTTACTAGTGCTTTCTGATTTTATAAGATTTAAAAACAGGAACTTTGATGAATTTTTATAAAATATAGAAAATTCATCTAGGCCCCAACCAAAGCTCAAAATGCCTATTTCAGATAGTGCTGTCAATTAAAAATAATCTTGAGGTATAATTAAAAGTTTCATTTTTGACCCTAGGTTAATAGTCGGAGTGGTTAAATAATTATTAATCCAGAAAAAATTATCGAATTAACATTAACCAAAGTTGAAATTCTTATTTTAAACATATACCAACTAAAAGTCACCTCATGAGAGTTGAATAGAAATTCTTTAAAACATCATTCAAAGATTAAGAATTGAAAATTCGACGACGTCGAGGACTTAGGGTTAACCCTAACCCCTAAACGTCAAAACCCTAGTTAATCATTTACAAAGGCATTATGACCTTTTTTCATTGAACTTATCTTAATCATACTGCATTATGTAGCTCCTGAAACGCACGAGGTAGCTGCAGGTTCGAGTTCTTCAATTTCCTCGGAAGACATCAACAACAACGCCGGAGAACCAGGCAAGCCCCAGTGCGCAACCGATGTTTAAAATTTTGCTTTTATAACTCAGTGTGTCTTGTTTGTGCATTAAGTGCTAGGAGTTGATTGAAACCCATTGCTTTGTTTCCCATAGGGAACCCTAACGGTAGCTGGTATAGATACCCTTAGTATGCTATGCTTAGCAGATAACTGTCGGTAGAAGTCGAGCAGAGTGGACGCTGCTCGCGAGTGGTAGGAGATATTGAATGAAACCATTACATGAGATGTGCCACATGTTTGTGAATAAGTAAGAAAGATAAAAGATTGAGGGTCAGACCGGGTACAAGTAGGTCGGCGACTGGTCCGGGACCAGGGTGACCGTAGTCGGGTCTGATCCGTGTGGCACAGCTGGGCAAGTATTGAATGTACTGATCGTATGCTGGTTGATATGAGCCCCAGTAAACCTACGTAGCCTAGTAATTGCAACATCGAACCTGTCCTACGGTGTCTGATCAGGAGGAGATCTGGGGCGGGCAGCGTGGGAACTCCACAGAAACCGTCTGGGACGTGTTGTCTGGTGGGATGCGGCGCTGCTAAGGCATGCGTAGGCTGGAATTGACGTTGCAGGAGCTGGTGTGTACGGTTGCCACGTGCCAGTCTGGGACACGCACATGTCGTACGATCAGGTTAACCCTGCAGAGGTATAAAAATCGGTTCGAACCGCTGTCGCTCTCAGCTATGTGCTTACTTGAACTCTCTGTTACATTCTAGTAAATAGGTTGAGAAACAATGAGAATGAATTATGATTATTACTATTGCTATTGTTGCTTCTGTTATGTTTGATTAGTTCAGGGCGAACTAAATTTATATTCTAATCACTTAATCTGGTGCTAAAATTTGACCAAGAGTAGTACAGGCTTGCGAGTCCGTTTTTGAAAGTAAACCCACCCGAGTCAGCCAACATGTCTAGGAGTCGGCTGTAGTCAGCCACGTTGACGGGTAAGTCTTGTTGAGCTTCTTAGAAGTTCATGCGTTAGCGATATGTGGTTTTCAGGCGCCGACATGTAGGACCAAGCTGGTAGCATCCATTGGGAGGAGTCTCACCCCGAGGTCGGGAACCTCTAGTGGGAATTGTGCGAGTCGCCGCAGTGAACATTGAAGTGGCTAGTAGCATGACGCCCGTGGGCATGGTGCATGTTTTTGCTTAAGTCTGAGCGTCGTAGTCTATAAACATTCAAGTCTTTCACTGTTGTGTTTTCAAAAACTTTCGCGTACTCTGAATCAATGTAAGACCTAACTCCAAAGTTATGAATTAATGTTGTATTAAATTCTCTCTCCTTGTAAAATTATTGCTGTTTATTCATGCCTCTGTTGTATCGTGTGTACGCTCGCTTCGCCGAGCGTTGCCCAACAGGATCCTGGCTCAACGACCGATCGGATCCGTCCCGAGACGAGGTTTTCTGGACGCGCCCGTGTCAGCTTTGATATCAGAGCTGTGTTGGGAAACGGTACAACGTTTAAGGCATATTTTCGAAAATTACGTGCGAGTGAGGTACGAGCCCTATTAGTTAATAGGTTATCAGGTGACAAGCTAACCTAGATCAGGAGCTAACTAAACCTAGTCTAGATTTACATTTCTGTAACGACGCACCTACGCTCAGGTAAGCAAGGTAAGGTACGCCGCTCGACTGCGGTGAAAGGTCGAGAAATCCTTGTTGCCTCTGCAACAGTAGCGTTCTATACCATGATGGTATGGAAGGAGGTATTATGTTCACTGTAACATAGTACGCCCCTTTGTCGTTTAGAGAGAAAAGCGGACCTCTACCATACAAGGTGTGGGTTACGGGCCTGTTGCGAATGCAGACCTTCGCAACAGTGGAGTCTTGTGTCTTTGGCACACAAGAGATGAGTTTGTTCCTCACGACTTCGGTTTTGCGGAACAATCTCATACCTCCGCTGCCTGAGGTAAAGTGCAGTCTGTCGCCGCGCAGGGAAGGTCGGACACGTGATCCCCGTACGTGACCTACTCGGGGCGACCCATATGGCAATAATATGGGTTGTTGTCTTTGTTTTGAGATGTATTCATATTACTGTCTGTGATGTCATCTTCTGCAGGTACACTAACCTCGGTATCGTAAGAAACGTGTAGTAACGTCTAACTTGAGTGCGATTCTGCCACCGCCTAAGCGTATATCCTTTTTACTTTTGTGAGGACGTATAGGCCGATGTAGGATTGCATTGCATATTAAAATTGTAAAACAAATAAAACCACCTAATAAAATAGAAATCAATTGCTGGTTAACAGAAAAAGGCTAACTATAACAATTAACTTGCTGAATTTAAGTAACAACCCCAACATGAAATAACCCAGCCGTTTGCTAAGTGGTGGGTGTGGATTTAACAGTAGTTTGGAAGAATGGGTAGCTACATAAAGGTTTAAAAGTGTCACATCAAACTTTGAATATCAATTATGTATAATCATGTTAGGGTCAAACCGAAAGCCTTCAGAATAAAAAAAAACCAACTTTAAATGTTTTCAAACCATTTCACTTTAAGGGGGAAGGTTCACCTCAACCTAGAAATCCTTTCATATCTTAGTGCTCTTTTCTAGACTGGCCCCCGTTCACTCGTCATGAGGATGTGAATGAGTGCAATATGGAGAAGTCGAGAAATCCTCTACCACTTGGATATTTTGCACCTATCAATATTCATTGCCAAGTGAATCACTTTGACCAAACTGTGAAACCATGTCCAAAAGCAAAACCTTGTCGCCTCCTGCGAAAGTCATCAGTCTCGACTTTCTCATTCAAACAACAGAAGGCTGCATCCTAGTATAAATTGAATTCTTCGATAACACCTCCTAAGGCCTGAGGAAATGTTCATATTTTCAGGTATACTTGTAGGCATACAACTCTTGTGTTCCAGAGCTGTTCCTGTACACTTTATAAATCACCTTTGTCTCCTTCTTTGGATCAATAGTTTGTAGTCAATCACCTGATATTATCTAGCTATTCGACAGATCTGAGTCTTCACATATCTCAAATTTTCCAAAACCTAGGAACGATGAAATCCTTCAAACTTATACTAAAATCATCCAGGAGCAAAAGTTTCATCAATAATGGCTGTAGCACTTTCCGGAATAGAAGAGCCTCTCCTAGACCCCCGTCATAGAGTATACATGGCACCAAATTCAACAAGCGAATCCTAAATAGAACTCTTCGTAAAAAATTGAGCCTTTTTGCAGTACTGTCCTCGATGAGAAGATTGTCTCCTTGACAGGTCAACTTAGATGGTAAAGCACCTTGGACTCTCTGTGTGACTATCGATGAAAAAAAAAGGGGTCAATAGTGGAGCAGGAAGTGGACCTAACTATGGAACAAACATGGCCATTTGGTTAGCACCAAAAACCTTTAGAAGGAATAGTTGATAAGTTATCAAACTATCATTACCTAGCTCCAAATTCACCTTTCCACGTCCGATAACTTTAGAATCAGAAACTTTACCTACTAACCAATAAAATGTAAAGGAATACAGGGAAATATTCATTACGGAATAGGAAAGTTATGTGTAACCGTTACTTGATCAGAATAAATTTTGTGGTAGCCAAGTTAGCATTCACATGTAAACCCTCCTAAACTGTTGAAGTGAAGCTCTTCCTTTTGTTTGTTCCGAAGCCACATCATAGCTAAAATCAATTACTTCGGAATATCCTTCCAATCACTTGAAATCCTATCTCCTTTGAACGAGCGAGAGTCCCTATAAGCTTTTAGCCATCATCCGCAAAACCATCCTTTTACATCTTCATAGACTCTGATGATTCATTATCCCCTGACTCATCCTTACTGAGAGGTTTTGTTCTCAGAAAATCACAATTTTGCTTTTGAATTGTGCCGGTTCGCCCAGGCGCTTCTCAAAGTCAAAATGGTGATATGATGGGAGCATCATCCTTTAATCATGATGGGAAATCCTAATCCTAACATTCTTCTAAACGGATAGCGTATCATCCGGAGTATGTAACCGGGATGAGTAATGTTATGATTGGAAATTCCTTATCTTGACCAATTACCAGGTCCTTACAGAAATACTCTAGCCCCTTTCCTAGCCATGTTGTGCTTGGTTTCTCTCATTTGTACCACTAACCGTATCCTTGGACCCACCTACAACTGACCCTTGTGGGAGGCCAATATCTGGGCCACCCTAGTTTGGAGTCAAAGACAAGATGGCATGCTCTAACATCAGACCCTGCCATTTTGCGACCACACTCGAACAACCCCCCCCCCACCACCACATCCCCACCATATTTTGTCGTGAAATTTTAAACGACCAGCACTAAAGCCATTGACTTCAACGCGCACAAATGGGACAATTACCAAAAAGATCATAGAGGAGCCAGACACTAAGTCTGCTGGGCGCAAAGTCATATTTTATCATCTCACTTCCATATCATGGTACCAAGCCATTTTGACCCGTTTAGCTCATGCAGCATGATTTCAACCAAGATCGAGACTACCATATTCCTCCCTATCCGTATTAAACTTTCCACATATCTAAATATATTCCTTGTGATCTAGTTCTAAAACCATAACTTGATCTCTAGTTTTCTCCTCCTCCTTCCTGCTCATAAATCTCGGGACGAGATATCTTTAAGGGGGGAGGGCTGTGACACCCCAGGTCCCCAGGTGTCACGTAAAAGGTTATCGACAGATTTAAACCCTAGAAGTCAAATCACACACTTAAAAGCAAAATTTACACGAGAAGTAAAAAGAAATGATGCTTGAAATGCTCTAAGGAATCACTATGAAAACTTTGACACACAACAGAACACTATAGCTAAGTTCGAAAAAATCTCAACTAACAGTGTCGAAATCCTGTTAACAGGAATTAAATCCAAACACTAACTCATGGCTATCAAAATTTCCACAGAATCCTAGCCATATTTTTACATAACAATTAAGTACACTTCAGAGTAGGATTTTGGGAAATTATTCAGAAGTTTTGGAAAAGATTTAGACCTCTTAAAAATTCACACAAACTATAATAATCTTGGAAATTCAAGAATTTTTAGAAGCCAAATCATAACTTGAACCCTAAATGAAAAGTTCTCCAACTAAATTTCTGAGCCTACACAAAAAGTTTCAAGAATTTTTGAGCTCGGGAAGTGTGCCATTTCATCGGTTGCATTCTAGCCTAAAAAAAAATCAATCGGCGCTTGCCAGGCGGGCTACAGTGCCCGCTGCCTGCCCGACAGAGCGGCGGGCGGTAGGGCACCGCGCCCCGGCCGACACGGCCTTTGGCACGTCGCGCTTTAAGTCCCGGCCGGTGCTCTCTCTCCCGCACTCCCTCTCTCTCCCTCTCTCTCCTGTTTTCCCCACTGCCGCGCCATGCCCGCGCATAGTGCCGCGCCGCCGGCCCTTTTCCCGCCGCCCCCCCCCTCCTGGTCCCCCTCTCTTCTCTCACTCCGAGCGTCTTATGGGCACACCGGAGCCTCCCTATTCCTCCCCAAGTCTAACTCACCCTCCTCGGCGCACAATTTCATTTCCTCTCGCTCGGACGCCGCCACCGCCATTGCCGCCGTTACCCCGTACGTCGCCAGCCCCCTACGGCAAGCCCCGTGCTCCGCCACCGTGCCGAACGGCTTCCTTGCATCTTCTACTAGCTCTCGGACCACCAAGGTCCTTCCCGGTATACCCTATCGCTGGGAACGTGGTTTCCTCCTCCCCCGGCCCGAAGCACTACCGCCGGTGGTAAGACGTCAAATTCATCGCCATGGTGAAACCCTTTCTCGATTCTTTGCTCCAGCTACTTCCTCTAACCCGTGTGCATTCCTTTGACTTGCCCTCGTTCGAAGAGTGTCGCCGGAGAAGAAGCCCACAGCGCGCCACCGTCGGATCACCCTCGCCGCCGCCGTGACCTCACCGCCGAACCCCTATCTCCGGTCACCCCCGAAGCCGTTGGCACCCTCCACGGAGTTCGCCTCGGCCTGGTGAAGCTCTCCACACTATCTTCTGTACCCTGGCACCCCCGCCTCCTTCTCTGCGCTGCTCGCTGGAGTTCGGCCCTGCCGTCGGGCTCGAGCTCCTCTGTTCTGTCCTCTATTTTTCCTTTTAAATATTCCTTTCCCTATTAATTGGTCCACATTGCAAAGCATGTAACAAATATTGGAAAAATCTAAAAATGCCAAACCTATTTTTATTTGAATCCTTGAACACTGAACAAATTTTCTGTTAAAGCACTTTTTAGCAAATGACCAAAAAATTGCAGAATTAATTAGAAAACTCTTTTCTGTTCTTGAATTTTAATTTGAATTCTAGAATAATTCTAGGGCTAATCTTTGATCCACAAATACATCATGATACTACACACCTTCTAGAATTTTAGGAGGATTTTAGGACCACGAAATTGTATGTAACCCTATTGAATTACTTCAATCTGCCTAGTTAAAGGACTACTTTCTAAAATGCATTGTAAAAGTCATCTAAAAGGGTTAGACCCAAAAGCAAAGTTGAAGCTTTAGTGCTTATCAATGCCCACATAATATTTCATAATTTTATTCTAAGGTTTACTAGTGCTTTCTGATTATAAGATTTAAAAAGAGGAAATTGAGGAATTTTTATAAAATATAGAAACTTCATCTAGGCCCCAACCAAAGCTCAAAATGCCTATTTCAGAGAGTTCTATCAACTAAAAATAATCTTGAAGTATAATTAAAAGTTTTATTTTTAACCCTAGGTTAATAGTCGAAGTGGTTAAATAATTATTAATCCAGAAAAAATTGTCGAACTAACATTAATCAAAGTTGAAATTCTTATTTTAAACATATACCAACTAAAAGTCACCTCATGAGAGTTGAATAGAAATTCTTTGAAACATCATTCAAAGATTAAGAATTGAAAATTCGACGACGTCGAGGACTTAGGGTTAACCCTAACCCCTAAACATCTAAACCCTAGTTAATCATTTACAAAGGCATTATGACCCTTTTTCATTGAACTTATCTTAATCATACTGCATAATGTAGATCCTGAAGTGCACGAGGTAGCTGCAGGTCCGAGTTCTTTAATTTCCTCGGAAGACGTCAACAACAACGCCGGAGAACCAGGCAAGCCCCGATGCACAACCGATGTTTAAAATTTTGCATTTATAACTCAGTGTGTCTTGTTTGTGCATTAAGTGCTAGGAGTTGATTGAAACCCTAGTTGCATTGTTTCCCATAGAAAATCCTAACGGTAGCTGGTATAGATACCCTTAGTATGCTATGCTTAGCAGATAACTGCCGGTAGAAGTCGAGCAGAGTGGACGCTGCTCGCGAGTGGTAGGAGATATTGAATGAAACCATTACATGAGATGTGCCACATGTTTGTGAATAAGTAAGAAAGATAAAAGATTGAGGGTCAGACCGGGTACAAGTAGGTCACCCTGGTATGGGCCCCAGTAAACCTACGTAGCCTAGTGATTGCAACGTCGAACCTATCCTACGGTGTCTGATTAGGAGGAGATCTGGAGCGGACAGCGTGGGAACTCCACAGAAACCGTCTGGGACGTGTTGTCTGGTGGGATGCGGCGCTGCTAAGGCATGCGTAGGCTGGAATTGACGTTGTAGGAGCCGGTGTGAACAGTTGCCACGTGCGAGTTTGGGACACGCACGTGTCGTACGATCAGGTTAACCCTACAGAGGTATAAAAATCGGTTTGAACCGTTGTCGCTCTCAGCTATGAGCTTACTTGAACTCTCTGTCACATTCTAGTAAATAGGTTGAGAAACAATGAGAATGAATTATGATTATTACTATTGCTATTGTTGCTTCTGTTATGTGTGATTAGTTCAGGGCGAACTAAATTTATATTCTAATCACTTAATCTGGTGCTAAAATTTGACCAAGAGTAGTACAGGTATGCGAGTCCGTTTTTGAAAGTAAACCCACCCGAGTCAGCCAACATGTCTAGGAGTCGGCTGTAGTCAGCCACGTTGACGGGTAAGTCTTGTTGAGCTTCTTAGAAGCTCACGCGTTAGCGATATGTGATTTTCAGGCGCCGACATGCAGGACCAAGCTGGTAGCATCCATTGGGAGGAGTCTCACCCCGAGGTCGGGAACCTCCAGTGGGGATTGTGCGAGTCGCTGCATTGAACATTGAAGTGGCTAGTAGCATGACGCCCGTGGGCACGATGCATGCTTTTGCTTAAGTCTGAGCGTCGGAGTCTGTAAACGTTCAAGTCTTCCGCTGTTGTGTTTTCAAAAACTTTCGTGTACTCTGAATCAATGTAAGACCTAACTCCAAAGTTATGAATTGATGTTGTATTAAATTCTCTCTCCTTGTAAAATTATTGCTGTTTATTCCTGCTTGTGTTGTATCGTGCATACGCTCGCTTCGCCGAGCGTTGCCCAACAGGATCCTGGCTCAACGACCAACCGGATCCGTCCCGAGACGAGGTTTTTTAGGCGGGTCCGCGTCACTCTTTGAAATAGGAATTTTAAAATTTGATTGAGGTCAAACTGAATTTCCTAGATTTTATAAAAATTCATTTAAATTCCCTGTTAATCACGAAATTTTATACATGCACCACTGAGCATCTAAGCTAAGTTTTGGTTAAAGGTTTAGATTTTTGGATGACTTTCATAATGTATTTTAGAAAATAACAATTTGAGTTGGCAGTTTGGAGTATTTTTAATGACATGCATATCTGTTTGTGGCTGTAAAATCATAAGAAAATTATAGGGGATGCACACTACCATGGTACACTATTGATTCAAGTTTCAACCCTAGCACCTCTCTGGAACTCCAATTAAAATTTAAAAACTAAAAGGACTAATATATTTATTGAGGAAGTTCCTTGAACGTTTTTAAAAAAGTGCTTCAGTAGTAAATTAGTGCATTTTATAAGGATCCCAACAAATTTTGGGTTGGCATTTTTAGATTTATCCTTGATTTACTAGACATTTTACAAAACAGGCTAATTAATAGGAAATCGAAATTCAAAATGAAAGAGGGGCAGAAACAAGGGGGGGGGGGGGGGGCGTCGGGCGGTGCTCCGGTGAGAAATTGCAGGTGGGGGAGGCCTCGTCGGTGATGGGGAAGGGCTGAGGGGAGTGCCCCGGGCTCGAGAGCGGCCAGGGGTTCCCTAGAAACACAACAGCAACTGGCGCCAGCTAGCGGAGAGCAGCGCGCGATGGCGGCGGCGCCAATGGCCACTCCGGTGAGCAATTGGTGGCGCGGCAATGCACGGTTCTGCTCGGGGTTTGGACCTAAGGCTTATACAAGTCATGGGGAGGACCGGCAACAATATGACGAGGACCGAAGCTCACCAGAAGTTCGTCGGCGACGGTGTGCATCGTGGTGGACGACGGTGGCTTCGCGTTCCCATCGAACGGGTGGACCGAAGATGTGACACCCCAGGTGTCACTTAAACAGTATCGACAGATTTAAACCCTAGCAGTTAAAATTCACTCGTTTAAAAGCAAATTCAACCTGAAAAATGAAAAGAAATAGTGTTTAAAATGACTTAAAGGAACGCTATGAGACGTTTGACAAACAACAGAACACTAAAGCAAAGTCCAGAAAAATCTTGACTAGCAGTGTCGAAACCCTGTTAACAGGGACTGAAAACCAAACCCTAATTCATGGCTATCAAAATTTCCATAGAACACTGACCATATTTTTACATAATAATTAAGTACACTACGAAATAGAATTTTGGAAATTTATTCAACATTTTTGGACAAGGTTTAAACCTCTTAAAAATTCACATAAGCTAAATTAATCTTGGAAATTCAAGAATTTTTAGAGTCCAAATCATGACTTGAACCCTAAATGAAAAGTGTTCCAAATAAAATTCTAAGTCTACATAAAAATTTTCAAAAATTTTAGAGCTCGGTAAGTGTGCCATTCCATTGAATTAAATACCAGCTTTAGTAATTAAATTAAAAAAAAAATTTTCAACCGTGCCGGGCGGGCAACAGCCCGCCCGACACGGCTTTGCAGGGCGGCCGGCAGGGGCAGCACGCCGCTCAGGCAGCGCCCCATGCCCTGCCCTGCCCGGTGCCGGCTCCCCCCCTCTGCTTCTTTCTTTCCCCCCCATTCTCTCTCTCCCACTCCCGTCTTCCTCCTGCGCCGCGCCGCTCGACAGGAAGCCGGCGCCGCCGCCCCTGCCTGTCCCCTGCCACGCTGCTCCACTGCCCTCCTCCCCCCCCCTCCGGTTCTATAAAAAGCGGCGTACTCTCTCTTCTCCTCCCCCTGCTTCCTCCCCCACGCGCGCGGCACCTCTCCTGCCCGGCCGCCTCCGCCATGGCTGCTCATACCGAGCTCCACGGCGAAGTCCATCCCCGGCCGTTCCCCGATCCAATTCCCTCGACAAAGCAGTGCCTCTCACCCCCGTGGAGCTTCCCAACCTCCCCAATTCCACCAAATCAAGCCACCTCGTCGGGAATTGCTCGCCGTCGCCGCCACCGTCGACCTCCACGGTGAGACCCCTCTTCCCGGCCGAAACCTCGACAATTATCATGTTGCCGAGCTTCGTCGTGTCTCGTAGATCATGAAAAGCCAAGGTTCGACCCCCGGCGACCACCCCACCGCCAGCCAGGCCTCGCCGGAGCTCGCCGGAGCACCACCCCTGTTTTTCTTTTTCTGTTTTTATTTTCCAGATTATTGCCCTGTCTTGTAAAATTCGTATAAATTCACACAAAAATCCAAAAATAGAAAAACAAAATTTGTTGGAAACCGCATGAAATGAACTAATTTTCTGTTAAAACACTTTTTAGCAAATGACTGAAAATTTGCAGAATTAATTAGAAACCCTCTTTTCTGTTTTTGAATTTTAATTTGAATTCTAGAGCAATGCTAGGGCTGCCCTTTGATCAAAAAATGCACCATGGCCACACACACCTCCTGTAATTTTTTGAAGATTTTTGGAACATGTGATAATATGTAACCCTATTGAATAACTGCAATCTGCCTAGTTAAAATACTATTTTCTAAAATACATTGCAAAAGTCCTTTTCAGTAATGAAACCCTAAATGAAAGTTGTAGATTTGAAGCTCATGAGTGACCACATAAAATATTTTAGACTGAATCAAAGATTTACTAGGTCATTCTGATTTTACAAGATTGGAAAACAGGAACTTCGATGAATTTTTATAAAATCTAGAAAAATCATCTTGGCCCCACCCAAAGCTCAAAATTCTTAATTCAAAGATTTCTATCAACTAAAAATAATCTTGAGGTTGAATTAAAACTTTCATCCCAACCCTAATTTTAGGCGTCGAGTAATCAGGGTTAACCCTAATTCTGGGCGTCGTCAAATCGGAACCCTAAATTACTATCGATAAAAGCAAAAAGTCTTTTCAATTAAACTTATCCTGCATCATGTAGATCTTGAAACGCCCGAAGTAGCTGCGGATCCGACTGCATCGACCCCCGCAGAAGAAGTCGACGTCAACGCCGAAGGATCAGGCAAGCCCCGGTGCACAACCAAGTTTTAACTTTTTCTTTTATAACCAAGTATGTCTTGTTTGTGCATTAGGTGCTAGGAGTTGATTGAAGCCATAGTTGCATTTGTTTCCCCTAGGAAACCCCGACGGTAGTTGTTGGATGCCCTTAGTATGCTATGCTTAGCCGATAGTTGTCGGTAGAAGTCGGGCAGTGTGAATGCTGCTCGCGAGTGGTAGGTTTTTAAATGAAGTTATTCGTGAGATGTGCCACAACATTGAGAATATGTAAGAAAGATAAAAGTTTGAGGGTCAGACTGGGTACAAGTAGGTCGGCGACTGGTCCGGGACCAGGGTGACCGTAGTCTGGTCTGATCCATGTGGTCCGAGACTGATCGAGTGTTGAACGTACTGGTCGTATGCTGGGTGTTATGGGCCCCGGTAAACCTACGTAGCCTAGTGATTGCAACGTCGAACCTGCCCTACGGTGTCTGACTAGGAGGCGATCTGGAGCGGACAGCGTGGGAACTCCACAGAAACCGTCTGGGACGTGTTGTCTGGTGGGACGCGGCGCTGCTAAGGCATGCGTAGGCTGGAATTGACGTTGCAGGAGCTGGTGTGAACGGTTGCCACGTGCGAGTCTGGGACACGCACGTGTCGTGCGATCAGGTTTCCCCCTGCAGGGTATAAAAATCGTTTCGAAACGCTGTCGCTCCCAGGAGTGAGTACGCTCGTGAAACGCACCACATTCTAGAGAGAATAGGTTGACACCCAATGGAAATGAATCATGATGATCAAATTATTATTATTGTCTGTCTTCCATGTATGGTTAGTTCAGTGCTAACTAAATTTACTTTTTCTAATCACTTAAACCTGTGCTAAAATTTGATAAGAATAGTGTAGGCTTTGCGAGTCCTTTTTGCAAATAAACCACCCCCATCAGCCTTCATGTCTAGGAGTCGGCTGTAGTCAGCCATTTTGACGGGTAAGTCTTGCTGAGCTTCTTAGAAGCTCACGCGTTAGCGCTTTGTGGTTTTCAGGCATCAGCATGCAGGACCCAGCATGTAGCTTCCAGGTGGAGGAGCCCCTCTTCGACTTCGGGAACCTCCATTGGGAGCTGTGCGAGTCGCCGCGTTGATTGTTGAAGTGGCTAGTAGTATGACGCCCGTGGGCACGGCGCATACTTTGCTTAAGTCTGAGTGACGGAGTTGTAATAGATTAAGTCTTCCGCTGTTTTTGCTAAAACTTTATTGCGTACTCTGAATTAATGTAAGACCTAAGTTACAAACTATGAACTAATGATGTATTAAGCCCTCTCTTCTTGTAAATTATTGCTGTTTATTCGTGCCTGTGTTGTATCGTGTGTACGCTCGCTTCGTCGAGCGTTGCCCAATAGGATCCTGGCTCAACGACTGAACGGACTCGTCCCGAAACGATGTGTTCTGGGCGGGGTCGTGTCAGAAGACCCTCTTGATGGATCGGGAGCTGCGCTACGATGAGAGGAACACGTTAGAAATGGTGAGAGGGACGGAGAATGGCCGGAAAATGGAGCTCACCGTGCAACCTTCGGGCGGCAATGGCGCGCGTCCGATCGAAGGAGGAAGGAAGAGGAGTGGCACGCTGTGGAGAAGGAAAAAGGGGTGTGGGGGAAGTGGAGGAGCTTGGGCGCGCCTTAATGTGCAGCGGAGAGAGAGAGAGAAGGGGAGGGGGAGTGAAGGCGCTCGTCGGTGAATGGCACGGCGCGGGCGGTGGCATGCCTCGGGGGAGAAAACAGAGAGAGGGAGAGAGGGCGCCGAGCGCGAGAGAGAGAGGAGGGAGGAGAGGGGAGGAGAGAAGGATCTTGCGGGATCTCACCGGCGTAATGGCACGGCAAAAGGCGCGCTGGCCGGCGGCTGCCCCGCTGTGCCCCTACAGTGCGCCAGATTGGCCACCGTGGCGGCGGGGGCAATTTTTTCTGATTTTTTTTAAAATTATTTCAAAATCCCAATTTAAATTCAGTTGAAATTCATACTTCCTAAGCTCAGAAAATTTTGAAAATTTTTGGCGATGCTCAGTGATTTATTTGGAACAATTTGCATTTAAGGATGAAGTCTTGATTCTATCTCTAACAATTTGCAAATTTTCAATTCCATTCAAGTTTGTTTGAATTTTTTAAGGGGTTTAAATCTTTTCCGAAAATTCTGATAAAACCTCAAAACTTCTATTTTGAAGTGAACTTAATTTTCATGTTAAAATATTGCTAGGGTTACATAGGATTTTGATGGATTTTGAAACTGGTGTTTGAATTCTTTCATGTTAAGAAATGATTTTGATACTGTGGGTTGAAAGTTCCTAATTTGGTAAAATTGCTCGGTAATTTACCAAAATTTTCATGGATGTTTATGGAAGTGTTTTAAACAATATTTCTTATTAGTTCAAGTGTAAATTTTTGCCTCAAAGTTCAGGAGTTAAAACCCTACGGTTTAAAATTTGTCGATGGATTCTAGAGCGACACCTGGGGTGTCACAGTTAACCTACGTAACCTAGTGATTGCAAAGTCGAACCTACCCTACGGTGTGTGATCGGAGGCGATCTGGGGTGGGCAGGTGTGAGAACTCCACAGAAACCGTCTGGGATGTGTGTTCTTGCAGCACTACTAGGGTTGTGTAGGAGAGAATTGACTTTGCAGGATCTGGTGTGAACGGTTGCCACGTGCGGTCTGGGACGCGCACGTGTCGTATGATTAGATTATCCCTGCAGCTGTAAATCAATTCAAATCGCTGTCGCTCTCAGTTTATGAGTTTGCTTATGAAACACACCACATTTAATTAAGATGTTGAGCTATGATGATGACTGGATTATGATGATGATTATTGCACCCAATATTTTCTCTCTATGATTGTTCAGACTAGTGGAAACTAAAGTTATGTTTTCCTAACCAGTTAACTGGAGCTAAAACTTGACGAGAGTAGCTTTAAGTAGTGCAAGACCTTTACGCAAGATACGCTACCCTGAGTCAGCCTGCATGTTTAGGTGTCGGCTGTAGACAGCCCCTTTGACGGGTCAGTCTTGCGATACATGGTTTTCAGGCGCCGACGCTTGTATTGGTGATGGTCACTACCAATGGGAAGAGCAGCACCTAAACCCTGGGAGCATCCAGTGGGAGCGCTGTGATTCGCTGCAGTGAACTTTGGGTGGCTAGTAGCATAGTATCGGTGGGCAAGGCACATGCTTTTGCTTAGTTCATGAGAGTCGGAGTCTGTATCGTGTCTTATGCTTCTGCTAGACTCGTATTTGAAGTTGTATGCCGTACTCTGTTTCTAAGATTTCTGTAATGAACCAAGATTGTAATCATTTCTCTTATCCTGTAAGTTATGCTATTTTCTCGGCCTATGTTGTACCATGTGAAGACTCGCTTCGCCGAGTGTCGTCCAGAAAGGATCCCAGATCAGACGAACCGTCCCTAGGATTGGGGGCGGGGCGTGTCAGCTGGTATCAGAGCCATTATAGGAGTGATACGACATTTGAAAGGTATATTTTTGAAAATTGCGCGCGAGTGAGGTACGAGCCCTAATAGAATGTAAGTAGTATCAGGTGGCAAAGCTAATCTAGTATAGGGGCTAACTAAATTCAGTTTAAATTTAAATTTCTGTAACGACGCACCTACGCTCAGGTAAGCAAGGTAAGGTACGCCGCTCGACTGCGGTGAAATGTCAGAAAATCCCTGTTGCGTTAGCAGCAGTAGCGTTCCAGGTAGGGATGTTGAGTTCCAGATTGACCTTCAACCGGGCACGGCCCTGATATCTCAAAGGCCTTATAAAATGGCGCCGAAAGAGTTGGCCGAGCTGATGGTGTAGCTGAAGGAGTTGTTGGATAAAGGCTTCATACACTCTAGCTCCTCACCTTGGGGGTGTCCAGCCTTGTTTGTAAAGAAGAAAGATCAGTCCCTGAGGCTATGTGTGGATTACCGTCCCTTGAACGCGGTTACCATTAAGAACAAATATCCACTGCCACGCATAGACACCTTATTTGATCAGCTGGCTGGAGCCAAGGTCTTCTCTAAGGTTGATCTTAGATCCGGCTATCATCAAATCAAAATTCATCCAATAGATGCTCCAAAGACGGCTTTCTCAACAAGATATGGTCTATACGAGTACTTAGTGATGTCGTTCGGACTCACAAATGCACCAGCATATTTCATGTATCTCATGAACTCGGTCTTCATGCCGAAACTGGACAAGTTTGTGGTGGTATTGATTGATGACATCCTTGTGTATTCCAAGACCCCCGAAGAGCATGCCGAGCACCT
The DNA here is from genome assembly GCA_001182835.1 of Oropetium thomaeum. NCBI lineage: Eukaryota > Viridiplantae > Streptophyta > Magnoliopsida > Poales > Poaceae > Oropetium > Oropetium thomaeum. The sequence goes on along the minus strand of LFJQ01000112.1, from coordinate 119,954 downwards.
CCGGATAGTCTTGCAAAGGCTCAAAGATCATCAACTGTATGCTAAATTCAGTAAATGTTAATTCTGGATTTGAACGTGTCTAATTCTTGGGTCACGTGATATCCGCTGAGGGTATTATTTTTGATCCGGGAAAGGTGCAAGACGTTGTTGACACGAACCCGCCCCAGATAACTCAGTCCGGGATGGATCCCGCATCTCGCCAGGATCCTATTAGACAGGATAAACAACAATCTTTTACAAGATCAGAGAATTTAATATATCATTATTTCATAAATTAAAAATTTAAGTCTTACAACAATATCAGAGTACAAACAGAGTTTTGAAACACAGGAATACAGTGGAAGACTAAGCAAAGGCATGAGCCTTGCCCAGTGGCTTCATGCTACTAACCACTTCAAGATTTCACTGCGGTGAACCACAACGTTCCCACTAAAGGTCCCCAAACTCTGGGAGTGGCTCTTCCCACTAGCTATCATCCTGGGTAAATGCGTCGGTGCCTGAAAACCACGTATTCGCAAAACGTGAGCTTCAAATTTGGTAAACTACAGCCGACACCTAGACATGCTGGCTGAGTTGGGTAGGTTCCCTTTGCAAAGGGACTCACATTACCTGAACTATTCTTGGTCAAGTTTTAGCTCAGGTTAAGTGATTAGAATAGCAACTTAATCATCAACCTTATAGCTCATCATCCTAACGTATGTGGCAGAGAGATTAAGTAAACTCAAAGACTGAGAGCGACAGCGGTTCGAAACAATTTTTATATCTTACAGGGGAAAAACCTAATCATATGACAAGTGCGCGTCCCAAACCGCACGTGGCAACCGTTCACACCAGATCCTGTAAAATCAATTTTCTCCTACGCCTGCCTTAGCAGTGCCGCATCCCACCAGAACACGCGTCCCAGACGATTTCTGTGGAGTTCCCACAACTGCCCACCCCAGATCGCCTCCGAATCAGATACCATAGGGCAGGTTCAACTTTTCAATCGCTAGGCTACGTAGGTTTACTGGATCCCATACTCCCAGCATATGATCAGTACATTCAATACTTGACCAACTGTGTCACACGGATCAGACAGGACTACAGTCACCCTGGACCCGGTGCAGTCGCCGACCTACTTGTACCCTGTCTGACCCTCAAATTTTTATCTTTCTGTAATCATCCATAGCCATGTGTCATGTTTCATGTGGTAATTTCAAACAAACCCTAGCAGTCGTGAGTTGCGTCCACTCTGGTCGACTTCTACCGGTAAGTATCGCTAAGCATAGCATGCTACCAATGATTACCTATGCCAAGTACCGTTAGGGTTTCCTATGTGAAACAGATGTAACTAGGGTTTCAATCATTCCTAAGAACCTAATACACAATCACGACACATATTGTTAAAAGGAAAAAACTTTAAAACTTGGTTGTGCACCGGGGTTTGCCTGGTTCTCCGACGTTGGCGTTGACTGCTTCTCCGGGGATCGAGGGCTTCGGATCGACAGCTACTTCGTTCGCTTCAGAGTCTACACGATGCAATCATGAATAAAATGAGTTATGTTTATATAATGTAATATCATGTTTTCAACATATTTTACTACGGTGTTTTCATCATTACCACTTAGACGCTTAGGGTTAACTCTAATTTCTTGACGTCGGCATTTTATTAAAGCATTTATTTTTATTGAGTTGGACCAAAGTGAAATTTCACATACTTACTAGGAGAGTATTTTTAGTTGATAATTCTCTCTGAAATAGGAATTTTAAAATTTGGTTGAGGTCAAACTGAATTTCCTAGATTTTATAAAAATTCAGCAAATTTCTGTTATTTAAAATTATAAAATCAAAACTAAATACTAAACCTTAGTGTAAAATCATGAAATTTTATACATGCACCAGTGAGCATCTAAGTTAAGGTTTTGATTAATGGTTTAGATTTTTGGATGACTTTCATAATGTATTTTAGAAAATAAGATATCAAAATTGATAGTTTGGAGTATTTTCAATGACATGCATCTGAATTTGTTGTTGTAAAATCCTAATAAAATTACAAGAGGTGCACACTACCATAGTGCACTATTGGTTCAAGTTTCAACCTAGTACCTCCCTGGAACTCCAATTAAAATTCAAAAACCGAAAGTACCGATTTATTTATTGAGGATGTTACATGAACATTTTCGAGGAAGTGTGCAGCAGTAAATTAGTGCATTACACAGGGATTTAAATAAAATATAGTTTACCATTTTCAGATTTTTTCTCGATTTACTAGGCATTTTACAAAACTGGCTAGAAATTAAGAAATGGGATTTAAAAATTGAGAAGGGCAGAACAGGGGAGGCGGCGGGGGAAGAGCTCCGGCGAGCCGACGGCGAGGCGGTTCGGCCAGGGGGCAGTGGATTCACGCTCAGCATGTTGAGATCTGCTCGTGAGTACCGGACTGGGCCGCCGGAAATGACCTTTACATGGCCCACGACGTGAAGCCGCGGCGGCACCATCGCTCCGACGACGAGCACGAAGGAAGAGTGCAATGGAGTGGAAGAAAGGATGTCTAGGAGCTTCACCGTGAGACAAGGAGCTGATTTGAAGTGGTGAAATGCATCGGGGAGGACCGGAAGGTTGAAGTCGTCGGTGGGCGCACGGCGGCGCCACGGTGGTCCGACGATGGCGCGCTTCGTCCTCACCAGCGATTCTCTGCGGTCGAGACATTGTCAAATAGGTGCGCAAGAAGGAGAAGAACTAGCTGGTGAAAAGAATTGAACCGTGAGAGTATCGCGACGACGAATTCGAAGGTTAACGGCCGGCGACATGCTCACGGCCGAAGGTTGAAGACGACGGCGTTCCTAGTGAAAGAGTGGACCGGAGGGCGCGTTCGTGGTCGGAGTGCGGAAGAAGGATGAGAGGAAGCTATGCAGCATGGTGGCGGAGCACGGGGACCTTCGAGCAGTGCGGGCGCCGTGAAGGTGGATCGCGGCGACAATGGTGATGCGTCACGGAGAAAACAGAGGAGGAAGAAGAGTGGGGCGCGGTGCGACGAGGAAAATGGAGGTGTAGGGGGTAGCTGGGGAAGCTCTGGGTGGCCTTAAAATGCTGCAGAGGGGGAGAGAGTAGTGCGCGTCGTCGATAGGCGACGATCAGCGGCGATTTCATGCGGTGGGAGGTGGCGTGTGCCAGGGATACGCCAGAGGCGCGCGGGAGAGAGAGGGAGGAAGGAGAGAGGAGGGGAGAGGAGGGGAGGATCTCGACGAATCCTTGCCAGTGTAATGGCGCGGGAAAAGTTGTCCCCGGCCGGCAGCTGCTCCGCTGCGCCACTGTGGTGTGCCGGTTGGCCACCGTGGCGGCGAGCAAATTTTCCCGATTTTTCTCGAATTATTTCAAAATCCCGATTTGAATTCAAAGGAAATTCATAAATCCTGAGCTTAGAAAAATTTGGAAAGCTTTGTGGGTGCTCAGCGAATTATTTGGAACAACTTTCGTTATAGAATGTAGTTCTAATTCGGCTTCTAAAAATTCATGAATTTCCAAATAAATTCAAGATTCTTTGAATTTTTAAGCGATTCAAACCTTTTCCAAAAATTTTGATGAAATCTCCAAAATTCCATTTTGAAGTGAACTTACTTGCTATGTAAAAATATTGCTAGGGTTACTTAGGATTTTGGATGGATTTTGAAAGTGGTGTTTGAATTGTTTCTTGCTAATAAATAATTTTGGTACTGCGGGATGAAGGTTCCCAATTGGATAAAATTGCTCAGTAATTCACTAAAAGTTTCATGGAGGTTCATGGAAGTGTTTTAAACAATATTTCTTATTAGCTTAAGGGTTAATTTTGCTTTCAAGTACATGATTTAATCTTGAAGGTTTCAATTTGTTGATGATTTCATTAAGTGATACCTGGGTGTCACAGCCCTCCCCCTAAAAGAAATCGCGTCCCGAGATTTAAGGAGATGGTTAGGGTAGGCATAGGTATCTAGGGGGCTGGGAGTAACTCGGGGTAGTGGGCTCGAAGGAATTTTGCAGACTCCAACGTGGCTTCATCTTCTGAGTGATTGCTCCACAGGACCTTGTAGAACTTGAGCGTTCGTTTCCTGGTAACCCGTTCCTTCTCATCCAGTATCTGAATTGGGTGTTCTGGGTATGTTAGGTCTGGTTGCAACTCTTTCACCTCTGGAATTACTTGATCCACGGGTGCCTTTAATCACTTCCTCAGTTGGGAGACGTGAAAAACATTGTGTACCCCCGATAACCCTTCTAGTAGTTCCACCCGGTATGCCACTGGTCCGCACTTAGCTATGAAAAGATATGGACCGATGTATCGGGGTGCTAACTTGCCTCTGACTTCGAATCGCTGAAGTCCTTTCGTGGGCAAGACTCTTAAGTAGACGTAGTCGCCTATCTTGAAGCTCAATGGTCTACGCCTTCTATCTGTAGAGCTCTTCTGTCTGGACTTGGCGGTCTTCCAATTAGCTTGAATGACCCCTACTTTTTCCTCGGCCTGCTGCACTAGATCAGGTCCAAGTATGATTCTTTCGCCTGCTTCCGACCAGTTGAACGGTGTTCTGCAGCTACGGCCATAGAGTGCCTCAAAAGGCGACATCTTGATACTCTCTTGGTAGTTGTTGTTGTACGAGAATTCCGCCAATGATAAATAACTATCCCCATTTTTCCCATGCTCCAAAACACAAGCTCGGAGCATATCTTCAAGTATTTGGTTTACTCTTTCAGTTTGACCATCTAGTTGCTAGCGATTCGTGGAGTTGCTTTCAAAAACGTCCTATAAACTGGGTACCTCGGTCGGAGATTATGGTCTTGGGCACTCCATGTAGACACACTATTCGCTCAATGTATAATTCCGCATACTTTTTCATCCTATAATTGGTACTGACAGGTATGAAATGAGCGGATTTTGTCAGATAATCCACGACTACCCAAATGGAGTTATGCTGTCGAGACGTTACGGGCAGCCCAACAATGAAGTCCATGCTGATATCTTCCCACTTCCAGGATGGAATACTTAGCGGCTGCGGTAAACCTGCACCTTTCAGATGATCTGATTTCACTTTCCGACAGATGTCACACTCGGCTATGTACCGAGTAATCTCTCTCTTCATTCTCGTCCACCAAAACTTCTTACTCAAGTCCTGGTACATCTTGTTGCTGCCAGAATGAATGGAGTATTTGGACAAGTGAGCCTCATCCATGATCTTTCTTCGGAGCTCGTGATCCTTTGGCACTACCAATCTGTTCTTGAACCACAAAACTCCGTCTTCGTCTTCCCAAAAGCACTGCATCTTCTTTTCTTTTAGTCCTAGCCTAATCTTTTCCATGCCCTTGTCAAGTTGCTGGGCCTTGGCTACATCGTTCTTAAGTGTTGGCACTAAGGCTAGGTTATATAGGGACCCATGGGGTAGAATTCTCAAGGTTGGCTCTGGTTCTTCCATTGTAACCTCTCGGTCTAGGTAATGGCAGTGAGCGTTCCTACTCAATGCATCTGCAACCACGTTGGCCTTGCCTAGATGGTAGTGAATCTCTAGTTCATAATCCTTGATTAGCTCCAGCCGTCTTCATTGCCTCATGTTCAACTCATTCTGAGTGAAGATGTACTTTAAGCTCTTGTGGTTGGTGTACAGATTCACTAGATTTTCCAGTAAATAATGCCTCCACACCATCAGAGCTAACACCACAGCTGCCAACTGCAAGTTGTGTGTGGGGTAATTTAGCTCATGCTTACGGAGTTGTCTGGAGTATAAGCAATTACCCGTCCTTCTTGTATACACACGCAACCAAGCCCAATACCTAAGCATCACAATACACGTCAAAGGGCTTGTTCAAATCCAGTTGGACGAGTACTGGTGCTGTGGTTAAGTGTTTCTTCAGAGTTTGAAAAGCCTCTTCACACTTCTCCGTCCATTTGAACTTCTGATACTTCTTGAGTAGCTCTATGATAGGCTTGGCAATCTTGGAGAAGCTAGGGATGAAGCGACGATAATATCCAGCTAATCCCAAGAAGCTATGCACCTTGTGAACTGACGTGGGTGCTTTCCAATCAACGGCATCTTGTACTTTCCCCAGATCCACAGATATGCCTTCAGCGGACACCACGTGACCCAAGAATTGGACATGCTCAATCCAGAATTCACACGTGCTGAATTTGGCATAGAGGTTGATGATCCCTTAGTCTCTGTAGGACTATCCGGAGATGTTCAGCATGTTCTTCAGAAGTCTTAGAATACACCAAGATGTCATCAGTGAACACCACTACAAAAATTTGTCCAGTTCTGACATGAAAACTGAGTTCATAAGATACATGAAGTATGCCGATGCATTAGTCAGTCCAAATGACATCACCAAGTACTCATATAGTCCATATCTAGTGGAGAAGGCCGTCTTTGGAACGTCTATGGGCTGAATCTTCATCTGATGATAGCCGGATCTAAGATCAACCTTAGAAAAAACTTTGGCTCTAGCCAGCTGATCGAACAGAGTGTCTATGCGTGGAAGGGGATATTTGTTCTTGATGGTAACCGCATTCAAGGGGCGGGAATCCACGCATAATCTCAAGGATTGGTCCTTTTTCTTCACAAACAGAGCTGGACAACCCCAAGGTAAGGAACTGGGCCGTATGAAGCCCTTGTCCAGCAATTCTTTCAACTGTATCTTCAACTCAGCTAGTTCCTTCGGTGCCATCTTGTATGGTCTGCGAGAGATTGGGGCTGTGCCTGGCTGTAGGTCGATCTGGAACTCAACATCCCTGTCCGGGGGTAAACCAGGTAGATCCTCTGGAAACACATCTGGGAATTCTCTGACCACTGGTATCTCATCCAACTTTTCCCAATAACATGGCAAATTTGCTTGGGGGTAGATCTAGAATGATCTAAGTTTAAGGAAATAGATCCGTGAAGTGGTGAGGTTAGGCCGACTACACGGTTAGCTATGTCGAGAAGGGCATTTTGGTGTTTCATCCATTTCATACTAATGATAATATCGATGCCCTGCCTGTCTAGGATTATGAATGAGGTAGGATAGGTGTAACCTCCTAGATTTAGTGGTGTCTGCCTTAAGCCATAATTCGATAAGATTTTCCCCCAGGTGATTTTATGACGAAGGGTGGCTTTAGAAGGATGGTAACTAAGTTTTTACCCTTAATAAAGTTTTTACTGATGAAGTTGTGAGACGCACCAGAATCAAATAGAACAAATGCTGAATTACCAGAGAGCGAGAACGTACCCGCTAGCACAGGCTCTCCTTCGGCTATTTCCTCGGTCATGGTGTACTTCACCCGACCGGTTCTAGGGTTCTTCTGGCCTCTCTGTGGGGCTTGTCCCTGGTTGGCCTGCCTGTTGCCTCCGGACCGGTGATTCGTAGGACACTCGCGAGTGAAGTGTCCCGGCTGCCCGCATGTGAAGCACGGAGTTCCTGGTCCAGGACGGGCGTCCTGTTGAGGTGGGCGAACACCCTGGTTCCTCTGTGTTGGTGGTGGTAGCGCATGGTAGCCACCCTGTGGCGGCTAGTTTTGCGAGGGCGGATAGGACTGCTGCGGAGGGCAGAAGGATTGTCCCTGTGGCGGTGCAGCCCGGTACCTTCTACCATCCGGTGCGGTGTACACCAAACGGTATTTCGGAGGAGGCGCATTGGATGGACCACCGCTGACCCGCTTCTTGTCACGTTGCTCCTTTTCCAAGTATTCCTCAGCAATGAGGGCATTTCTCACAAATTCATTGAATGAGCCCCCTTGATTCAGCGCCAGGCGGCCCTGGAGTGGAATGTTTAGCCCTTCCATGAAACGATGTTTCCGCTTCGCATCCGTGTCAACTTGCTCTGGAGCATATTGAGCAAGTTGGTTGAACACTCGGGAGTTCTCATGCACTGAGCGGTTGCCTTGGGTTAAGGCCATGAACTCCTTGGCCTTCCTTTGCATCAGTCCCACGGGGATGTGATGGGCGCAGAACGCTTCCCTGAACTGCGTCCATGGCACTGGGGTGTTTGGCGGGAGGGTGGCAAGGTAGTTAGCCCACCAAGCACTGACATGCCCCTGAAGCATCTAGGCAGCGAAGAGGGTCTTCTGGTGCCCCGTGCAAGGGAGCAGCCCAAATTTGGCCTTGATCATGTGAAGCCAGTGATTCTCTTCCATTGGTTCCCCGGGCATCTTTGAATTTCGGGGGATGCGTTGCCAGAAAGTCAGCATAGGTGCTGTCCTGGTTTTGGTTCCTTGGGTCTCGATTTGGGCCAGCATTCTCCAATATGGCCCGCAGCATTTCGTGAGTTTGTTGGCTGCTTTGCAGCATGCCCGCCATCGCCGCGGCCAAGGTTGGCTCAATCGGCGAGGGTGGCGGGTTGGAGCTTTCAGCATCCTGCTGTCCAGCTCTCGTGTTCACCATGCTGAAAAAGCGACAAGGTCTTTATTAGTGCATTTCATTCCATGATTCTATTTCGACATATGCAAAATAATGTCGTAACACATGGCACGGATAACTCATAAAAAATCAAACTTCATTCATCCCCCCAAAATAATGATAGTACATTAGTCCCACGACTTCCTAGACTGTCAAACAACCCATCCTTACATCAACATGGTTAAACTGCAGCTATCGCCACCTTACGAGACAACAGAAAGCTGAACCACAACGAGTACAACACACTCCTTAAGCCAACAATTAAGAATGAGCTTAAACTGTGAGATCATCTCTGATAACTCGTCCTCAGGCTCTGGGTCTGAACCATCGGGGTCCGACACTTCCCACTCCGTAGCATCATCGTTCGCGGGAGGCAGTTGCTGTGCCTCTAAGAGTCCCTTAATCTGATGCTGTAGTTGAAGGTTCTCGTGAATGAGGTTCTCAGCAATCTGCACTGCCTCACTCCGAAGGGCCTCCAGCTGGAGAACGTGCTGTAGCATCATATCACAGTCGACATTCCGAGCATGTATCTGAGCAGTCTTGATCTCAGAGACTGCCTTCAACTCGGCAATTTGCGTATCTCGGGCATCGCAACGCGCATGCAGCCCATTGCTCCTAGCCTCCGGCTCTGAACTCTCTCCTAGAGTCGGGCTAGCTCCCTGTGAGCTCGTCCTAGAGCCAGGCGGTCACACTGGGCAGTGAAGGTTGTGTCCTCATACAAGTTGAGCATCGCCAAGCTCAACGTGAACAATGGAGTCACATGGTCCTTCTGCCCCTTAAGAGTCTTGGCCATGGCGTTCTTAACATTGTGGTGCCAGGTACCATTAATCTAGTCCCGTATCAGAAACAGCGCCGCTGGCTGATCTGTTAAATGCTCCAAGTTCCCTTCACAAAGCTTCAGTAGAGCTTTGTGGGCAGCAGCCTCGACGGCTTCAGCCTTGTCCGATCCAAGGGAGGTAACAGTCCAAGTCTCCTATTCGGCTCGGTGAGGATGAGCGGGGAGAGTAAATATAGCTGAGCATCGATGTTGGTCATGCTGTTTGAACTCCCTGATTTGAGAACCACAGAGACTCGGTACAGCCTAGCGACTACAAGGTCTGGCGGAGTAGCTCCACAAATCCCCTGTGTCCCGATTCTCTGGTGAGGCGAGTGGGGGTGGAGTTCTCAACTCCAAACTCCTCAGATTCCTGCTTGATCATTTTGTCAGACATCTGCATCACAGAGATGAACAATATTTCATTAATTCGAAGCCACATGTTGTGATGAGGACATCGACTCTCCAACAGCAGCACCTGCGCCTCCACTTCCTCAGGCTGCGCCTGGTGCCATGACCAAGTCCGACTCTACTTCGACTTCAGCTGTAGCGCCATACCAAGGCCCAATGACTCAGGCCCGTGCTCGGGAACTCAACTATGTCATGCTGCTACGGAACCAAGGCCCAGAAGCATCGACAGGCGATCAGACCAGCTAGAGCAGGACGTGTGTTCAGCCCTTGTCGCGCGCGCACCATGTGGGCCCCCACCTAGAGACGCGAGCCCTCCTTGGCCGCACCCCCACCTTAGGGTTGCGCCCCCTTTCTTGTGTATTTAGTCCGGGGCTGCGCCCCTGTTAGTCTTCGAGTTTTGTTTAATTGTTAGCTTTAGCTACAGCCGTCGCACGCATTACAGCGCTGCCACGTGTATTCAGAACTCCACCTTCAAGTAATACATCAGATTGCTTGCATCTCTTTCTTGCTCGTTCTTCGATTGCATGCAGGAAATGATCTTCGTGATCAGGCTGATCTTGCACCAGCAAGGTTGGTAACCATCGGGAGTTGGTTCAGCGATTGCATCGGCGCCTCGGGCTTGCTCATCGTAGTCGGATCGTGAGGGTCTACTTCCACCATATCAAATTTATCTTCACCCACCGAAAGATCGGGCACTCCAGCTCTATCATGTTGACAGATAGTTCAAGGCATGCAAAAATCTTCCGATACCTAAAATATTCTCATCTTTGTGTAAAAGAGCAATCCAAGGTCGATACGTCTACTAGCACGAGCATTGCTAACTAGCGATGACCAACAATCCAAAGGTGCTTTACCATCTAAGTTGACCTGTCAAGGAGACAATCTTCCCATTGAGGAAAGTACTGTAAAAAGGCTTAATTTTGACAAGGGTTCATGATAGGACTCGGTTGGTGCCACGTATTCTCTAATTTTGAAAGTAATACAACCCACTATTGATGGAATTTTTGCTCCTGGATGGTTTTAGTATAAGTTTGAAAGATTTTAAAGTTCCAAGGTTTTGATAAACTAGCCATTTGTAAACTTTATTTGTTGTACAATTTTAACATGCAATGCAATCCTGCATCTGCCTATACGTCCTCACCAAAATAAAATAATATACGTTTAGGCGGTGACAGATCGCACTCAAGTTAAACGTTGCTACACGTTTCTTACGATACCGAGGTTAGCGTACCTGCAGAAGATGACATCACAGGCAGTTGCAATATAATATATATCAAAAGTAAAGACAACAACCCATATCATTGCCATACGGGTCGCCCCGAGTAGGCCACGTACGGGGATCACGTGTCCGACCTTCACTGTGCGGCGACAGACTGCACTTAACCTCCAGCAGCGGAGGTATGAGAGAGTTCTACAAAACCTAAGTTATGAGGAACAAACTCATCTCTTGTGCGCCAACGGCACAAGACACCACTGTTGCGAAGGTCTGCATTCGCAACAGGTCCGTAACCCAAACCTCGTGCGGTAGAGGTCCGCTTTTCTCTCTAAACGGCAAGGGGGTGTACTATGTTACAACGAACATAATACCTCCTTTCATACCATCATGGTACAGAACGCTACTGTTGCATCAAGCTGATGCAACAGGGATTTCTCGATCTTTTACCGCAGTCGAGCGGCGTACCTTACCTCGCTTACCTAAGCATAGGTGCGTCGTTACAGAAATGTAAATCTAAACTGGGTTTAGTTAGCTCCTGTACTAGGTTAGCTTTGCCACCTGATACTACTTACTCCTATTAGGGCTCGTACCTCAGTCGCATGTAATTTTTGAAAATATGTCTTTAAATGTCGTACCAATTCCCAACACGGCTCTGATACCAAGTTGACGCGGACCCGCCCCAGATAACTTAGTCCGAGAGGGATCCCGCATCTCGCTAGGATCCTGCTGGGCAATGCTCGTCGCAGCGAGCATACACATGGTACAATAAAGGCAGGATAAACAACAATCTTTTACAAGATAAAAGAATTTAAAACATAATTGTTTCATAAATTAAAAATTTAAGTCTTACAACAATATCAGTATGAACGGAGTTTTAAAACACAGAAATACAGCGAAAGACTTCGAACGAGGTACAGACTCCGACTCTCAGACTAAGCAAAAGCATGAGCCTTGCCCAGTGGCTTTATGCTACTAGCCACTTCAAAATTTCACTACGGGGAACCACAACGTTCCCCCTGAAGGTCCCCAAACTGTGACACCCCAGGTGTCACCAGGGCAAAAATCAACAACTCTAAACCCTAATTGGCAACAATTCACTCTTAGAAGCAAAATCAACCTGGAAGTAAAATGGAATAATGTTTAAAATGCTCCAAAAAGATCACTACAAAAATTTGGTAAACAACGGAACACTATGACTAGGGTCGGAAAATTTCAAACAGCACTGTCGAAATCCTGTTAATAGGGACCAAATCTAAACCCTAATTCGTGGCTATCCAAATTTCCACAAAACCCTAGCCATATTTTTATATAAAAATTAATTACACTTCAAAATAGAATTTTGGAAAATTATTCAAGATTTTTGGAAAGGATTTAGACCTCTTAAAAATTCACACAAGCTATAATCAACTTAGAAATTCAAGAATTTTTAGAACAAAATCATGACTTGAACCCTAAATGAAAAGTGTTCCAAATAAATTCCTGAGCTTGTACAAAAATGCTCAAAAATGTTTGAGCTCGGGAAGTGTGTCTTTTAATTGAATTGCTTTCCAGCTTGATTAAATGAAAAAAAATAAAATAAATAAAAATCGCTGTTGCCGGGCGGGCTATAGTGCCCGCCGCCCGCCCGACAGAGCGACGGGCGGCAGGGCACGGCGCCGCCCGACACGGCCCACTGTGCCGCACGTCCCCGACTTCACTGCCCGGGGCTCCCTCGCTCTCTCTCTACTCCTCCCCTCCCTTCCTTCCTCTCTCTCTCTCCCGCCCGCCTTTTTCTCCTCTGCCGAGCGCCGCCCGAGCCACCCCAGTGCGCCGCCCACACATGGCCGGCATGGCCGGGCCATGCCCCTGCTGCCTCCCCTACTCCCCTACTCCGACCTCCTATAAATGGCCCGCAATCCTCCTCCACCCCCCCTCTCTCCCTTTTCCATCTCCCGCGGGCGCCAAGCTCCTCTCCTCCTCTTGCCCCACGGCCGCCGACGCCATTGCCGCCGCCTCACGGTGAAACGCCAGTCCCGACCATCCCCTACCCCAATTCCCTTGCCAAATCACCCTCTCCCACTCCCGTGAAGCTCATCGAACTCCCCAATCCTCCAATTTCGAGCTCGGCCGTCGGAATTTCGACTTCGCCGCCGCCATCGCCGCCCCCCACGGTGAGACCCCCTCTACCGTGCCAAAGCTTGATAACTACCATGTTGCCAAGCTTCGTCGTGTCTAGTAGATTGTAGAAAGCCAAGGTTCAACGGCCGGCGACCACCCCATCGCCGGGAAACGGCCGCCGGAGCTCGTCGGAGAAAAACTCCCCTGTTTTTCTTTTTCTATTTATTTTCCAGATTATTGCTCTGTCTTGTAAAATCCCTAGAAATTCACAGGAAGATCCAAAAATGCCAAACCAAAATTTTTTAGAACTCTCGTGAAAGGGACTAATTTTATGTCAATGCACTTTTTATCAAATGACCAAAACATTTGCATAATTAATTAGAACAATCATTTCTGTTTTTGAATTTTAATTTGAGTTATAGAACAATGCTAGGTCTGATCTTTGATCCAAAAATATACCATGGCCACACACATCACCTAGAATTTTATGAAGATTTTAGGACCAAGAAATGGCATCTAACCCTTTTAAAATACTTCAATCTACCTAGTTAAAATACTATTTTCTAAAATGCATTGTAAAAGTCATTTAAAAGGATTAGGCCCAAAAGCAAAGTTGTAGCTTTGGTGCTCGTGAATGCTCACATAAAATCTCGTAATTTTATTCTAGGGTTTACTAGTGCTTTTTCTGATTTTATAAGTTTTAAAAACAGAAATTTGATGAATTTTTATAAAATATAGAAAATTCATCTAGGCCCCAACCAAAGCTCAAAAGGCTTAGTTCAGGAAGTTCTATCAACTAAAAATAATCTTGAGGAAGAATTAAAATTTTCATTTTAACCCTAGTTTAATAGTCGAAGAAATTAAATAATTATTAACTCATGTAAAATGTCGAGTTAACCTTAACTAAGGTTGAAGTTGTGGAACATACCAACTAAAAATCACCTCATGAGAGTTGGACAGATTTTGTTGAACCTCATTCAACAGTTAAGAATTGAATTTAATCGACGGCGTCGAGTAATTAGGGTTAACCCTAATTCTAGGCGTCGCCGATCGAAACCCTAGGTTACTATTGGTAAAAGCAATAAGTTTCTTTGCAACTGAACTTATCTTAATCATACTGCATCATGTAGATTCTGAAGCGTGCAAAGTAGCTGCAAATCCAGTTGCCTCGACCCCCCTAGAAGAAGTCTGCAACGACTCCGAAGAACCAGGCAAGCCCCATTACACAACTGAGTTTTAAATTTTGCTTTTATAACTCAGTGTGTCTTGTTTGTGCAGTAAGTGCTAGGAGTTGGTTGAAACCCTAGTTGCATTATTTCTCATAGAAAACCTTGACGGTAGCTTGTATAGATACCTTTAGTATGCTATGCTTAGCAGATACTTGTCGGTAGAAGTTGAGCAGAGTGAACGCTGCTCGCGAAAGGATAGGTTGTTGAATGAAACTATTTCATGAGATGTGCCACACGAATGTGAATAAGTAAGAAAGATAAAAGTTTGAGGGTCAGACAGGATACAAAGTAGGTCGGCGACTGGACCGGGTCCAGGGTGACTGTAGACTTGTCTGATCCGTGTGGTCCGAGAATGATCGAGTGTTGAATGTACTGGTCGTATGCTGGGTGTTATGGGCCCCAGTAAACCTATGTAGCCTAGTGATTGCAACGTCGAAACTGCCCTATGGTGTCTGACTAGGAGGAGATCTGGGGTGAGCAGCGTGGGAACTCCACAGAAACCGTCTGGGACGTGTTGTCTGGTGGGATGCAGCGCTGCTAAGGCAGGCGTAGGAGGGAATTGACGTTGCAGGAGCTGGTGTGAACGGTTGCCACGTGCGAGTCTGGGACACGCGCGTGTCGTACGGTCAGGTTTCCCCTACAGGGTATAAAATCGTTTCGAACCGCTGTCGCTCCCAGTTAGTGAGCATGCTCGTGAAACGCACCACATTTTAGTAAATAGGTTGAGAGACAATGAGGAGAAATCATGATTATTACTATTGCTATTATTACTTCTGTTATGTTTGCTTAGCTCAGTGCTAACTAAATTATTTTTCTAATCACTTAACCTGGTGCTAAAATTTGGCAAGAGTAGTATAGGCTTACGAGTCCTTTTTGCAAGTAAACCCACCCGAGTCAGCCAGCATGTCTAGGAGTCGGCTGTAGTCAGCCACGTTGACGGGTAAGTCTTGCTGAGCTTCTTATAAGCTCACGCGTTAGCAATTTGTGGTTTTCAGGCGCCGTCATGCAGGACCCAGCAGGTAGCTTCCGTTGGGAGGAGCCTCTCCCCGAGTTTGGGAACTTCCAGTGGGAGTTGTGCGAGTTGCCGTAGTGAAATGTTGAAGTGGCTAGTAGCATGACGCCCGTGGGCACGGCGCGTGCTTTTGCTTAAGTCCGAGTGTCGGAGTTGTAATCGTTCCAGTCTTCCGCTGTTATCGTTTTCAAAACTTTTGCGTACTCTGAAACAATGTAATATTCAACTTCAAATTTAGGAACCAAGGATGTATTAAGTCCTCTCTTCTTATAAATTATTGCTGTTTATCCCTGTCTTTGTTGTATCGTGTGTACGCTCGCTTCGCCGAGCGTTGCCCAACAGGATCTTGGCTCAACGACTGAACGGATCCGTCCCGAGACGAGGTTTTCTGGGCGGATCGTGTCAGTTCCACCAACCATGCAGTCATCAGCTAAACGTTGGTACGCAGTGAGATACTAAGCTTGTCTCACCATTATATTTGACCTGTGGTATGACGTAAAGTGCTCAGGCCAAGAATAACACGGCCGGGTCCTAGGTCAACCCAGACGGGGCCTACAGCACACAAGACCTCCACGTCTTGCTGCACTCCTATCCACTGTCCGGATTTCAGTTTTAACACTTTCCAACTTTTATCAACATATGAACTCGCCACAAGCTCATAAGTAACCGGGTTGAATCCTATACATGCGAGTGGGACTTACCACTCGACTTCTACCGTTAATCTAAGCATGGCTAAGCATTTCATGACTTGAACAATGACACACTACCCAGTTGACAAGGTGACATAATCAACATCAAGGAGGGGTAACATGCAATAATAATAGGATTTCTCCACATTACCACTATTGCCCGACTAATGCAATCCTATACGTAAGCATATATTAACATTAAATATTTACTTAGGATAGCAATATGAGGTGCTTGCCGTCAGCAGCAGTGGTGGTGTTCTCCTAAGCAATCTGGTCAGCCTCTGGTGCTCCTCCCTCAGCAGCACCTGTGTCACTCTCCAACGGATCGTCCTCTATAAAGCAAAACGCATCAGTATGAGAAGTATGCCATGATGCCATGATGCAAACAAATGATGCGATATGGTGCAGAGAGGTAGCTACTAAGACTACGAACACAATGCAAGAAGAAACACATCAAACGGAGGTCTACTGCTCAAGTTATGCTGAAAACAGTTTTACCGATTCAGAAATCTGGTTCCTGGTTCTCGGGTTTCGGTTCCGATATCGGGTAGCACACGGACATCGTTTTCGATAAAAATCCCAAAACTTGTCTCATGCAGAGGCTTCACTAGGTGGCTAGGGGTTACTACGACACTAGGTTTGAAGGTTTTGCTTGCGGTACCAAGAACACGAGCCCACTGACTATCATTACCTATTCACGACATCGGTAAACATTGTAAAAGTCGTAACGACTTTTTCATGAAAAATCAAACTTAAGTTACGGGTAGGAGACTATTTTTAGTTCGAAGTAGCCTCCAATGCAAGATGTTTGGCACTGGTTTGGGGTCAAGTTGAGCTTCCAAGATTTTATTTAAAATCTAATAATTTTCTATTATTTAAAATTATAAAATCAGAAACAAACACTAAAAATTATGGTAAAATCATGCAACTTGATGGAGGTTCCAGTGAGCATCTAGACTAAAGTTTTGATTAAGGTTTCAATTTTTGGATGACTTACATAATGTATTTTAGAAAATAGTAAATTTAAATAGTAGAATCTAGTTATTTCACATACATGCATAGCAACTTGTCATGATACAAATAAAGAAAATTTGTATAATGACATGCATGCCGTAACAGAGAGATGTGCACAGGCTCTAGTGTTAGAACATGCATTACTTAAACTAAAATTCAAAAACTATTTTATCTAATACATTTATTTAGGAAGTTCCATGAGCTTTCAACACAAACTACTTCAACAAAAAATAGAGCTATTAACGGGATTCGAAAGAATTTTGGTTCCAAATTTTTGGATCTTCCTGTGATTTATATCACATTTTACAATATAGACCAGAAAATAACTAAAATACAAATAAATTCAAAAAAAAGAAAAATGGATCTCAGAACAGGGGAGGCAGGGGAAGAACTCCGGCGAGCTCGACAGCGGTGGGATTTGATAGGGAAAGAGTGGATTCATGCTCAGCATGTCAAGCCCCACTCGTGGGTACCGGATTTGGCCGTCGGTGATGGCTGAAAGGTGGCCGGCGACGAGGAGCCATGGTGGAGCTCCAACTCCGGCGATGTGCATGGTGAAGGAGGGGAATGGGTGAACGGACCGGCAAGGTGGATGAATTCGCTTTTATTTTCTTGGGCTCGTGCTAGTGGGAAAGGCTTGGGGCCATATAGGGATGCAGGGCATCGCCTGGAGGACCATGTCCTTGGAGGGATGGATGTTGGGCCAACTCTGTCACGATGTCGCGAAAGGTAGCCACGTGCGACTTATTCGAGTGCGCCCGTGTCGTGTCATTTGGGTTTCGCCTGCAGGATGTAAATCAATTATAATTGCCGTTCCTCATGGTCAAGAGTAGTACTTGCTCCTTTCCACCGCAACGATATGTAAATAATGAAATTATGATGAAAGCGGTTGTTTTCACCCAGATTGGTTATGTTGAATTCTTGATTGTTTAGAATAGCGGCACACTTAGTAAGTTCATAGTGACTCCTGTTAACTTGGCTAAAAATTGAAATAGACTATTAGCGCTGTTTTCGCAATGCCCGATCAACTTCCACCAACACTCCCTGCATTTTAGGAGTCGGTCATTAGATGACCACGTTGACGGGCAAGTCTTGCTGAGTATTAGTTGCTCAGGCTTTGTGGATTAATGTTTTGCAGGTGATTCTTCTAACCTTGCTTCGTTTGGTTGTGGTGGTTGGGAAGGGGAAGCACCCTCGGAGTGGATCTTTGAGTGGGTTCCCGCTTCTCCGACCTATGAAGACTAAGCACCCCCGGGCTGGCGTGCTTAATTGTATCGTCGAGTTGTAATTACTAGCTTCCGCTGACTTCCGCTTGTTTTCGAACTATGTTTCCGCACTTAAATCTTTGAATCAATGATGTAATATTAAGAATTTATGTACCCCTTTAAATCATGTTTTGCGTGTCCTCGTTAATCATTGCACTGTGTGGTCGCTTGCTTCGTCAAGTGACACCCCAAATGATCCTGGATGAGCACCCGTACGATTTTATCGGACGGGGTTGCGACAACGTGGAGGCCACATCAGCTATTTTAATGTGATACGCACTATTTAAGCAATATTTGTGACTTATATGATCATTTATTAAGAAGTATGACTTATTTATACTTACAACACAAGTTGTTATACCTGTTATGCCATTTACTCTACTTTTAAACATATGTGTGCCTAATAATTTCTGTGAATTTATCCATAAAGGTCCGCAAATCTTATAACTTTTAAAGTCTACGATCGCAAGGTCTCGTAAAACCCGTCAAAATGCTCAGTGGCTAGCTTCGTGGCTTGCAGGACATCCGCGCTATCCGTCCTGCTTATATCTTGAGATGGAGGGATAGAGAGAAATGAAGAGAAATAAAACAAAGTCATCTTAGTTTTTATGGTGTTTGATTAGTGTTTTATGAGGAGTATGATGACATAATTTTGAGGAGGAAATATTAAAATAAACTTAAAAAATGGTTTATGGGCATCGTTTGAGGAGGTAGATCCTTTATCGTTGAGCACCTCACTGACGTGCGGCTCAATACCCCTGCTGGCCCGCACGCAGTGAGGCAACAGTCCTTCCTCTGCGGTTCGGCAGAGGAACCGCTTCCCTTGGATGTCCGGACTGTGGCAAGCTGAGTAAATTAGAGTTTTGTTTTTAGAAAGAAAAAAATCCGCAGCTTTCGGTTTCGGCCGCCTCAGGACGAGGTCCCCCGCCCGGCGTTGTCTCGTCTACCCAACATTTACAACGACCAGCGTCGAAGTAGAAGCGTCCAACAACCAAAAACTTCAAAACCATTTCATTTTTCAAATCTGTCTCCTCCTCCGCCGTCGCGGTATCCGAATCGCAATCCGCCGTCACGTTCCCCTCTCCGAACCCTAGTTCCGCCGCCGCGATGGGGTTCGTGAATCCGGCGGCGTCGCTGCTGGCGACGTGTGGCGGCGACACGGTGAAGTTGTTCGACGTCACGGTGGAGTCCGGCGACCCCTGCGTGCTCGCCTACGCCCCCACGGCCGGCAGCCCCGTCAACGCCGTCAAGTGGAACCACACCAGTGAGTGCCAACCCCATCCCTCCCCTCTCAGATCTCCCGAATTCGGCCGTACTGGTTCGCTGACGGAGGATCAGTGGTGTGAGATAGTCGATGGTTACTTCCTTAAGGTTCTTGGACTCCTCATCGATAGTTGGTTGCTCTAATCTGCAGCATTGTGGTGGAATTGCGAAAAGTGCCCTGTGTCCTGTCCTGTTTAGAATTTGGGGAATGAGCAGCTGCTATTTTTATAATTGTAGCATCTCTTTAGTGCGATGCTTGTGCGGGTAGGTAGTGTAACATCAGCATGCTCTAGTAAGTTTTCTGTGTTTTACCTAATCCGATAGACATAAAGTAGCCGACAGCTACACTGTAAATAAACAAGAAATCGTCTGGGGCTATCCAGATTATGTGTATACTAACTTTGCTGATTGTAACATTATTTTAAGTTTCTCAGGTATTTGCTGAACTAAAAAGAAAGGTCGAGAAATCCAATGCACTAATCTTCATCCTTGTTGAAGTAGTTCTTGCCGTATGTTGTAGTTATCTGTTCAGTCAAATTATACAGGATATTGAATTTCTGCATGAGTTTGCACTAGCCAGCAGTGTCCTATTGTGCTTGGTCCATTGTCCATAAACACGTCGATGGACACATGTTTTGGTTGTGCTTACTGTATATCCAGCAATTTTGAGAAAGCTTCATCTTCCCATAATATTCTTTATTTATTGTTATCCATGTGCTACAACTGGGCATATGCAATGACCCAAACAATATTGAACAATAGGGTATCCCATTTCTTTGGTGCATTTAATGAAAGAGAAATATTTAAATTGATTTTTGAATGCTGAACATCCGAGGCCATGAAATTATTTCTGGTTATTCCTTTTTACTGAAAGACAAACATGTCTAAAGTTGCCGTGTGTCTATTATTGTGCTTCCCTGTTTGAATATCTTTTGGCAGGATTTTGACCTTAACAACAATGACAAATGATTTTGAGCTCAATATCTTGAAGAAATGATTCTGCAATTGAATAGCATGATTTAGCCTGTGATTAAGTTTATTAACACCAAACACCATTTCTTCTTGACTTGCAGATCTAATTGTAGCAAGTGCTGGGGATGATAAAAAGATCTCATTGTGGCATAAAAAAGGACAAAATGTAGGACAACTACCTACATCAACTGTCGACCCTGGCGACGACATTGAGGTACCTATGCATTATTATGTTTCTGTGCTCTCGTACAATATGCATGTTCTACATGTTTCAATGTACTTGCCTAGGACATATTAATTATCTTCATATAATCCCCAAAGGCTACATGTATTATGATTTTCTTAACTACCTCTTAGCTTTTTATGTCAACTAAATTTATAGATTTTAGGTTTCTTTCTGGTGGCAACTAAGCAGTATTAGTAGGGGTGAAACTATCAAACCATTAAGTTCACGTCTGAACCTCTTTAGTTACAAAAAATGAACTAAGTTTTCATACTTGTATTCACTTTTGAAAAACTAGTTCATTTTTTTATACTAAAGAGGTTTGGAGGTTACCCTTTACGTGCACCTTTTACACCCCTAAGTATTAGAAATTGCGGTGACATCTTTTCTGTTTCTTTTATGTTCTTGAGAAGATTTTTAGATACTTAACACAAAATGCCATTGTAGTGCTTATTTGCAATGACATTTGTTTTTCCCCGTGGTCATGTTTGAATGACATAAAGACAGGAAACTCAGGTATGTCTAAATGTTATTTAAACATTATTTAAGGAAGTATCAGCATCTGATATGTGTGTATTGCTTTGATTTCTATCTCTCCACCCATTACTGAATTCTCTGAGCCTTCAGCTGAATTTGACTGCCTTTATTTTCTTATCAGGAGTGTATATATTCTATCAGTTTTAGCAACAAAGGTTCCCGGTATCTTTGCTCTGGTGGAAGTGGTCATATTGTTAGGATTTGGGATTTGCAGCGGAAGAGATGTATCAAATGGCTAAGTGGTCACACAGACACCATCACTGGTGTAATGTATAACTGCAAAGATGAACATTTGGCATCTATAAGCATGAAAGGGGATCTAATTCTTCATAATCTTGCTTCTGGAGCACGTGCCGCTGAACTTAGTGATCCAAATGGACAGGTCAATTATCTACTACTTAGGGAGCTTCTGTAAACTATTCATTCTTCATAATACACTGTTACATTGTTTAAAGAAGTGCTACTCAGGCAGTCGGGCTCTGCCCTAGCAACTAGGCAAAGAGTTTTCATCACTGATGCAAGAATTCCATGATTTTGGAACTTTGGTCTTCTGTATTTCTTAATATTTTGTTATGGATGCAATTCAGGTTCTGAGAGTGCTTGATTATTCAAGAAATAGTAGGCACTTATTGTTGACAGCTGGAGATGATGGTTCCGTGCATCTTTGGGATACAACAGCAAAGTCCCCAAAGGTACTAGAGTTGCATGCAATTTCTTTGATATTCATATTTGCTTCAGAATTGGAATAGTTTTTTTTCTTCTTTTGTTCAATATTCAATTGAAATAAAGTAGAATGCAATCTTCCATGTTATCCTATTGAACTTATTGTGCAAAAACATTTGAGTTTCTTATATCTAATGGAGGCTGCAAGAGGCAACAGTACATAGTGGGATATTAAGACGCCCTAGTATGTGATGAAGTAGAGAAATACCAAGCTTGACACCTGATGAGTCTGTGAAGAGGGACATGAAGAATTCAACAGTTTTCCTAAATGAAATTTAAACGGCCGTTAAATGCGTCTAAACGGTAGACGGAGGCAT
The DNA here is from genome assembly GCA_001182835.1 of Oropetium thomaeum. Lineage (NCBI taxonomy): Eukaryota > Viridiplantae > Streptophyta > Magnoliopsida > Poales > Poaceae > Oropetium > Oropetium thomaeum. The sequence goes on along the minus strand of LFJQ01000112.1, from coordinate 97,803 downwards.
TCCATGCAGTTTAGGTCATAAACGGTAGATGGAGGCATACCGTGCAGTTTATGCCATAAACTTATGTAGTTTATGCCATAAACGGATCCCTAAACGGTTGACCCGGTTTAACGGTCAACTTCCTGTTTAAACAGTTGAAACAGGCTGAACGGAACGGTAGAAAACGGTTTTACCTGCCGTGTAGGCTGTTGAACGGCCCATTTCGGTGTTGTGCTGTTGTGCGTGGGTGTGGAAATGCCCTCTGTTTCTCTTGGTTGTCTGTGTCTGCTCGACAGAGGCGCTGCCGCCCTCCAGGGCAGGTGCGTATGCCAACATCGAGCCTCCTCCTCGTCCGCAGCACCCAGCTCACCTGGCCGTTTGCGTGCTCTCTAATTTCCAGCTCCCCTGCTTCCTTTCCGCAACAGGCAGCGGCACTTGTCTCTACAGGGAGCAGCACTTGTCCCTGCAAGCAGAAGCAAGTGGCACTTGTCCCAGGCTCCCAGCAGGCTGTAGCAGTGCAGCACTGAAGGCTGCAGGTGCTGATCTGATTTGATGCCCCACTCTGTTCCGATTTTGATGTTGTTAGTCAGTACTCAGTAGCAGGAGTGAAAATTTGCTGCAAAAGTGTGCTCCAGTACCAAAACCGTTTAATCCATCTAAACAGTCTAAATGCTAAACGGGGCCTCACCAACTGTTTACTGTTTAGGAAAACATGGGGATCTCTAAGTAGTTAGCCATAAATATGAAATTGTGGAAACTGACGTGCCAGAACCTTTATATTGACTTTCCTGTCCCCTTATTTTTTTTTTCATCTTTCTTTTTGTCTACTACAGGTTTGTGTTGGGTGTTTCACACCTTTTTTATTTTGGACTTGTGCCCAACCCCCCCACCCTTATTTTCCCTCATGTTCTTTTGTGTGTTGTTTTGTGTTGGGTGCCATTGATTTTATCTCTAGGCTAACCCAACTTGGTTGGAACTAAAAGGCTTCATTGTTGCCGTTGTTGTTCCCTAATAGTAACACTCATCATAAAAATATTCTATTCTCTTGTAAATCATGTTCATATTTGTGATGCCTTTATAGAAAGATGTCCTACCTGAACAATTAGATGAGCTCTGTGGGACATGCAGAAATGGAGCCAATGTAAATGTCCGAAGTTTGGTGACTGTTATAAGACAGACAAACTGAACTGGCTGGATCTATGGTTTCTGTCCCAACATTGAACAACCTTTAAGAAGCAACAAACTGCCTTCTGAGTTTCAAATAAATGTATCTCAATCCTCCACCCTGCTGTGTCTTTCCTCATCTCTAGCATATTTTTGCCTTGCTGCTTGCCTGAACTCCGCTTTTGATCTCTGAGACCATCTGGCCACTGCTTGCTACCTTAAATGAATTCATGGGTGCTGGTAGCAACCTGCACATATGATCGTCCAGAAAGCATTTGTAGAACATTGCTAGCCATAACTCCTACCATTGGTTTATCTCACTTCTTGGGAACATTAATTATACTTCTTTGCTTCTATGTTAACTGAGATTCGAGCTAAATACGCGGAAATAATGTAGGGATCACCTTATCATTACTATTTGCTCAGTTTGATTCTTCATTTGCTTTGACTAGTCATTTGATTTTAGTATATTTAACTAAGGTCTAGGGTTTGAACCAGCCTCTCTTCGAAGACAAGGGTAAAGGCTGTCTGTAAATAACTCTTGGCCAGAACACACAATGTGTTGGAGCCTTCAGACTGGTTACACTGATTTATGTATTTTACTGAGATAGAGTTATTAGTTGTACTAAGTGTTAAAATATGTGATCTGCATGGTGCTTGTGTTATCATTACTTGACAACTTAGTAGTTAGATTTATGGTGCTTGGTGCTTACTTAATCCTGTGCAATTGATTAATCAATTGGTGTAGGTTTCATGGCTGAAGCAACATTCTGCACCCGCCAGTGGTGTCTGTATCTCACCATCAAGTGATAAGGTAGTGGTTACAAATAGTTATGGTTTTCATGTCTCTGAATTAATAATAGCTTGCCTGCAGTTGAGGTCTGCATTTCATCATTGTAGGTAATTGCCACAGTTGGCCTGGACAAGAAGTTGTATACACTAGATACTGGGTCAAGAAGACCAACTCACACTATTCCTCATGAGGCGCCATTCTCTTCATTGGCTTATAATGATGATGGCACTATATTAGCAGCGGGCACAAATAGCGGCCGTGTGGTATTCTATGATGTCCGGGGAAAACCTCAACCACTGACCATTCTTCGTGCGTACAATAGCACTGAGGTGGGAACCTGGACAGTTTGTGTTTGCTCTTTTTTTTTTCTTTGACTTGCATTGATAATATGATCCTCTGATGTAGCTTAGCTAGCAGTAAGTCGTGGTAAATATTATTACCACAGTAGGGGAAACCCCTACTGTATTTCTCCCAAAAACAAAGTTATGGTAAATACTAATGCTTCTTACAAATTGATTCTGTGTTTGTTGACACTAGTAGTAGTTTAAATAGAATTGTAACTTAGGTTTATCTTATTATGGAGTATTGCATGTTGTTAATAATGTTATATAGGACGAACAAATTAAAATAAAGTATATGCCTGGCTATGCTATCAGCTATATGTGCAGCTTACATGGACCATTTTTTGATGTTTTTTTTTTCTGAATTACTGTCATGCCAACCTTGATACTTGATCAATTTATTAAGTCATACCGTGTTGAAAGGATATTATTAGTGTTCACATAAAACCAGATCCAAAATTTTTTGTATGTGCACTCTACTCATTCATGTTCTTTAACATCTCTGAATTTGCAATTTTCATCAGGCCGTGACAAGTTTATGTTGGCAACGGTCAAAGCCTGTCATTGTCAATGAGAATAGTTCTTCTGAAGTTGCTCTGCTGGGGGGATCTATTGAAGACTCTGTTCTTATGCCAGATCCCTTGCCTTCGGCAACAACAGCAAGTTTTTCTTCTGGAGCAGTCACTCCAAGTCTTCGCTCCTCTCTGACATCAAACTCATCTATCATGGAGGAAACTCCATATAGAACTCGTCCATTATCTGGAGGACCATTATCAAAGCTGCAAGCTCCGCGTGGTAGCTATAATCTAAAGGATGACATGGATGTGTTTTCTCCACTTGTTGACGTTCAGCCTTTCACACCATCTAGCGGTGGCTTGTGGGATGAGCAAGGAAGCGATGATACAAAAAAGTATGATAAACCAGGAGAAAAGAAGCTGTCAACAAGTCGGAAGTTTCCATATATTGAAGACAATAACGTGCCACATCCTATTTCAGATTGGAGGTCTATTGCAAATCCAAGACAGGTCTTCCATGGAAAACATATATATCTTTTGTTTAAGAAGCTATATAGTTTTCTAGACATGTAACTGTTTTGTAATGTTATTTTGTTTCATTGTACAGGATGGCACCTCACCTATGACCACGATGTCCATGCCATCATGGAAGAGTGAGCCATCTGTATCTTTACCTGAGACATCAACTGGAATTGCGTTACCCGATAGGTTAACTCAACATCATCAAATCTCACATTTTGGGGCTTCAGCCTTTCCAACTGGTAGCACGGCACTTTCAGGCCTACAAGATTCTGCTTCCACTGCTTCTCACTTGCTAAAAGGTTCTCTAACAAGTAACATTTTAATCAACCTACAAAACAAGGGCATCTTGAGCAATGGACACTCTTCCCAGGCTACGACATCTGCAATCCTTCAGAGTTCACTTCCTTCACTTTATGCTTCAAAGACTGTGTCATTAGGGAATTCTGATCTACCGGGAGCAGCGCAATCCACTCCTGTGTGGAGACCCTCATCCTATACTGACAGATTGAGCTCATCCTCTGTTTTTAATGAAGGATTAGCTTCAGCATTTGGTTCACCAAAATCAAAGAAGATGGGAGTAGAAACGAAGGATGAACTGCTGAGTAGTCTATTGTCAAGACAAGAAGCGGCAACCTCCTCTTCATCAGGAAACCTTCTATCAAACAATGTAAGAAGTACTTATTTGCATTTGTGTAACTATTTTGATTTAAGTCTGTGAAATGGTTGCATAATATTTATCTATAATGAAATGATTATGTTATTTTACTAGGGTGTGGTGCCACCGCAATTGTCAACCTCAGGTTCAACAGATCAACAGGCAGCGTCTTCATTCTCACTTCAGTATGTGCAGCGCATGCTTGATGAATCTCTATGGTCTGTTCAAAAGTCCATCCATGAGGATGTGAGAAATCTCCACATTGATCTTTTACGTCAGTTTCACATGCAGGAGGTAAAAACTTCTAAAGTTTGTTTTTAAAGTATTCTGGTACTCTATTCATTCAGCTTTCACTTGCAATGAGGTCTGGTCTGGCAACTACATTATCTTCTTTATGGCAACACCTGTATAACCTGTCAAGCTGTCCCTATGGCATTAATTTTGTCTGGTGAGCTCACATAGATGTGTGGAGGAAAGCATTAGCATGAAGCATTAGACAAACCGCACTTTTATGTGTTAAAAAAACAAACAGAAATAACTATTACAGGTTTACATTTATAGACGCCTCTTTCTTTTGTCCCCCATTCACCAGTGCTCTTTGCTACTTGCACTTCATAGTTAGGACCTTCTGCAAACAATTCATGTATTACTTGCCAGAACAGTTTCACTTTCCTGGAGTGATATATATGTTTGATCAGCCACCTTGGATAAGTGAGCTGGATGTCAGCTGTGACAGCTGCTGGAATATAGGACCACCATGGGAGACATAGGCCTAACTGTATTAGTCCACGTGCCACCTTGATGATCTGTTTTGTGAATGCTATTAGAAACCATCAGTGTTCACATTGATGGATGAGTCAAGCACGCACAACTCTTATTGTTGTCTCATATCATATGTCTTAGCTAAAACCAGAATTTTACCCACTTGTTGCAGCATAATACATTTTACCAACAATGTAGATAAACTTAATATTTTACCTAGTGACTTGATATTTATTTCTCTGAAAAATGTTTTAATGATGTGCAGGTTACCTTGTTCAATTTGTCTGTGTTGTGTACTGTTATATGGAATCAAATTTTCTGTAACAGTAGGATTTCACTGTAATTGTCATAAACAAAAATGCTACCTCCAGCCCCTAAAAGTCCGTATAGCTTTATGCTAAGACACTTTGTATTATAGTCCATGTGGTGGCTAAACAGACTCGAAACATCATGTTATTAAAAGTCATCATGAAAACTAGTATATGACACTTTCCATTTAAACTAGTATTTTAAAGATATGTTATTATAATGCCATATTGAAGACTAACTGCTCTAATGGCATAGCTTTTAAGGCAATCAGACGTCTGGGCCTTTGTGGTAAACTTGGAGCGTGCCTAATGCCTTTAAGAATTATGCCTAATAGATTTATATTAGAGATCAGAGAAATGATTCTTTGTGAGAAGTGATTCTCTGAAGGGAAAGTAATTATGTGGCAAAAAGTGATTCTCTTTGATTCTCTATGATAAACTCGTACAGGAGAATCGCCTCACAGAATTAGAAGTTACTTTTTTCAGCTCCCAATGACCCAGCCTATTAAGGCCTCTTTCTTTCCACTACCTGTTGGATTCTGCTTGTAGAATTGGTAGTGCAAACAGACACCTCAGCTTTTGTCCAGATTCTCACAATCTGTGTGTTGGATTCCCACAATCCCAGAATCAACATCTCCATTGCTATTGGCAGATTTTGCAGATTGTGGGAAGCAGTATCGGAAACAAAGAGGCCCTTAGTTCATTTCAAAGAACACTTCACAGAATCAGCTAAGAATCACTTCTCCTGAAATGCAGAGTCTGGTAGACCTCCATGAAGCTGATTCTCATGAGCCAGAATTGGAACGATTCAAATTGTTGTTACCAGGTCCCTCCTTTTCTACTTGATGCCCGTGTAGTCAACCTTCCCATAACTTATATGTTAAATCATACGTACTATCTAAGCTAGGAGTAGGGGGATACACCTTCTCTTGCAGGGTTGGTCAATACAGGACCAAATCTTCAATCTTGTCAGCTTACACATCCAATCAGGTGGCTCAATGAGCTATGGGGTGATAGACTCACCGCCTTCAGCCAGTGACATTTGGATTGAACAGTATGGTCATCTTAGATATTTTTCGTCAGATGATAATATGCTTAGGGAAGATCATACTCCAATATGACTGGTGCTTGTCATAAATAGTTTGGCCTTAAGGCTATTCCCCATGCATAGTAGCCTACTTAAAAAATCCTAAGATTGTAATGACACTATTAGGATAAAACAACCTCCCCACTTCATAGTATCATACTCCAATGTCATCGTGTATCATTACTTGTTGCATTGTATGATAGTGGTATGAGCTCCCCAATGCATAGTATCATCCAAGAATGAAAACTAAGATAGGATACCGAGTCAGAGTGGTGTCTCCAAAATGATGTTGCTTCTTCTCTCTTCTTTTATTCACATACTATGGGCCTATTTGGTAGGGATTATGAAACTAATTATGCAAACTGATTCTAGTTCATAAGTGATCTTGTCTGCCTATACACCTAAAACTCATAAGTTATTATGGTCACATTCATTCATAAGCTATTTTAAAATCATATAATTTTTAGGTGTTTGACAGTCATAATCACTTATGAACTATAATCAGTTTGCATAATCACTTTCATAATCCCTGCCAAACAGGTCCTATGTCAGCAATTTATCCTGTGTGACATGCATTAAATGACTGGCGTCATGCTCTGAGAATAGCCTTAGTGTTGGCACTTTATTGGGAGTCACGAAGGACTCTCTTGAATAGTGGTTATTTGATGGTGGAAGTGCTGGGCAAAGGTACAGGAGTAAGGGTTTCGGATCCAGGAAGCTTGCTTCACATTTGTTCTTTAGTTGTTTGGCATATAAAATTCATTAATCGTTTAATTATTAGTGCAGTAGAACGTCTGATGTTTAGAATTTTTGCCAGGGAAGCTTTGTCTGCACAAGTGTCTTAAACCCTTTTATCTGCTAGGGAGTCCAATTGAAGCGCCAGATGTTTTCATTTTGTACTATAAACGTTAGTACCTTTCATTTTCACATAATGGACATTTGTGGCCACACAGATGGAGATGTCTGGCGTGCTGAACATGGTTCTGGAGAAACTTGAAGGCCTCACGAAGGAGGTGCAGCAACTGAGAAGGGAGAACCAACAGCTCCGGCATCAGCTTCTCTAGTATGTCCATTTGGGTTTTTTGATTTTCACTTTGTTGTGTTTCGTTGAAGAGTTCCAAGTACAAAAACAGTGGTTTCTGAGATTGCCCAGACAGTGATGCTTATATTCGAATTTCTATGTAGTTAATATCGAGTAGGAATTTGTGTCATGCGATTGTACATAGCATCATCTTTAGTCTAGAAGCGTAGTGGTTATCAATTTGTATTATGTTGGACTGATTGGTTGTACCCTCGTGACCAGTTTTTGGATGGCCCAAGTGAATTGCTGACAGAGGTATTTGCGATGTAGCTTTTGTTAATGTTATTATTGGGGACAACAATCTTAGTTTAACAAAATAAACTAAAGTTGTCCTCAAAATAATAATTTAAGAAAGGAGGTAGTATTTCACTCTACGTAAAGCTCAAAGCTGGCATGCCGGCCATTCTGTGCGAGAGCCGTGTCCAGCGTGGTTAGCACAGCCTTTCCGCTTGCAGTTTTGTGAAGGCGAAGTCGATGTGTCTGACAAATTATTCGTCAGTTAAAAACATGAGATTATTTGTTTGCATAATTAGCTTAATAATCTCTGTCAAACGCATTCTAAATATGTAAAATTATATGTTGGGGGTCGAGGCCCATCTAAGGCCCCTTCTCGAAGATTGATGCAAAGTCTAATTAGCCTTATGACCGAAAGAATGGGAAGGACTCCAAAATGAACATCTCTTAAGCTGTATAGAAGACAGAAGCTCCTAGGAACGAAGGGTTCGTCGGCCCTAATAGCTTCCTGTCCCAAAGGAAGCTGGGAACGAGGAGAGAAGCTGATGACGTATGAAGTACGGAGGTGGTCCAGCTGTACTTGTATCGAAAAGGAGTAAGTTATCAAATGCCTGGCAAAAAGTAGAAAAGACAAGGGTATAGCCGTAATAAGATAAAAAAGTGTAATGACTAAACCTATAAGTAGCCCCCCTAGACAACTATAACAGGGTGTGATTTTATTACCCATCGTTCGCTCTCTTCTCCTGTTCCAAAGTAACTTGAAATCCAATAGCTGGCACCGTCCGTGTTGTTCAGATAGAAAGTCTGTTAAGATGGCTGGAGCGAAGGGAAAAGGCGAAGAGACCGCAGAAAGACGGCGAGGGTTCTCATCCCGAAGATGAAACAGAAGTCTCCATTGAAGAACCGGTGCTCACGAAGACTTCATCTCCTGCGCCCCCAGTTGATAGATTGGCGGCCGAAGGCAGCAATCATGACCTTCTGCCCGAGCGAGCCGAAGCCCTTGCGCGCCTCTAGCAAGAGAACGAGGCGGCGGCGGCGGAAGAACGAAGAGCAGCAGAGCTAATGCTTGAGCTTGAGAAAGTTAAGGTGGCGGCAGAAGAAGAGCAACTTTAGCGACGAGCTCTAGAAAGCTTGCCTAAGGAGGAGTCCGGGTACAAGTTACGAGCAGAAGCCGCCTGACGGCAGCAAGAGCTGCTTCAGAAGCAAAAAAGAGGCTCTCAAAAGGGCTGGCATACCAGATGTTCAGGCACCAGGCTATGCTTCCTTCGATGAAGCCTCTCTCTGCCCTTGTCACCAGTGGGACCTTATGATAAAAATTTGCCGTTGGCTCCGAAACTTCAGCAAGCCCCTTGGCCGTCGTGCTTCACAGCGGTCAAGCTCCTAGTATATGTAGGCATCTCTGATCCCAGTATATGCAGGCGTTCTTCATGAGTCATGAAACAGCTATCGAGTCCATTGGTGGGGGTGATGATGTCAAAGCGAAGGCCTTCATACTGGCTGTGGACGGGATTGCGAGAACTTGGTACACCAGGTTGCACCCGCTGAGCATTTTCTCCTAGGGTCAACTGAAGCATGAAGTATAACTGCACTTTCGGGGCAATTACGCCCGCACGGTGAGTTCTGAAGATATGCATGCTTGCATCTAGTGAGATGGCGAAAGCCTAGCCGCATATACTCGATGGTTCATTCATCTGAAGTGCCAGCCCGAAGACATCAATGACGCCACCATTACTGACTCTGTCATGAAGGGACTTTGTCTCGGACCTGCCAGGTCTGAATTACGCCAAGTGCAACCCAAGACTTTGGATCACATGCTGAGCATCTTGGCAGCTCAAGTCAGGGTGGAAGATGACATCAGAAGAGAAAAAGAGCATCATACTGCATAGAGGGTTGGTCAACTCGAGAGGCATCGCTTTTCTCTTAATCGACACCAACGCAAGCCCTAGAGGTCCCCCGGCGACAAGTGTTGCCCATTCAGAAAGATTCTGAGCTGCCTCGGTCCAGATCCCCGTTGTGCAATCATCAACCTGAGTCACGACGACAGGGTAGACATCGAATGGCCAAACACCGGGGGGGCCGTCGGGTGGTTCCCAACATCGTCCCCCGAAAGACCTCAGCAAACTCTACTGTCTTTACCATGGTGTGGGGCAAGGACATACTTCGTACCGAGGCACTTGAGGCTGCCAAGCAATTGTCGCATGCCTTAGGACGACAGGAGGGAGCTTTGGCATCATAACAACCTACTCAGCAGCCCATATCTATGTCGCTGCCTCCACTTCCAACATGCCCTGCTCTTGCCTGGGCCCCTCCCGCTCATTATGCACATGCAGAATACTTACCACCGCCTCCTCCTCTTCCGCAGCAAACCTTTGAGCAGGCCCCACCTTCGGCTCAGCGGATCCTAGCGTGCAAAGTCATTCTTGCTATAACGGGAGGCTCAGGTCAGGACCAAACGCCAGTGTCGAGAGTACGTGCGGCGGGTCAATCATGTAGCGGCCCATCCTCCTTTGACTCTGTGCCGATGGTGTCGTGTGCCCATAAGCTTTACTCAAGAAGATCTTAAACCAATGGATTACCCGCATAAGGATACATTTGTCACGTGAGTGGATATTAACGGGGATGAGGTCCGGAGGGTCCTTATTGATGGAGGCAGTGCCGCTGATGTCATCTTTGTCCGTGCCCTTCAGCAAATGGGCATTTCCCGTGAAGATCTCAAAGCTGCAAACATGCTGTTGCAGGGCTTCGAGCGGGGGGGGGGGGGGGGGGGGTGCAGCCTTTGTATGCACTTGGTAGTGTCAAACTCAAGGTGTCATTTTCCGGAACAGGGGTCACCGCACTGAAGAAGTCATTTTCGATGCTATGTCCCTTACCCTTACAATGCTATTTTCGACAGAGGGGCGTTCAATGCTCTGGTACACCACGGTAACCTATGCATGAAAATGCCAGCGCCGAATGGTGTATTACAGTCTTCGGTGATCAGGCGGAAGCTCGTCGTTGACATGGACCCGCCCAGAAACCTCGTCTCGGGACGGATCCGGTCGGTCGTTGAGCCAGAATCCTGTTGGGCAACGCTCGGTGAAGCGAGCGTACACACGATACAACACAGGCAGGATTAAATAGCAGTGATTTACAAGGAGAGAGAACTTAATACATCATTGGTTCATAGTTTGAAACTTAAGTCTTTCAGTGAATCAGAGTACGCAATTAAAGTTTTAAAAACAACAGCGGAAGACTTCATCGATTACAGACTCCGACGCTCAGACTTAAGCAAAAGCATGCACCGTGCCCACGGGCGTCATGCTACTAGCCACTTCAATGTTCACCGCGGGGACTCGCACAACTCCCACTGGAGGTTCCCGATCTCAGGGGGAGACTCCTCTCAATGGGTGCTACCAGCTTGGTCCTGCATGTCGGTGCCTGAAAACCACATATCGCTAACACGTGAGCTTCTAGAAGCTCAACAAGACTTACCCGTCAACGGGGCTGACTACAGCCGACTCCTAGACATGCTGGCTGACTCGGGTGTGTTTACTTGCAAAAAGGACTCGCAAGCCTGTACTACTTTTGGTCAAATTTTAGCACCAGATTAAGTGATTAGAATATAAATTTAGTTGGCACTGAAACTAATCAAACATAACAGAAGCAACAATAGCAATAGTAATAATCATGATTCATTCTCCTTGTGTCTCAACCTATTTACTAGAATGTGGTGCGTTTCACGAGCATGCTCACTAACTGGGAGCGACAGCGGTTCGAAACGATTTTATACCCTGCAAGGGGAAACCTGATCATACAACACGTACGTGTCCCAGACTCGCACGTGGCAACCGTTCACACCAGCTCCTGCAACGTCAATTCCCTCCTACGCCTGCCTTAGCAGCGCCGCATCCCACCAGACAACACGTCCCAGACGGTTTCTGTGTAGTTCCCACGCTGCCCACCCCAGATCTCCTCCTAGTCAGACACCGTAGGGCAGGTTCGACATTGCAATCACTGGGTTACATAGGTTTACTAGGGCCCATATCACCCAGCATACGACCAATACATTCAACACTCGATCAGTCTCGGACCACACGGATCAGACAAGTCTACGGTCACCCTAGACCCAGTCCAGTCGCCGACCTAATTGGTATCCTGTCTGACCCTCAAACTTTTATCTTTTCTTAATTAACTCATCATCATGTGTCATAATGTATCAAATGATAGTTTCATCTAACAACCTACCTTTCACGAGCAGCATCCACTCTGCTCGACTTCTACCGGCAATACCTACTAAGCATAGCATACTAAGGGGTATCTATACCAGCTACCGATAGGGTTTCCTATGGAAGACAAATACAACTATGGTTTCAATCAACCCCTAGCACTTAATGCACAAACAAGACACACTGAGTTATAAAAGGAAAAACTTTAAATAACGGTTGTGCACCGGGCCTTGCCTGGTTCTCCGGCGTTGATGACCTCTTCTACGGAAATCGAAGAACCCGGATCTGCAGCTACCTCGTGCGCTTCAGAATCTACATGATGCAGTATGATTATGATAAGTTTAATAAAAGGAGTCATTGCCTTTATCATAAGCGATTTAGGGTTTTGATCGGCGATGTCTAGAATTAGGGTTAACCCTAATTACTCGACACCGTCGATTTGTTTCAATTCTTAGCCTGTGAATGATGTTCAGAGAAATCTACTCAAATTTCCCATGAGGAGACTTTTAGTTGGCATGTTCAACAACTTCAACTTTAGTTAAGGTTAATTCGACATTTTTCATCGGTTAAACATTATTTAATTTCTTCGACAATTAAACTAGGGTTAAAATAAAAATTTTAATTCTACCTCAAGATTATTTTTAGTTGATAGCACCTTCTGAAATAAGCATTTTGAGCTTCAATTGGGGTCTAGATGAATTTTCTATATTTTATAAAAATTCATCAAAAGTTCCTATTTTTAAATCTTATAAAATCAGAAAGCACTAGTAGACCTTAGAATAAAATTATGAAATTTTATGCGGGCATTCCTGAGCACCAAATCTAAAATTTTGCTTTTGGGTCTAACCTTATAAATGACTTTTACAATGTACTCTAGAAAATAGTATTTTAATTAGACAGATTGAAGTAATTTAAAAAGAGTTACATGCAACTTCGTGATCCTAAAATCCTCATAAAATTCTAGAAGGTGTGTTTGGCCATGGTGTATTTGTGGATCAAAGAATAGCCCTAGCATTGCTCTAGAATGCAAATTAAAATTCAAAAACAGAATAGAGTATTCTAATTAATTCTGCAAATTTTTGTACAATTTCTAAAAAGTGCATTAACAGAAAATTAGTTCAGTTTTCAAGGATTCAAATAAAATTAGGTTTGGCATTTTTAGATTTTTTCATGATTTGTTACATGCCTAACAATCTCTGACTAATTAAAGGAAATCAGGAAAATCAATGGAACAGTGGCAGAACAGGGGCGGCACGGCAGGGGCGGTGCTCCGGTGAGCTCCTCGCCGGAAAAGAAGGCTAGGGCAAGAAAGGAGTAGTCGTGGAGCTTCACCTCGAGTCTATGCACCGATTTGTAGAGGATGGAGGCCACGGGGAAGAGGGGAACAAGGCCGGCGAGGTGGAGCTTGAGGCGGCGTCAATGGCGGCCGAGGTGGTGGCGCGAGGCGTTCTTCGTCCACGGCGATGAATTGCGGCCACAAACTTGTCAATTGGGTGCGGAAGGACTAGGAGAAATAGCTGGAGAAAGGAATTAAAGAATCGAGCTATCGTGGCGACGAATTTTTGGGAATGGTGGCCACCGTTGAGATGTTCGGCCGAAAACAGGGCGGCGGCGTTCTGGCGAAGCTAGGGCACCGCCGGCGGGCTTGGTGGTTGGAGAGCAGCAGGGGGTGGAGGGAAGTCTTCCGAGCACGGTGGCGAGGTTTGGGGACGGCCGAAACGCGCCGGCGACGAGCGAGCGGCACTGGCGGCAATGGCGGCGGTGCACTGAGCAGGGAGGAGGGAGCCTCGCGCGTGGTGAAGGGAAAAAGGAGAAGTGGGGAGGGGAGTGCACCGTTTTAAAGGGCCTCGGAGTAGGGAGTTAGAGGGGGCAAGAGGAGTATGGCCGGCATGGCCGGGCGGCGCTCGGGCAGACGCGCCGTGGGAAAAGGAGGGGGCGGGGGGGAGAGAGAGAGAGAGAGAGAGAGGGAGTGAGGAGCGCGGGAGAGTGAGGAGGAGGAGCACCGGGGGGTGGAAGACGCGCCAATTATGGCCGTGTCGGGCGGGGCGCGGTGCCGTGCCGCCCGTCGCTCTGTTGGGCGGCGGCAGGCACTGTAGCCCGCCCGGCAACATAGCTATCCATTTTTTTTAATTCATTTGCTAACAACAAGCTGGGATGCAATTCAATTGAAAGACACACTTTCCGAGCTCAAACATTTTTGAGAATTTTTGTACAAGCTCAGTAATTTATTTGGAACACTTTTCATTTAGGGTTCAAGTCATGATTTGACTTGTAAAAATTCTTGAATTGCCAAGGTGATTTCTGCTTGGGTGAATTTTTAAGAGGTCTAAATCCTTTCCAAAAATTTTGAATAAATTCCAGAAATTCTATTTTTAAGTGTACTTAATTGTTATATAAAAATATGGCTAGCATCCTGTGGAAATTTGATAGCCATGAGTTAGGGTTTGGATTTAATTTCTGTTAACAGGATTTCGGTAGTGGTAGTTGAATTTTTCTGAACTTTAGCTATAGTGTTCTGTTGTGTGCCAAAGTTTTCATAGTGATTTCTTAGAGCATTTTTAAACATCATTTCATTTTACTTCTAGTGTCGATTTTTATTTCTACGGGTGTCAATTTGCAAATTAGGGTTTTTAGTGTCGATTGATCACCTGGTGACACTGGGGTGTCATAGCCCTCCCCCCTAAAAGAAATCGCGTTCCGAGATTTAAGGAGAGGGTCAGGATAGGCATAGGTACCTAGGAGGCTGGGAGTAGCTCGGGGTAATGTGACTGAAGAACCTCTGCAGACTCCCACGTGGCTTCGTCTTCTGTGTGGTTGCTCCACAGAAGCTTGTAAAACTTGAGTGTCCGTCTCGTAGTAACCCGTTTTTTTTATCCAATATTTGGATTGGGCGCTTTGGGTAGGTTAAGTCGGGTTGCAATTCTTCTACTTCTTGAATCACCAGGTCTACTGGTGCCTTCAGACACTTCTTCAACTGGGAGACATGGAAGACGTTATGCACTCCTGATAATCTTTCTGGCAGTTCCACTTGATATACCACTGGTCCGCACTTGGCTGTGATAGGATATGGACCTATGTATCTGGGTGCTAACTTGCCTCTGATCCCGAACCGTTGAACTCCCTTCATTGGCGAGACTCGTAAGTAGACGTAGTCTCCTACCTCGAAGGTCAATGGTCTACGTCTTTTATCTGCATAGCTCTTCTGTCTTGACTTGGCGGCCTTCAGATTGGCTTGTATAACCCGTACTTTCTCTTCAGCCTGCTGCACTAGGTCTGGGCCCAATATGATTCTTTCGCCTGCTTCTGACCAGTTGAGTGGGGTTCTACAACTACGGCCGTAAAGTGTTTCAAAAGGGGGCATCTGGATGCTGGCTTGGTAGCTGTTGTTGTATGAGAACTCTGCCAATGATAGATAAGTGTCCCATCCTTTACCGTGCTCCAAAACACAAGCTCAGAGCATGTCTTCAAGTATTTGGTTCACTCTTTCTGTCTGACCGTCAGCCTGAGGGTGGTAGGCTGAGCTATGGATTAGCCTGGTCCCTAGTGACTTGTGGAGTTGTTTCCAAAATCAACCGATGAACTGGGTACCTCGGTTGGAGATGATCGTCTTGGGCACTCCGTGCAGACAGATGATCCAGTCAATATATAGTTGTGCATACTTCTTCATGGTTGTATCTGGTTGATAGAAGAATGAAGTGGGCTGTCTTTGTCAAACGATCTACTACGACCCAAATTGAATCCAACTTTTGAGCTGTTATGGGCAGTCCAACAATGAAGTCCATACTTATGTCTTCCCATTTCCATGACGGAACGCTCAAAGGTTGTGACAACTCTGCACCTTTCAGATGGTCGGCCTTTACTCTGCGTAGGTGTCACATTCCGCTACGTACCGAGCGATTTCTCTTTTCATCCTTGTCCACCAAAATCTCTTTTGCAGGTCCTGATACATCTTGTTGCTGCCAGGGTGGATAGAGTACTTGGATTAGTGAGCCTCATCCATGATCTTCTTACGGAGCTCGTGGTCCTTTGGCACTACCAGTCTGTTCTTGAACCACAGAACTCCGTCTTCGTCTTCCCGGAAACACTGCATCTTCTTTTCTTGCAGCTCTAATCTGATCTTCCCCATGCCCTTATCAAGCTTCTAGGCCTTGGCTACCTCATCTCTAAGTGTTGACACTAAGGCTAGGTTGTAGAGGGCTCCGTGAGGTAGAATCCTTACGGTTGGCTCTTGTTCCTCGGTTGCAACTCCTTGATTCAAATAGTGGCAATGGGCGTTTCTGCTCAACGCGTCAGCAACCACATTGGCCTTGCCCGGATGATAGTGGATCTCTATCTCGTAATCCTTGATTAATTCTAGCCATCTTCGTTGCCTCATGTTCAACTCGTTCTGGGTGAAGATGTACTTGAGACTCTTGTGGTCGGTGTAGAGGTGTACCAGTTTTCCCAATAAGTAATGCCTCCACACCTTCAGAGCCAATACCACAGCTGCCAATTCCAAGTCATGTGTGGGGTAATTCAACTCATGCTTACGGAGTTATCTGGAAAGCATAAGCAATTACTCGTCCTTCTTGCATTAATACACAACCAAGTCCAGTGCCCGACGCATCACAATACACGTCGAAGGGCTTGCTCAAATCCGGTTGGGCTAGTACTGGTGCTGTGGTCAAGTGCTTCTTCAAAGTTTGGAAGGCTTCTTCGCACTTTTCTGTCCACTTGAACTTCTGATCCTTCTTGAGTAGATCTGTAATAGGCCTGGCAATCTTGGAAAAGTTGGGAATGAAGCGGCGATAATATCCCGCTAATCCCAAGAAACTTCGCACCTTATGGACTGTTGTGCGTGCTTTCCAATTAACAACATCTTGCACCTTTCCTGGGTCTACAGAAATACCTTCCACGGACACAACATGACCCAAAAACTGAACACGCTCAATCCAGAATTCGCATTTGCTGAACTTGGCATTGAGCTGATGATCTCTGAGTCTTTGGAGAACTGTCCGAAGGTGCTCCGCATGCTCCTCAGTTGTCTTGGAGTATATTAGGATGTCGTCGATGAACACCACTACAAACTTATCCAGCTCTGGCATGAAGACTGAGTTCATGAGGTACATGAAGTACGCTGGTGCGTTTGTGAGTCCAAACAACATCACCAAATACTCACACAGCCCGTATCTGGCGGAGAAGGCCGTCTTCGGAACGTCACTGGGACGGATCTTGATTTGATGATATCCAGATTGAAGATCAACTTTCGAGAAGACTTTTGCTCCAGCCAACTGATCAAATAGAGTGTCTATGCGTGGCAAGGGATACTTGTTCTTGATAGTTACCGCATTCAAGGAACGGTAATCCACGCATAGCCTCAAGGACTGGTCCTTCTTCTTCACGAACAATGCCGGACAACCCCAAGGCGAGGTACTGGGCCGTATAAAGCCCTTGTCCAACAACTCCTGCAGCTATTTCTTCAACTCTGCTAGCTCCTTGGGTGCCATCTTGTACGATCTGCGGGAGATCGGGGTCGTGCCTAGCAACAGCTCAATCTGGAATTCCACATCTCTGTCCCGGCGGTAAACCAGGTAAGTCTTCTGAGAATACGTTTGGAAACTCCTTAACCACCGATATCTCGTGCAGACTTTTCCCGACAACATGGTAGACTTGTTTGAGGGTAGCTTTAGGGTGATCTAGGTTTATGGACATGGAACCGTGAAGTGGAGAGGTTAAGTGGACTACACGGTTAGCAATATCAAGGATGGCGCTATGGTGTTTCATCCATTTCATGCCGATGATAATATCGATACCCTACCCATCTAGGATTATGAAGGAGGTAGGATAGATGCAACCTCCTAGATTTAGGGCTGCTCCCTTTAAGCCATGGTTTGACAATATGTTGCCCCCAGGCGATTTTATGATGAAGGGTGGCTCTGAGGGGATGGTGACTAGGCTTTTGCCCTTGACAAAATTTTTACTGATAAAGTTGTGGCTTGCACCGGAATCGAATAGAACAAATGCTGAGTGAGTAGAGAGCGAGAACATACCCGTCAGTACTTGTTCACCTCAGCAATTTCTTCGGTCGTGGTCTAGTTTACCCGACCGGTCCTGGTGTTCTTCTGGCCCTTTTGCTGGCCCTGCCCCTGGTTGGACTGCCGGTTGCCTTCGGATTGCTGGTTGGAGGGGCACTCGCAGGCGAAGTGTCCGGGCTGCCCGCAGTTGAAGCAAGGCGTGCCTGGTCCAAGACGGGTGCCTTGTTGAGGTGGGCGGACACCCTGGTTCTTCTGCGATGGGGGAGGTGCGCGGTAGCCGGCCTGCTGTTGATTCTGTGGGGGCCGGTATGGCTGCTGCGGCGGACGGAATATCGGTGTGACACCCCAGGTGTCACCAGAGAAAAGTCGACAAACAGTAAACCCTAATTCATAATTTCACTCACCTTAAAGCAAATTCAATCGTGAAGATAAAAAGAAATATTGTTTAAAATGATTTAAAGAGACATTATGAAAAGTTTGACAAACAACAGAGCATTTTAGCAAAGTCCGGAGAATTCTCAACTAAAAGTGTCGAAATCTCGTTGACAGAAAGAATTCAAACCCTAACCCTTGACCATAAAAATTTCCACATGACCCTAGCTATATTTTTACATAACAATTAAGTACACTTCAAAATAGAATTTTGGGGAATTATTCAAGATTTTTGGAAAAGAATTAGACCTCTTAAAAATTCACAGAAGCTATAATCGACTTAGAAATTCAAGAATTTTTAGAGGCCAAATCATGACTTGAACCTTAAATGAAAAGTGTTCCAAATAAATTCCTGAGCTTGTACAAAAATGTTCAAAATATTTCGAGCTCGGGAAGAGTGCCCATTCATTAAAACCCTTCCAGCATTAAAGAAAAAGAAAAAAAATAATATAACTGTTGCCGGGCGGGCTACAATACCCGCCCGCCCGACAACAGAGCGCGCGCAGCCGCCGCTGCCCCGGCCGACACGGCGCTGCCCGACGCACGTCGCCTTCAAGTGCCGGCCGGCTCCCCTACTCCTCACTCCTCCCTCACTTCACTCTCTCTCTCTCTCTCTCTCTAGCTCCCGCGCCCCCCTCCCTCTCCTTCTTCTCTGCCCGAGCGCACCGCCCCCTCCCTGTACGCCGCCCGACAACCGAGCCGCCCGACCGCCTGCGCCGCCCGGCCATGCCCCTACTCCCCTACCTCGGCCGCCTATAAATGGCGCGCAATCCTCCTCCATTCCCCCCCTCTGCCATTCCTTCCCTCTCCCGCGCGCGCAGCCCTTCTCTCGTCTTCCTCCCTGCTCGGTGCACCACCGCCATTGCCGCCAGCGCCGCTCGCTCGTCGACAGCTCACCTTGGCGAGTTTCAAGCCGCACCACCGTGCCCCCTGGACTCCCCTCCACCCCCAGGTGCTCTCCGAACACCAAGTCAGCCGGCGGTGCCCTAGCTTCGCCGGAACGCCGCCGCCTTCCCCTCGGCCGAAGTACCTCACCGCCGATCGCCTCTCCTCAAAATTCGTCATCGAGGTACAAGGGTTTTTCAATTCAAATCGCCGGCTACTTCCTCTGGTTATTGCGCACCCCCTTGACTTGAATCCGGCCACAGGTGACCGTCGTCGGAGAAGAACGCCGTGCGCCACCCCGTCGGCCGCCATTGTCGCCACCTCGACCTCCACGTCGCCAGCCTTGTTCCACTCTTCACCATAGCCCCCATCCTCCACAAATCGGTGCAGTGAGTCGAGGTGAAGCTCCCAGACATCTTAGTTCTTGCCCTAGCCCTCTTCTCCGGCGAGGAGCTCACCGGAGCCCCGCCTCTGCCGTGTGCTCTGTTTTGCCGGTTACTGTTCCATTGATTTTCTAATTTTTCTTTAATTAGCTAGAGATTGTCAGGCTTGTAGCAAATCATGGAAAAATCCAAAAATGCCAAACCAAAATTTGTTAGAACCATCATGAAAAGTACTAATTTTCTGTTAAAACACTTTTTAACAAATGACCAAAAATTTGCAGAATTAATTATAAACACACCTTTCTATTTTTAAATTTTAATTTGAGTTCTAGAGCAATGCTAGGGCCAGCCTTTGATCCACAAGTGCACCATGGTATTACACACCCTCTCGAATTTTATGAAGATTTTAGGAAGACGAAATGGCATCTAACCCTATTAAATAACTTCAATCTGCCTAGTTTAAACACCATTTTCTAAAGTCCATTGTAAAAGTCATTTTCAAGGTTATACCCAAAAGCAAAGTTTTAGATCTGATGCTCAGGAATGCCCAAATAAAATTTCATAATTTTATTCTGATGTTTACTAGTGTTTTCTGATTTTACAAGATCTAAAAACAGGAACTTTGATGGATTTTTATTAAATATAGAAAATTCATCTAGGCCCCACCCAAGGCCCAAAATGCTTATTCCAGGGAGTACTACCAACTAAAACTAATCTTGAGGAAGAATTAAAATCTTCATTTTAACCCTAGTTTAATAGCCGAAGTAATTAAATAATATTAACCGATGAAACGTGTCGAATTAACTTAACTAAAGTTGAAATGGTTGAACATGCCAACTAAAAGTCACCTCATGGGAGTTTAATAGACTTCTTTAAACATCATTCACAGGTTAATAATTAAACTTAATCGACGGCGTCGAGTGATTAGGGTTAACCCTAATTCTAGGCGTCGCCAATCTAAACCCTAGATTACTGTCGATAATAATAATAAGTTTCATTTTCATTAAACTTATCATAACCTTACTGCATCATGTAGATCCTGACGCTAACGAGGTAGCTGCCGATCCAAGTTCTTCGACCCCCGCCGAAGAAGTAGACATCAACTCAGAGGAACCAGGCAAGCCCCGGTGCACAACCGAATTTTAGAGTTTTACTTTTATAACTGAGTGTGTCTTGTTTGTGCATTAAGTGCTAGGAGTTGATGGAAACCTTAGTTGCATCTGTTTCCCATAGGAAACCCTGACGGTAGCTTGTATAGATACCCCTTAGTATGCTATGCTTAGCAGATAGTTGTCGGTAGAAGTCGAGCAGAGTGGACGCTGCTCGCGAGTAGTAGGATATTGACTGAAACTATTTCATGAGATGTGCCACACGATTACCAATGATTAAGAAAGATAAAAGATTGAGGGTCAGACTGGGTACAAGTAGGTCGGTGACTGGTCCGGGACCAGGATGACCGTAGTCTGGTCTGATCCGTGTGGCACAGCTGGGCAAGTATTGAATGTACTAATCGTATGCTGGGTGTTATGGGCCCCAGTAAACCTACGTAGCCTAGTGATTGCAACGTCGAACCTGCCCTACGGTGTCTGACTAGGAGGAGCTCTGGGGTGGGCAGCGTGGGAACTCCACAGCAACCGTCTGGGACGTGTTGTCTGGTGGGACGCGGCGCTGCTAAGGCAGGCGTAGGAGGGAATTGACGTTGCAGGAGCTGGTGTGAACGGTTGCCACGTGCGAGTCTGGGACACGCACGTGTCGTACGATTAGGTTAACCCTGCAGTGGTATAAAAATCGGTTCGAATCGCTGCCGCTCTCAGCTATGAGCTTACTTGGACTCTCTGTCACATTTTAGTGAATAGGTTGAGACACCATGAGAACGAATTATGAATATTGATATTTGCTATTGTTATTTCTGTCATGTTTGCTTAGCTCAGTGCTAACTAAATTTATTTTCTAATCACTTAATCTGATGCTAAAACTTGACAAGAGTAGTATAGGCTTGCGAGTCCTTTTGCAAGTAAACCCTCCCGAGTCAGCCTTCATGTCTAGGAGTCGGCTGTAGTCAGCCTTTTTGTCGGGTAAGTCTTGCTGAGCTTCTTAGAAGCTCACGCGTTAGCGTTTTGTGGTTTTCAGGGGCCGTCATGCAGGAACCAGCAGGTAGCTTCCATTGGGAGGAGCCTCCCCTCGAGTTTGGGAACCTCCAGTGGGAGTTGTGCGAGTCGCCGCGTTGATCTGTTGAAGTGGCTAGTAGCATGACGCCCGTGGGCACGGCGCGTGCTTTTGCTTAAGTCCGAGTGTCGGAGTTGTAATAGTTTTAGTCTTCCGCTGTTATCGTTTTTCAAAATTATTGCGTACTCTGAATCAATGTAATACTCAACTTTGATTTACGAACCAATGATATATTAAGTTCTCTCTTCTTAAAAATTATTGCTGTTTATCCCTGCCTGTGCTATATCGTGTGTACGCTCGCTTCACCGAGCGTTGCCCAACAAGATCTTGGCTTAACGACTGACCAGATCCATCCTGAGACAAGGTTTTCTGGGCGGGTCGTGTCAATCGGAGCCTGCGGCGGGGTGGCCTTGTACTTCCTACCATCGGGTGCAGTGTACACCAGACGGTACTTGGGTGGCGGGGCATTCGATGGCCCACCGCTGGCTCGCCTCTTTTCCCGCTGCTCCTTCTAGAGGTACTCTTCGGCGATGAGGGCGTTGCTCACGAACTCATTGAATGAGCCGCCTTGATTCAGGGCCAAGCGACCCTAGAGTGTGACGTTCAACCCTTCCATGAAGCGGTGCTTCCGCTTCACATCCGTGTCAACCTGCTCCGGAGCATATAGAGCAAGTTGGTTGAACACACGGGAGTACTCGTGCACCGTGCGGTTTCCTTGTGTCAAGGCCATGAACTCCTTGGCCTTCCTCTGCATGAGTCCCGCGGGGATGTGGTGAGCGCGGAACGCCTCCCGGAACTGCGCCCATGGCACCTGGGTGTTGGCCGGGAGAGTGGCCAAGTAGTTGGCCCACCAAGCTCCAGCGTGTCCATGGAGCATCTGGGCTGCAAAGAGTATCTTCTGGGTCTCCGAACAATGGAGTAGTCCAAACTTAGCCTCGATTGTACGAAGCCAGTGGTCTGCCTCCATTGGTTCCCGGGCATCTCTGAACTCCGGGGGGTGAGTGGCCAGGAAATCAGCATATGTGCTGTCCTGGTCGCGGTTATGAGCGCCTCGATTCGTGCCACTATTCTCCAGGATGGCCCGCAACATCTCTTGGGTTTGCTGACTGCTTTGTAGCATGGCCGCCATAGCAGCGGCCAAGGTTGGCTCCACTGGCGGGGGCGGCGGGTTGGAGCTTTCCGCCTCCTGACGTCCTGCTCTAGTGTTCACCATGCTGAAAAAGCAAAAAGGGTTTCTTATTAGAGCAGTTCAACCCACGTCCATTTCTCAACATAAGTAAGAGTACGTCAAGATGCACGGCACGGATATCTCAATAAAAACAAACTTCATTCATTCCCCAAAATATGACAGTACATCCGTCGTTCAACTCCTTAGACTGTCAAAGCACCACCCTTACATCCAAAAGATTACAATGCCACTAAGATAGACTCCTGAGAACACACACTAACACCATGACAAGAACAACACACTTCTAGCACGGCAGGGGCGGTGCTCCGGTGAGCTCCCAGCCGGAGAAGAAGGCTAGGGCAAGAAAGGAGTAGTCGTGGAGCTTCACCTCGAGTCTATGCACTGATTTGTGGAGGATGGAGGCCACGGGGAAGAGGGGAACAAGACCGGCGACGTGGAGCTCAATGCAGCGTCAATGGCGGCCGAGGTGGTGGCGCGAGGCGTTCTTCGTCCACGGCGATGAACTGCAGCCACAAACTTGTCAATTGGGTGCACAAGGACTAGGAGAAATAGCTGGAGAAAGGAATTGAAGAATCGAGCTACCGTGGCGACGAATTTTTGGGAATGGTGGCCGCCGGTGAGATGTTCGGCCGAAGAACAGGGCGGCGGCGTTCCGGCGAAGCTAGGGCACCGCCGACGGGCTTGGTGATCGGAGAGCAGCAGGGGGTGGAGGGGAGTCTTTCGGGCACGGTGGCGAGGTTTGGGGACGGCCGAAACGCGCCGGCGACGAGCGAGCGGCACTGGCGGCAATGGCGGCGGTGCACTGAGCAGGGAGGAGGGAGCCTCGCGCGTGGTGAAGGGAAAAAGGAGAAGTGGGGAGGGGAGTGCACCGTTTTAAAGGGGCTCGAAGTAGGGAGTTAGAGGGGGCAAGAGGAGTATGGCCGGCATGGCCGGCCATGCCGGGCGGCGCTCGGGCGGCGCGCGCCGTGGGAAAAGGAGGGGGCGGGGGAGAGAGAGAGAGAGAGAGATAGAGAGAGAGGGAGTGAGGAGTGCGGGAGAGTGAGGAGGAGGAGCACCGGGGGGTGGAAGACGCACCAATTATGGCCGTGTCGGGCGGGGCGCGGTGCCCTGCCGCCCGTCGCTCTATCGGACGGGCGGCGGGCACTGTAGCCCACCCGGCAACAGAGCTATCCATTTTTTTTTAATTCATTTGCTAACAACAAGCTGGGATGCAATTCAATTGAAAGACACACTTCCCAAGCTCAAACATTTTTGAGAATTTTTGTAAAAGCTCAGGAATTTATTTGGAACACTTTTCATTTAGGGTTCAAGTCATGATTTGACTTCTAAAAATTCTTGAATTGCCAAGGTGATTTCTGCTTGGGTGAATTTTTAAGAGGTCTAAATCCTTTCCAAAAATTTTGAATAAATTTTAGAAATTCTATTTTTAAGTGTACTTAATTGTTATATAAAAATATGGCTAGTGTTCCGTGGAAATTTGATAGCCATGAGTTAGGGTTTGGATTTAATTTCTGTTAACAGGATTTCAGCAGTGTTAGTTGAATTTTTCTGAAATTTAGCTATAGTGTTCTATTCTGTCCAAAGTTTTCATAGTGATTTCTTAGAGAATTTTTAAACATCATTTCATTTTCCTTCTAGTGTCGATTTTTATTTCTAAGGGTGTCAATTTGCAAATTAGGATTTTTAGTGTCGATTGATCACCTGGTGACACTGGGGTGTTACAGTCGTCTTGAATTGGGCATCACTTCGGGCCAAAACGAAGTGCACATGCTAGCGTTCGAGCATGAAGACCCAGATCCTTCCGAGACACTCGTTGCAACATTGCCCAAGTCACCAACCAAGATGAAAACGGAGGTTGCTTACAAGGAAAGTCCTCTGTGTCAGAGCTCAGCTGATTAGCCCATACGCATAGGCACGGAACTATATTTGAACCAAGAGCAAGAGCTGTTGTCATTCTTGCGGTCCAATGCGGACATTTTTGCTTGGTCGCCAAAGGACCTCCCTAGCATTCATCGCGACATAATGGAGCATCGACTAGATATAAGTCCAACGTACTGTGACACTCCAGTGTCACTTAAAATCCATCGATTAAATTATTGCACTCTGAAACAAAGTTTGCACTTGAGCTAATAAGCATTATTGTTTTAACCAATTCCATTAGCCTCCATAAAAATTTTGGTGAACTACCGAGCACTTTTGTCAAATCAGGAGTTTTTAAACCACAGTACCAAAATCATTGTATAGCAGGTAAAAAATTCCATCACATCTTTCAGAAACCATCAAAAACCCAATATAACCCTAGTAATGTTTTTGCCTGGCAATTAAGGTCACCTCAAAACAAGATTTTGGAGAATGTACCAGGATTTTTGGAAAAGGTTTAACTCCCTTAAAAATTCAAAAAACTTGACTTGAATTGAAAATACCCAAATTTATGAAAGCAGAATCAGGACTTCTTCCTTCAACAAAAGTTGTTCCAAATAATAACCTGAGTACCCACAAAAATTTTCAAATTTTTCCAGGCTCAGGAAGTGTGCATTTCAAATGAATTTAGAGAGGAAATTGAAAATATTGCAAAAATTCAAAAAAAATAATAAGAAAATTGGCGCGCGCCGCCGCGGCGGCCAACGCCGCAGCGGCAGGCGGCCGAGGGGCGCTCCTTTTCCCGTCGTATTGTCACATCGACGAGTGAATCTCGCTCCTCCTCCTCTCTGTCTCTCTGTCTCTCTCCCTCTCTCCCCTGCGTCGTCCCATCCTCCCACGACGCACGTCACTGCCCGCCGCACGCCATTGCCGCCCGCCGTCCCCAATCGACGACGCGCATCCTCTGCCCCCCCCCCCTCTGCAGCGTATTTAGGTCGCACAAGCACTCCTCCCGCTCCCCACACTCGCTTTCCCTCACAGCGCCAGCACCCTACTCTTCTTCCTCCTCTACTCCACATGCGACGCGCCGCCATTGCCGCCTCCGAGCTCCGCACGGTGAGGACACATCTCCAGTCGATTTCCACACCTTTAACCTTGTCCAACCTGCTCCTCCGTTCCACGTGCAGCTCACGGGGGCCACCACTCCTCGGATCTCCGCTCGGCTTATCGGGAACGTGGGTTCGCCGCCGTTCACCGCGAAGCACCCTGTCGCCAGCGAAGTTCCGATAAGACATTGACCCCGTTGTGGTGATGCCGAACATCTCCAGGGCGCGTAGAAGGTGTAGGACAAGGTCGCGGGCACTGCCCTCCTCTGCCGTGCCGCCGCGACCTCACCGGAGCCACACTGTGCCGCCGCTCCCACGCTACCGTTTTCGATGGTCGCCGCCGGGCACCGTAGTGCGTCCGAAGCTTCTCTGCACCGCGCTCAAGGCAGCTGAGCCCTCTCCACGGTCACTCATAGCCGGCGAGGCCGTCGCCGTCGGGCTCACCGGAGTTCCCCCGCAGCCCCTGTTTTTCCCCCTCCTTTCAATTTCATATAAATTTCATCATTTCTAATCTATCTTGTAAAATGCATAATAAATCGGTGGAAAGTATAAAAATGGTAAACCAAAATTTTTGGAATTCTTGTGAAACACTCTAAATAATTGCTGAAACATTTTTTCAAAAAGGTCCATGGAACTTCCTAAATAAATAGATTAAACGTTTCTGTTTTTGAATTTTAACTAGAGTTCCAGAGGTCTTCTGGGGCTGAAACTTGAACCAAAGCTGTGTCATGGTATACCTGACCCATGGTACTTTTTCCAGAATTTCACCTGAACAAAGTGCTATGTATGTCATTAATTATACTCAAAACTGCCATTTTAATTTGTTATTTTCCAAACTACATTGTGCATGTCAGCTAAAAATCTCAACCGTTGATCAAAATTTATTTAGATGCTCACTAGTGCATCTATCCATTTTCATGATTTTATCATAAGTTTTAGTATTTATTTCTGATTTTATAAATTTAATTATTAGAAACTTGTATAAATTTTCATAAAATCTAGAAAATTCAATTCAAACTCAACCAAACTCCAAAAATCATATTTCAGAGAGCTCTATCAAGTAAAAATAATCTCCTGGTGGGATCCGAAACTTCACTTTGGTCCTTGGTCATCAAATATATAATTGCTTTTATTAAAATACTGTAGTCAAAATATGTAAGTATTAGGTCAAACCACCTCAACAAGGGTTAGCTCTAACTCTCTGGAAGTAATACTGAAAACACCATATTATCTACGATGAAAATATCATATTACCTTATTTAACAATAACTCATCTCACTCTTGTTGCATCATGTAGACGCCGAGGTGAACGAAGTAGCTACAGATCCGGAGTCCTCGACCCCCGAAGAAGTTCTCACCGCCAATACAGGAGATCAAGGCAAGTCTAAAGCATCTAGGCCCTTAAATTGTGGTTTTGGTAATTAATGACAATCAATATTTGTGGATTAATGCGCTACTTGAGTCCTTGTTAGAAATTATTGAATATTCGAGCCCGCTTTGTGAAATGGCAACAAATATATTGTGGAGCTTACACAAATAGGACACCGGATGGCGCAAGGCAAAGGTATAATCAATAGGTTTTTACTTTTACCGGTGATAAGGTGATTAGAGGAGAAAATGACCGGATTTTAGATTAGCGCCGTACTATTAAGAGGAGTCGGTTGTAATTTGCTTGGAGCATCTATAGATTGCTACTTTTTGCTCAATTTCCTTACCAATTAACTACAAAAGTGTCCTTGAAATTTCTGTAAAAAAAAGGAAGGAAAATTATTGAGAGAAATTCCTATCAAATCCTAGAAAATGAGAAAATCAAGTGTGCTGAATCAGAGTTTGGCGTTCTGACCGCCAGAGGCTTGGGCCGATCGCCAGCACCCCTCAGAGAGTCTCTCCTCTGAGCCCCTCTAGCGGTCTGACCTTAACGTGGATTAGGGGTGACCGGCAAATCAAAGGCTTGAGTCCACCTTAACGTGGATAAGGGGTGACCGACAAGTCATCGACACCACGGGTTAAATTTGTGTCTCTCCTTGTCCCTTTACTTTTGAGCTTTAATTTTCTAGAAGTTTATTTTGTTGCATATCACCCTAGGATTGCAAACCTCTCACTAGATTCAACTTAGGCTTGTTTAAATTTCTAGTGTTTGATTTATTTCGGTTGCTCTTGTGCTTACTTCACTAGAAATTGATTTATTTCGGATTACAAATCTTTGCTCAATTATCAACCTAGAAATAGCTTCGTATCTTGCTCTTGATCCGTTGTTTTTTTTATTTCCGCATTTATTTGATCAAGTTGCAATTAAATTTGAAAACCGCCTATTCACCCCCCTCTAGTCGGTGTCTTAGATCCTACAAGTGGTATCAGAGCCGGTACTGTCACATCCCAAAAAGTTGCAATCTTTTGTCCTTTTGATAATGAGCTCACTGATTCAATCATTTGAATTCGACCTTTTCCTGTTTTGAATTTGGGTCAGAGTTTCGAGTTTTCGTCGTTTTCGCAAAACCCTAACCGACTGTTAAGAAGCCTTTTGTTTTCTTAATAGAACTACCCCAATGTTTTTGCATAAAAATTAACTATACATTAAAATAGAATTTTGGAGATTTTATGAAAATTTTTGGTAAAGGTTTAAACCCCTTTAAAATTCCAACAAGTTTGAAAACAATTGAAAATTCACAGATCTTTAGAAGCTGTTTCAGTGAACCTTCCTTTAACAAAAGTTGTTCCAAATAATTCCTTTAGTAAACACAAAAAGTTTCAAAAATTCTTGAGCTCGGGAGCTAGGTCTTTCAATTGAATCTTGAAGGAGGAATTGAATTAATGGATTTTGAAAATAGCCTGACCGTGAACAGTACCACCGCCCGCAGCAGCCATTGCCGTGGCTGCAGCCCGACGCAGCGACCGGCCGATTTTGCGCGCCATTACTCCAAAGCTGTCCTGCGGATCTTGGCAAAGATCTTCCCCTCCTATCCCTGCTCTCCTTCCTCCTCTCTCTCCCTTCCTCCCTCTCTCTGGCGCGCTCTGATTTCACCGTACGGCACGCTATCGCCCACGGCAGGAGCACCGCCTCTCTCGCCAATTGCCGGCCGCCGCGCCCCTTCTCCAATCCGGTGCGCCACTGCTCTCTCTCCCTCCCTTGGCTCCTCCTCCTCGAGCACAAAGCCGAAGCACCAGTTTCCCCCTTCTTCTTTCTTCTTCCTTGCTCTGTTTCTGCCGGGCGTGCCACAGAACACTGCCTCCATTGCCGCCCCACCGTCGACAGCTCGCCTCAGCACTTCCCAAGCTACGCCACCGTGCCAAGCAAGCTCCCCTCGACTCACTGAAGCTCTCCAACCACCGAGCTCACCAGCCGTGCCCTAATTTCTCCGGAACACCGCCGCCCCTGTTCCTCGGCCGACAACACGCCGGCGGCCACCTCTTTCCAAATTCCGTCACCACGGTAGCTCCATTCTTCGATTCCTTTCACCAGCTTGTTCCTCTCACCTTGGTACACCGATTCGATAAGCTATTGATCGCAGCTCATCGCCGGTGAGGGAGATTCTCCCGCGCCACCCGTCGGCCGCCATTAGCAGAGCTTCAGAGCTCACGTCGCCGACCCCTTGCCCCTCTCTCCCGTGGACCTAATCTTCTTCAAACCAGTTCCTTGAATCAAGGTGATGCTCTACGACCTTTCAATCCCCCTCCTAGCCCCCTCCTCCGGCGAGATTCCCACCGGAGCAACCGCACTGACTAATTCCCCTGTTTCTGCTACTGTTCCATTCAATTTCCTATTTTCTTTTATTTAGCCAGAAGTTGCCTAGTGTGTAGAAAATCATGGAAAAGTCAAAAAAATGCCAAACCTAATTTTGTTTGAATCCCTGAGTAATGTATTAATTTTCTGTTAAAGCACTTTTTCAAAATTGTCCCTGGAATTTCTTTAATAATTCAATGTATTATTTCTGTTGTTGATTTTTAATTGAAGTTCCAGAAGGGTTCTACGGTTGATTTTTGTTCCATAATTGTATCTTGGCATGATGCATCTTCTGCATTTTTACCAGAATTTTTCATGAACATTTGTGCATGCATGTCATTGTCAATATCCCCAAAACCCTAGATTAGTTACCTCTGTCTAAAGTACATTAGGAAAGTCGCCCAACAGCCCAAGACCTTTAACAAGAACTTTAGCTTAGATGCTCAGAAGTAGATATATAAAGTTTCATGATTTTTGCATAAGTTCTAATGCATGTTTCTGATTTTATAATTTTGAAAAACAGAACATTATTTGATTTTTAGTAAATTCATAGAAGCTCAAATTGACCCCAAACCAGAGCCCAAAATCTTAGTTTAGAGCCTACTTTAAACTAAAAATGGTCCCATGCCTGTAACTTAACTTTGAATTTCACCGGAAAAGTCGTTACGACTTTTACGGCACCGTTACGGTATTCCCGATGTCGTAAACAGGCCACGACAGTCGGAGGGCTCGCGTTCCTGTTAACGTGAGTCAAAACCACTCAAACTTAGTCTCATAGTAACCCAAGCCACTTAGTAAAGCTAGTACATGTGATGTGTTTTGGGATTTTTCCCGAAAACGACATTCGTGTGCCACCCGATATCGGAACCGGGAACCGGGAAACCCGTAACCGGAATCAGTAAAACTGTTTTGGCTATAACTTGAGCTGTAGAACTCCGAATGCCTTCGTTCTTTTTGCATTGTGTTCGTAGACTCAGTAGCTACCTCTCTGCATCATATCGCATCATTTGGGCATCATGGTATCATGGCATGCATCTCATACCGTCGCGTTTTTACTTTATAGCTTACGAACCGCCAGAGAGTGACGCGGGTGCTGCTGCGGGAGAAGCACCAGAGGTTGATCCAGCTGCTGAGGAAGTCAACACCGCTGCTGTTGAAGGCAAGCACCTCATATTGCTACCCTAAGTAATTTACTTAATGATTAATATGAATGCTTACGTATAGGAATGCATAAAGTCGGGCTTAGTAGTAACATTGGAAAAAACCTATTATTGTTGCATGTACCCCTCCTTGCTATTGCTTACGTCACCTTGACAAACTGGGTAGAGTGTCATTGTTTTGAGTCACGAAATGCTTAGCCATGCTTAGATAACACGGTAGAAGTCGAGTGGTAAGTCCCACTCGCACGTATAGGAACCCCCTTGATTACTTATGGACTTGTGGCGAGTTCATATGTTGGTAAAAGTTGAAAAGTGTTAAAAGCTGAAATCTGGACGGTGGGATAGGAGTGCAGCAAGACATGGAGGTCTTGTGTGCCGTAGGCCCCGTCTGGGTTGACCTAGGACCCGGCCGTGTTATTCTTGGCCTGAGCATTTTCCGTTCATACCACATGTCTGATATAATGGTAAGACAAGCTGAGTATCTCAATGCGTACCAACGTTGACCGATGACTGCACGGTGTGTGGGACGAGGGAGTCATGGGTGCCTGCGAGGCCGTGACACTCGACGAGGGACTCACGTGTGCCTGCGAGGCCGTGGTACTCGGCACCGTGTGGATTTTCCAAACGTGTGGGCATGAGTGTGAAAAAGGTTGACATGAGTACCCCCTTGTGTAACTTTAGCGGGTTGCATGAGCCGTATGGTCCTCAGTCGTGTGGGTACAGTTGGACTCCCCTGCAGGGTGTAAAATCGGTTCGAATCGCCGTGTTCTCGGTTATGATCAAGCTCAGTGTCCTTTGGATAATATCGTAGAGTTGTCACATAACATGATGGGAACTGGGATGTTGTTGATGAAATTGGGATATGGTTATTGGTATCCATGGTTCGGATGGAACATGGATGATGGCATATACATGGTTTATGGTTACATGGTACTTAGGGATTGAGTTTTTAGTAGTTGTTCATGCCCGCAGAGTCTTTTACTTTATGCTTATTCACATATGCTTAGTTTCTGCTTTAAGCAATCGAGTCCATTCCTATACCTTATTTACCTTGCTACAGCCTCATTGCATTATCCTTGGAGTCGGGAACTAATTCCCACACAGGGTAAGACTTGCGAGTACCTTCGTACTCAACGTTTGTTGTTTAAGTTTTTGCAGGTGAGGATGAGTTGGTCTTCGGCTACTTTGTCCCCGCCGATGCCGGCGAGGGCGAGGCGTAGTCAAGACGTTCGAGTGACCGTGATTTGCGACGTTCGTGGGCTGGGCATCGCAATCCTTTGCTGTTTCCTCATTGCAACCGCTGCGACTATCGTCTTCCTTAGAATCGCTTCCGCTCTTTGATTTCTTTAGTTTCAAGACTTATGATGAACCTTGGTATATAAGAATATTTTAAATTAATGTTATTAATTAATGTGACCTTTGTGATGAATCACCTGTGACGTTGCCGACGTGCTGGGATCTTGGGCATTGCTTGAGAAGCATGTCGGGGGACTGCCGGGTTTATATTCTCTTTTATCGGGTTGAGTTCTCGCACACCATGCGTGGGCCGCGAGTCAACTTGGTAAACCTGAATGTAAATTGGTCGGCTCTCTCACAAGCGCTGGTATCAGAGCTATGGTTCACAAAATACACCCTAAAATTTTGCTTAGCAACACGGGGTGGGTAGTTGTGTCTTAAACTCACTAAATTCAACTAAAAGTTGTAGTAGTAGTTGCTGTTTTTAGGTCCTCACCTTTCTTAACTTGTTTTAGTTTTGAGAACTAGGAATGCACCCCTGCATGCTGCCTTCCTTGATAGATGGGCCGTTGGAGTAGTTTAGCGGGTCTTGGCAGCACCCATTTGTGTTAGGGCGCGTGTTTTATCTAAACCCCTCCCTTTCTCTTCAAAATTGCCCATGTTGACGTTGTGTGTTTATTTTCAGTAGTGTTGCTGTGCTTGGGGAGAGTGTTTTATGCATTCGTGTGAGGATCGTTAGTACGGAGCATGTTTGCATATCATTGCATGCATCGATCATCTCTTTGCTTGGTTTTGAGTTGCAAATTGCTAGTTGGGTTTTGATCATCTTTTGTTGACTGGTTTTTAGCAGCAAAAGGAACAAGTTTGTTTCACCTTTGAAACGACTTGTTCAACTTTCAAAACTTTCGTCGTTGTTTCGAGTTTCGTGTTCGAGTTTAGTGAGCTCGTCCAATCTGAACAACGGTGTATGTTGGTCAATACACCAGGTCTGTCATCTCGTAGCATCCTTTGCTGCCTTCATATCATCGATAGCATTCCCAGCAACCCGTATTTTCCCCTGTCTATGACACGTCCTTGTTGTCATAGCAATGCATCGTCTGGTTGTCTATTCTTCCGGTCGCTAACCGTGGTTTTGGCGACAGGATGAATACCCGAAGCCGCACTCGTGAGGCCGGTGAAACCTCCGGAGCTGCTGAAGGCCAAGGACGCCAGACCACACCACCACCGCCACCACCAGCCCCTACCATGGCTGAGGTGCTCATGCAAATCGAGCACAATCGGCGGGAGCACTCCGAGTATCTTCGTATCATCGCTGAGGGCATCACTCAGCGTGGCGCGGAGCGCAACGCTGCTCGTGAGGATGACTTCTCCGACTTTCGCCGCACCGAGCCGCCTGTCTTCACTCGGGCCAAGGACCCCCTTGACGCTGACCATTGGCTTCGCACCATTGAGCAGAAGCTCGATCTACTCCGGTGCGGAG
Organism: Oropetium thomaeum; assembly: GCA_001182835.1. Lineage (NCBI taxonomy): Eukaryota > Viridiplantae > Streptophyta > Magnoliopsida > Poales > Poaceae > Oropetium > Oropetium thomaeum. The sequence goes on along the minus strand of LFJQ01000112.1, from coordinate 64,525 downwards.
AGCATCAGAAGGTTCTTTTTTCTGCCCATCAGCTTCAGAATGAAGCCGGTGCATGGTGGGATACCTACCGTGCCACCCAGCCTGACGACCACCGTTACACGTGGCAAGAGTTCCGTACTGCCTTCCGTGCCTTTCACATCCCGGATGGTGTGATGGAAATTAAGAGGCTGGAGTTCCTTGCTCTCAAACAAGGCAACCGTTCGGTGATGGAGTATGTGCACCAATTCAACTACCTTGCACAGTACGCTCGCACAGAAGTGGCAACCGATGCGAGCAAGAGGGGCTATTTCTACAATGGCCTTTCTGAGGAGATGCAGGACAAGCTGTCTGTCATCATTTCAGAGGTCGGCAGCTTTAACCAGCTCGTGGATCGTGCCATAGTTGCCGAGGACAAGATGAACAAGCTTGCAGCCAAGAACCGCAAGCGTGCTGCCCCACCGCCTCAGAATGGGAACCCACAGCGTCCTCGCACGGGCTCAGCTCCACCGCAGCCCATGTGGATGGTACGTCGTGCTCCTCCTGCTGCTGGACAAGCTCCCAGGCCGCCTATGGGACAAGCTGGAAATCAAGCTGTTGGTCCGTGTTTCAACTGTGGCCAGCGCGGTCACCTTTCCCGTGGCTGTCCGTATCCAAGGCGTGGAGCGGGGGCTGCTGCTCCAAACCAGCCACCGCGCCCACCTATCGCTGCTCCACCACAGCAAGGCAACAAGCCCCAAGTTCCCAAGCGTGGCCGTGTCAACTACACGACCGCCGCGGATGTGCCTGAAGGTGCCGACGTGCTCGTTGGTACGTTATCCGTCGACTCTCGTCCTACCAAAGTTCTTTTTGATTCTGGTGCATCACATTCCTTTATTAGGCGAGAGTATGCCACACAATATAACTTAAAGATATTCCCTACCCGTACACCTTATCTCATAGAATCCCCCGGAGCCAAAATCCACGTAGACTCCATGGTTCCGACATCGTTGACCCCAGTCAGCGGTGTTACTTTGCAAGCCAATCTCTTACTCCTAGATCTTCAGGGGTTAGATATTATTCTTGGGATGAATTGGATGATTTCCCACGATGCCGTCATTCACGTGGCTTCCAGAGTTGTTTCTCTGAAAGGCCCAACCGGCGATCGTTTTTCGCTACACCTGGAGGGTGATAGTTCTGGGTTGTACCATTTGCAAGGTGCGACTAGTTCTGGGCTTTCCTCTATCCCCGTTGTGTGCGAATATCCGGATGTTTTCCCTGATGATTTGCCGGGTATGCCGCCCGACCGGGCTGTTGAGTTTGCCATCGAACTCGAACCAGGAACGGCTCCTATTTCAAAACGGCCGTATCCGATGTCTTCTGAGGAGTTAGCTGAAATGAAGAAGCAGTTGAAAGATCTCCTCGACAAGGGTTTTATTCGTCCAAGTTCTTCTCCATGGGGTTGTCCCGCTATCTTTGTGAAGAAGAAAGACGGCACATTGCGCATGTGTGTCGATTATCGTCCCTTGAACGCCGTTACCATCAAAAACAAATATCCACTTCCGCGGATCGATATCCTTTTCGATCAGCTTTCTGGCGCTCGTTGCTTCTCCAAAATTGATTTAAGGCTGGGCTACCATCAAATAAAGATCAGAGAAGAGGACATTCCGAAAACTGCCTTTTCTACTCGTTACGGTTTGTACGAGTACCTCGTCATGTCCTTTGGTCTCACAAATGCCCCTGCCTACTTCATGTACTTGATGAACTCTATTTTCATGGAGGAACTCGATGTATGTGTAGTGATCTTCATTGATGATATCCTTGTGTTCTCCAAGACGGAAGCAGATCATGCTGTTCACCTCCGAATTGTACTCGGGAAGCTTCGTGAACACCGTCTTTATGCCAAATTCAGCAAGTGCGAATTCTGGCTGCACGAAGTTGCTTTTCTTGGGCACGTCATTTCTGAAAATGGTGTTGCCGTCGATCCCACCAAGGTGCAAGAAGTGCTGGATTGGTCTCCACCAACCAATGTGAAGGAAATCCGCAGTTTCCTTGGACTTGCGGGTTACTACCGTCGGTTTATCAAGGATTTCTCCAAGATTGCCAAGCCAATGACTAGGTTGCTGTGCAAAGGAGAGAAATTCCTTTGGTCCGCCCATTGCGAGCAAGCTTTCCAGACATTGAAGACATTGCTTACCACAGCGCCCGTTCTTGCGCAACCCGACATCCACAAGAGCTTTGACGTCTTTTGCGACGCTTCTCGTGTTGGACTCGGATGTGTGCTTATGCAAGACGGGAGAGTCATTGCTTATGCTTCTCGCCAGTTGAGGTCACATGAGGAGAATTATCCTACTCATGATCTTGAGCTTGCCGCCGTTGTTCATGCGTTGAAAATCTGGCGACACTATCTCCTTGGCAAGACTTGCAATATCTACACCGACCACAAGAGCCTCAAGTACATATTCACCCAAGCGGATTTGAATATGAGGCAAAGAAGATGGCTTGAGTTGATCAAGGACTACAAGCTAGAGGTGCATTATCACCCAGGAAAGGCTAACGTTGTGGCTGACGCGTTGAGTCGCAAAAGCCGTTGCAATTGCCTAATCAGGAAGACCCGAAGTCGCTCCCTATGTGAGGATTTTCGGAAGCTTGGTCTACAAATGGTGGAAGAAGGTTTCCTTGCCAACCTTGAAATAAAATCCACACTTTTGGATCAGATCAAGGAAGCCCAGAAAAATGACAAAGGCATGGCTCGTATCCGAGAGAAAATAAAATCGGGTAAAGCCAGATGTTTTTCTCTCGATGAGCAAGGCGTGTTATGGTTTGGAAAACGCCTTGTGGTGCCAAAAGTCGATGAGCTGAAGATGAAAATTCTCAATGAAGCTCATGATTCCTTGCTGTCCATACACCCAGGAAGCACAAAGATGTATCAAGACTTGAAGACCAAATTTTGGTGGACTCGCATGAAGTGGGAAATTGCTCAATACGTCTCCAAATGTGACGTATGTCAGCGGGTGAAAGCTATCCACTTAAAACCTGCGGGCACGCTGCAACCATTGCCTATTCCATCATGGAAATGGGAGGATGTTGGCATGGATTTCATTGTTGGTCTGCCTAGGACTTCGGGTGGTTACGATTCCATCTGGGTAATCGTTGACCGGTTAACAAAATCTGCACATTTCCTTCCCGTCAAGACCACCTATTCTTTCAAGGAATATGCAGAGTTGTACCTCACTCGCATTGTGTGTCTTCATGGTGTTCCTAAGACAATAATTTCAGACCGAGGCACCCTGTTCGTCTCTCGGTTTTGGAAAAGTCTTCATCAAGCATTGGACACCAAGCTTATTCATAGTTCGGCTTACCACCCGCAAACGGGAGGACAAACCGAACGGGTTAATCAAATCCTTGAGGACATGTTGAGAGCTTGTGTGCTAACCTATGGCAAAAGATGGGAGCTCTGCTTACCTTTTGCGGAGTTCTCTTACAACAATAGCTACCAAGCTAGCCTCCAAATGTCCCCATTTGAAGCACTCTATGGGAGAAGTTGTAGAACCCCGTTGAATTGGTCTGAATCCGGGGAACGACCTTTCTTCGGTCCTGATTTGGTTCGCGATGCTGAAGCTCAAGTGCGCCAAATTCAGGAACATCTTCGAGTTGCTCAATCTCGCCAAAAGAGCTACGCCGATCGTCGTCGGGTAGAACTGTTCTTCAAGGTTGGAGATTATGTTTACCTCAAAGTTTCACCACTCCGAGGCACGAAAAGATTCCAGGTGAAAGGGAAGTTAGCCCCACGCTACATTGGCCCCTTCAAAATCCTTGCAAGACGTGGTAACGTGGCGTATGAGCTAGAGTTGCCATCCTCTCTTGGTAACGTCTACAACGTCTTCCATATCTCGCAATTGAAGAAGTGTCTCCGTGTTCCCACCGAGGCTATCTCCATGGAGCATGTCGAAGTCCAACCCGACCTCTCTTATGTGGAGTATCCTCTACGCATCCTTGCGCGTTCGGAACGCAAATTGCGCAATCGTGCAATCCCGATGGTGAAAGTGCATTGGAGCAGACACACTGAAGAAGAAGCAACATGGGAACGTGAGGATAAAATGCGGGAGGACTACCCGGAGCTTTTCACAGAGCCGTAAGTCCCCTCGTTGTTCTCTTCACATTCGCTTCTTAGCATTCCTTATCATTGATATTCCTTTCGCCACCCTACTTAACCTTTAATCTCGGGACGAGATTCTTTTAAGGGGGGGTGGTTTGTCACATCCCAAAAAGTTGCAATCTTTTGTCCTTTTGATAATGAGCTCACTGATTCAATCATTTGAATTCGACCTTTTCCTGTTTTGAATTTGGGTCAGAGTTTCGAGTTTTCGTCGTTTTCGCAAAACCCTAACCGACTGTTAAGAAGCCTTTTGTTTTCTTAATAGAACTACCCCAATGTTTTTGCATAACAATTAACTATACATTAAAATAGAATTTTGGAGATTTTATGAAAATTTTTGGTAAAGGTTTAAACCCCTTTAAAATTCCAACAAGTTTGAACACAATTGAAAATTCACAGATCTTTAGAAGCTGTTTCAGTAAACCTTCCTTTAATAAAAGTTGTTCCAAATAATTCCTTTAGTACACACAAAAAGTTTCAAAAATTCTTGAGCTCAGGAGCTAGGTCTTTCAATTGAATCTTGAAGGAGGAATTGAATTAATGGATTTTGAAAATAGCCTGACCGTGAACAGTACCACCGCCCGCAGCAGCCATTGCCGTGGCTGCAGCCCGACGCAGCGACCGGCCGATTTTGCGCGCCATTACTCCAAAGCCGTCCTGCGGATCTTGGCAAAGATCTTCCCCTCCTATCCCTACTCTCCTTCCTCCTCTCTCTCCCTTCCTCCCTCTCTCTGGCGCGCTCTGATTTCACCGTACGGCACGCTATCGCCCACGGCAGGAGCACCGCCTCTCTCGCCAATTGCCGGCCGCCGCGCCCCTTCTCCAATCCGGTGCGCCACTGCTCTCTCTCCCTCCCTTGGCTCCTCCTCCTCGAGTACAAAGCCGAAGCACCAGTTTCCCCCTTCTTCTTTCTTCTTCCTTGCTCTGTTTCTGCCGGGCGCGCCACAGAACACTGCCTCCATTGCCGCCCCACCGTCGACAGCTCGCCTCAGCACTTCCCAAGCTACGCCACCGTGCCAAGCAAGCTCCCCTCGACTCACTGAAGCTCTCCAACCACCGAGCTCACCAGCCGTGCCCTAATTTCTCCGGAACACCGCCGCCCCTGTTCCTCGGCCGACAACACGCCGGCGGCCACCTCTTTCCAAATTCCGTCACCACGGTAGCTCCATTCTTCGATTCCTTTCACCAGCTTGTTCCTCTCACCTTGGTACACCGATTTGATAAGCTATTGATCGCAGCTCATCGCCGGTGAGGGAGATTCTCCCGCGCCACCCGTCGGCCGCCATTAGCAGAGCTTCCGAGCTCACGTCGCCGACCCCTTGCCCCTCTCTCCCGTGGACCTAATCTTCTTCAAACCAGTTCTTTGAATCAAGGTGATGCTCTACGACCTTTCAATCCCCCTCCTAGCCCCCTCCTCCGGCGAGATTCCCACCGGAGCAACCGCATTGACTAATTCCCCTGTTTCTGCTACTGTTCCATTCAATTTCCTATTTTCTTTTATTTAGCCAGAAGTTGCCTAGTGTGTAGAAAATCATGGAAAAGTCAAAAAAATGCCAAACCTAATTTTATTTGAATCCCTGAATAATGAATTAATTTTCTGTTAAAGCACTTTTTCAAAATTGTCCCTGGAATTTCTTTAATAATTCAATGTATTATTTCTGTTGTTGATTTTTAATTGAAGTTCCAGAAGGGTTCTAGGGTTGATTTTTGTTCCATAATTGTATCTTGGCATGATGCATATTCTGCATTTTTACCAGAATTTTTCATGAACATTTGTGCATGCATGTCATTGTCAATATCCCCAAAACCCTAGATTAGTTACCTCTGTCTAAAGTACATTAGGAAATTCGCCCAACAGCCCAAGACCTTTAACAAGAACTTTAGTTTAAATGCTCAGAAGTAGATATATAAAGGTTCATGATTTTTGCATAAGTTCTAATGCATGTTTCTGATTTTATAAGTTTGAAAAACAGAACATTGTTTGATTTTTAGTAAATTCATAGAAGCTCAACTTGACCCCAAACCAGAGCCCAAAATCTTAGTTTAGAGCCTACTTTAAACTAAAAATGGTCCCATGCCTGTAACTTAACTTTGAATTTCACCGGAAAAGTCGTTACGACTTTTACGGCACCGTTACGGTATTCCCGATGTCGTAAACAGGCCACGACAGTCGGAGGGCTCGCGTTCCTGTTAACGCGAGTCAAAACCACTCAAACTTAGTCTCATAGTAACCCAAGCCACTTAGTAAAGCCAGTACATGTGATGTGTTTTGGGATTTTTCTCGAAAACGACATTCGTGTGCCACCCGATATCGGAACCGGGAACCGGGAAACCCGTAACCGGAATCGATAAAACTGTTTTGGCTATAACTTGAGCTGTAGAACTCCGAATGCCTTCGTTCTTTTTGCATTGTGTTCGTAGACTCAGTAGCTACCTCTCTACATCATATCGCATCATTTGGGCATCATGGTATCATGGCATGCATCTCATACCGTCGCGTTTTTACTTTATAGCTTACGAACCGCCAGAGAGTGACGCGGGTGCTGCTGCGGGAGAAGCACCAGAGGTTGATCCAGCTGCTGAGGAAGTCAACACCGCTGCTGTTGAAGGCAAGCACCTCATATTGCTACCCTAAGTAATTTACTTAATGATTAATATGAATGCTTACGTATAGGAATGCATAAAGTCGGGCTTAGTAGTAACATTGGGAAAAACCTATTATTGTTGCATGTACCCCTCCTTGCTATTGCTTACGTTACCTTGACAAACTGGGTAGAGTGTCATTGTTTTGAGTCACGAAATGCTTAGCCATGCTTAGATAACACGGTAGAAGTCGAGTGGTAAGTCCCACTCGCACGTATAGGAACCCCCTTGATTACTTATGGACTTGTGGCGAGTTCATATGTTGGTAAAAGTTGAAAAGTGTTAAAAGCTGAAATCTGGACGGTGGGATAGGAGTGCAGCAAGACATGGAGGTCTTGTGTGCCGTAGGCCCCGTCTGGGTTGACCTAGGACCCGGCCGTGTTATTCTTGGCCTGAGCATTTTCCGTTCATATCACATGTCTGATATAATGGTAAGACAAGCTGAGTATCTCAATGCGTACCAACGTTTGGCCGATGACTGCACGGTGTGTGGGACGAGGGAGTCATGGGTGCCTGCGAGGCCGTGACACTCGACGAGGGACTCACGTGTGCCTGCGAGGCCGTGGTACTCGGCACCATGTGGATTTTCCAAACGTGTGGGCACGAGTGTGAAAAAGGTTGACATGAGTACCCCCTTGTGTAACTTTAGCGGGTTGCATGAGCCGTATGGTCCTCAGTCGTGTGGGTACAGTTGGACTCCCCTGCAGGGTGTAAAATCGGTTCGAATCGCCGCGATCTCGGTTATGATCAAGCTCAGTGTCCTTTGGATAATATCGTAGAGTTGTCACATAACATGATGGGAACTGGGATGTTGTTGATGAAATTGGGATATGGTTATTGGTATCCATGGTTCGGATGGAACATGGATGATGGCATATACATGGTTTATGGTTACATGGTACTTAGGGATTGAGTATTTAGTAGTTGTTCATGCCCGCAGAGTCTTTTACGTTATGCTTATTCACATATGCTTAGTTTCTGCTTTAAGCAATCGAGTCCATTCCTATACGTTATTTACCTTGCTACAGCCTCATTGCATTATCCTTGGAGTCGGGAACTAATTCCCACAACAGGGTAAGACTTGCGAGTACCTTCGTACTCAACGTTTGTTGTTTAAGTTTTTGCAGGTGAAGATGAGTTGGTCTTCGGCTACTTTGTCCCCGCCGATGCCGGCGAGGGCGAGGCGTAGTCAAGACGTTCGAGTGACCGTGATTTGCGATGTTCGTGGGCTGGGCATCGCAACCCTTTGCTGTTTCCTCATTGCAACCGCTGCGACTATCGTCTTCCTTAGAATCGCTTCCGCTCTTTGATTTCTTTAGTTTCAAGACTTATGATGAACCTTGGTATGTAAGAATATTTTAAATTAATGTTATTAATTAATGTGATCTTTGTGATGAATCACCTGTGACGTTGCCGACGTGCTGGGATCTTGGGCATTGCTTGAGAAGCATGTCTGGGGACTGCCGGGTTTATATTCTCTTTTATCGGGTTGAGTTCTCGCACACCATGCGTGGGCCGCGAGTCAACTTGGTAAACCTGAATGTAAATTGGTCGGGTCTCTCACAAGCGCTCCCATATTTGTGTGGATTTGATCATCCGGGAGTGACATAATGGCTAGCAATCACCTTGGGAAGCCTCTGTTCTTTGACGGGTCAAATTATGATTATTGGAAGACTCGTATGACTCGTTATCTCAAGGCTATGGGTGGTTCAATTTGGAGAATTGTTGATGATGGTCTTATTGTTCTTGATCCAAGCAATCCAACCAATATTGAACAAGAGCTCATTCTTGCAAATGATCAAGTCATGAATGTTCTATATGATGCTCTATCAATTAGTGAGTTCAACCGTGTGTGCAAGCTAGAAACCGCAAATGAAATGTGGGTGGCACTCATGGAAGCTCATGAAGTCACTACTACCGTCAAAGAAGCTAAGCTATTCATCTTCAAGGGCAAATTTGAGAAATTCACCATGTTGCCAAATGAAGAAAGTTGATGACATGTTCACTAGATTGAACAATATTGTGAATGAATTGAATGGTCTTGGTGTCAAGGTATCAAATGTGGATATCTCTCATAAATTTATTATAGCCTTGCCACCAAAATATGAGACAATTGTGACCTTGCTTGTGAGATTAGATTTGAAGGATACAAAGCCCATCGAAGTTCTTGGGGAAATTCTCACTCATGATATGTTCAAGCAATCCCAAGAACTTCATAATGGCAATGTTGATGAGAAGAAGAAGGGCATTGCACTCAAAGCAAAGACATCAAAAGATGATGATGATGATGATGAAAGTGAAAATAGCACCGATGAAGAACTTGCCTTGATGTTAAGAAAATTCAAGAAGTTTATGAAGAAGAAAGGGGGATTTAATAGAAGTGGAAGGCCATCAAACAAGAACCCCTTTGCTAAAAAGAAATGCTTTGAGTGTGGAAAAATAGGTCACATCTCCACAAATTGCAAAAACAAAGAAGAAAAAGAAGAAGAAGAATCAAGCAAGAACAAGAAGTATGAGGGCAAGAAGAAAGTAATCAAGAAGTACTACAAGAGGAAAAATGGCAAAACTTACTATGTTGAGTGGGATTCGGATGCTAGCTCCGATTCCGATTCCGATGATGATGATGATGATGATGCTAAACCTTCCAAGAAGGGTCTTACCGGTATTGCTATCAAGGAGGCTCCATCTCTTTTGGACACACTTTTTTGACTTATGGCAAAAGGTGAATCAAAGGTATGTGATGATGATACATTTACATATGATGATCTTGTTGAGATGGTGAGCAACCTTGATGATTTGCTAGGAAATGTGAAGGGTAAATATAGAGATCTTAAGAAAAAATACTCATGTTTGAAGAAGTCATATGAGGAGCTAAAGACTTCTCATGAGAATCTTAATAAAGATCATGAGAGGCTTAAGGAAGCTCATGACTCTCTATTTGCTTGTACCAACAAGGTGAAGGTTTATGTTGGTGTTTCTTGTGATATGCTTGAGTGCTTGTCATGTGTTGAACATATTTCTAAGACTAGCATATCTACCTCTTGTGATGACTTGCTTGCCATGCCTTGCTCCTCTAATGTTGATTCTTGCATGGATATGTCAAATGCTTGTAATCCCTTGCTTATTGTTGAGAATGTTGAATTGAGGGAAACCGTTGATTCTCTTGTTAATGCTCTTGCTAAATGCCATAGGGGTGAAAACTCCTATAACAAGATGTGGGAATGTCAAAGGTTCACTCTCAAGCATGAGGGACTTGGGTATATACCCAAGAAGAACAAAAGTGCTTTTGTTGACAAAAAGATCACTTTCATGAAAGAATGTGGCTTGTATTGTGCTAAGTGCAAAAACACCAGTCATCTTGAAAAGGATTGCACCGGTTATAAGAATGTGTCTCTTGCTTCTATTGATGCTTCCTTTGTGCTTAAGAAAAATTCGGACGGTGTTGTTTATGTCAAGTTTGTTGGTAGAACTAAGAATGATGTGCATGCTTTTAATGATAACACCTGTAGGAATGGCACAAAGAAAAAGGCCATATGGATACCTAAGGCCTTGGTGACTAACATCCAAGGACCCAAACAAGTTTGGGTACCTAAAATAAACTAATCTTATTTTGTAGGTGAATTACAAGTCCGATGGAAGACATTGGGTGCTTGATAGTGGCTGCACTCAACACGTGACTGGCAATGGAAAAATGTTCACCTCATTTGATGATGAAGCATCGGTTTGTGACAAGATCACTTTTGGAGATAATAGCAAAGGCAAAGTGCAAGGATTGGGAAAAATTGCAATTTTAAATGTATTGTTAGTTGAATCACTTAGCTTCAACCTTCTCTCGGTGGCTCAATTGTGTGATCTTGGTCTTATATGCAAGTTCTCTCCCACAGACGTTATCATTACAAGCATCAAGAGTGATGAGTTGGTGTTCAAAGGATTTCGCTATTGGAACCTCTATCTTGTGGATTTTTCATCAAGTGATGCCAGTTTAAGTACATGTTTATTCACAAAGTCATCAAAAGGGTGGCTATGGCATAGAAGACTTGCTCATGTTAGAATCAATCAACTCAAACGGTTGGTGAAGCATGACTTGGTCGTTGGATTAAATGATGAGGTGGTATTTGAGAAGAATAAGTTGTGTAGTGCTTGTCAAGCCAGAAAACTAGTTGCAAATACCCATCCCACCAAAAGTGCGTGGTGGTGTCGATCGGGTGTATTGGTGTCGATCGCGTTTGTTAGTGTGCTCCAAGAGAATGGTTCCGATGTGCGTGACGGCGCGTCTCGATCAAATCGGGTCCCGTTTTCGCACCACTTTTACTTCCGTAATGGAACTCTCCGAAACACACCAAACATGCTTGTTTGGCCCAACGGAGTGTACTGGATGCGTTTGTTGGTGTGCTTCAACGGAATGCTTCGGATGTGTCGTCGGCGCGTTTCGCGGAAACCGGGAGCCGTTTTCGCACCACTTTTACTTCCGTAATGAAACTCTCCGAAACACACCAAACATGTTCGTTTGGCCCAACGGAGTGTATTGGACGCGTCTGTCGGTGTGCTCCAATAGAATGGTTCCGATGTGCGTGACGGCGCGTCTCGATCAAATCGGTGCCATTTTCGCATCACTTTTACTTTCGAAATGAATCTCTCTAAAACACTCCAAACATGTTTATTTGGCCCAACGGAGTGTATTGGACGCGTTTGTTCGTGTGCTTCAACGGAATGCTTCCGATGTGTGCGACGGCGCGTCTCGATCAAATAGGGTGCCGTTTTCGCACCATTTTTACTTCCGTAATGAAACTCTCCAAAACACTCCAAACATGTTTCTTTTGCCCAACAGAGTGTATTGGACGCGTTTGTTGGTGTGCTTCAAGGGAATGCTTCCGATGTGGGCGACGGCGCGTCTCGGTCAAATAGGGTGCCGTTTTCGCACCACTTTTACTTCCATAATGAAACTCTCCAAAACACTACAAACATGTTTCTTTGGCCCAACGGAGTGTATTGGACGCGTTTGTAGGTGTCCTTCAACGGAAGGGTTCCGATATGTGCAATGGCGCGTCTCGATCAAATTGGGTGCCGTTTTCGCACCACTTTTACTTCCGTAATGGCACTCTCCGAAACACACCAAACATGTTTGTTTGGCCCAACGGAGTGTATTGGACGCGTTTGTTAGTGTGCTCCAAGAGAATGGTTCCGATGTGCGTGACGGCGCGTCTCGATCCAATCGGGTGCCGTTGTCGCGCCACCTTTACTTCCGTAATGGAAATCTCCGAAACACACCAAACTTGTTTGTTTGGCCCAACGGAGTGTATTGGATGCGTTTCTTGGTGTGCTTCAACGGAATGCTTCGGATGTGTCGTCGGCGCGTTTCGTGGAAACCGGGTGCCGTTTTCACACAACTTTTACTTCCGTAATGAAACTCTTCGAAACACACCAAACATGTTTGTTTGGCCCAACGGAGTGTATTGGACGCGTTTGTCGGTGTGCTCCAATAGAATGGTTCCGATGTACGTGACGGCGCGTCTCGATCAAGTCGGTGCCGTTTTCGCATCACTTTTACTTTCGTAATGAAACTCTCTGAAACACTCCAAACTTGTTTCTTTGGCCCAACGGAGTGTATTTGACGCGTTTGTTGGTGTGCTTCAATGGAATGCTTTCGATGTGTGCGACGGTGCGTCTCGATCAAATAGGGTGCCGTTTTCGCACCACTTTTACTTCCGTAATGAAACTCTCCAAAAGACACCAAACATGTTTCTTTGGCCCAACGGAGTGTATTGGACGCGTTTGTTGGTGTCCTTCAACGGAAGGGTTCCGATATGTGCAATGGCGCGTCTCGATCAAATCGGGTGCCGTTTTCACACCACTTTTACTTCCGTAATGTAACTCTCCGAAACACACCAAACATGTTTGTTTGTCCCAACGGAGTGTATTGGACGCGTTTGTTAGTGTGCTCCAAGAGAATGGTTCCGATGTGCGTGACGGCGCGTCTCGATCCAATCGAGTGCCGTTTTCGCACCACTTTTACTTCCGTAATGGAACTCTCCGAAACACACCAAACTTGTTTGTTTGGCCCAACGGAGTGTATTGGACGCGTTTGTCGGCGTGCTCCAATAGAATGGTTCCGATGTGCGTGACGGCGCGTCTCGATCAAGTCGGTGCCGTTTTCGCATCACTTTTACTTTCGTAATGAAACTCTATGAAACGCTCCAAACATGTTTCTTTGGCCCAACGGTGTGTATTGGACGCGTTTGTTGGAGTGCTTCAACGGAAGGGTTCTGATCTGTGCAATGGCGCGTCTCGATCAAATCGGGTGCCGTTTTCGCACCACTTTTACTTCCGTAATGGAACTCTCCAAAACAATCCAAACATGTTTCTTTGGCCCAACGGAGTGTATTGGACGCGTTTGTTGGTGTCCATCAACGGAAGGTGATAGAACTGGAGTGCCCGATCTTTCGGTGAGTGGAGATAATTTCGATCTGTGGAAGCTAACCCTCACGATCCGACTACGACGAGCAAGCCCGAGGCGCCAATGCAATCGCTGAACCAACTTCCGATGGTTACTAACCTTGCTGGATTGCAAGATCAGCCTGATCACGAAGATCAATCCCTGCACGCAATCGAAGAACGAGCAAGAATAAGAGGCGAGCAATCTAATCTATTACTCGAAGGTGGGGTTCTGAATACACGTCGTATGACGGCTGTAGCTAAAGCTATCAATTAAACAAAACCCAACCCTAATGTGGCGGCGGCTACTGAATATATAGGGTTTAGGTTGTGGCCTACCCCCCTGGTCACGCCCCTATGGGCTCCAACACGATACATGGGCCAACGGCCCAAAAGGCGGCGGCGCAGCGCCCTGGCAGATTCTGTACGTCCACTTGTTTCAAAGATTCCCGTTGACTCAGATGGAATTTGGGCATGAAACCGCTGCCATTGGAAAGTGTGTCTTCTTAGCTTTCCATCCATATGTAGAATGTCCAAAACGGACTCCGTATGTGGCCGGGGCGACCAAAACATCGTAAGCTGCTCCTGAATTCCGAGATGGGCTCGAACTTGTGTTGTTTTGGGCCTCCACCTTGGTGACTCGAATTGGATTAGCCTTGGGCCTCCTTCATGACTTGGACAATCTTGTTGGACTCCTCTTTCACTAATGCATGACCCAATCATGGTCGTATGCATGTGTGTCATGTTCTTATCAGAAGGGTTCCGATCTGTGAAAGGGCGCGTCTCGATCAAATCGGGTGCCGTTTTCGCACCACTTTTACTTCCGTAATGGAACTCTCCGAAACACACCAAACATGTTTCGTTGGCCCAACGGAGTGTATTGGACGCGTTTGTTGGTGTCCTTCAACGGAAGGGTTCCGATATGTGCAATGGCGCGTCTCGATCAAATCGGGTGCCATTTTCACACCACTTTTACTTCCGTAATGAAACTCTCCAAAACACTCCAAACATGTCTCTTTGGCCCAACGGAGTGTATTGGACACGTTTGTTGGTGTGCTCCAAGAGAATGGTTCCAATGTGCGTGACGGCGCGTCTCGATCCAATCGGGTGCCGTTTTCGTACTACTTTTACTTCCGTAATGGAAATCTCCGAAACACACCAAACTTGTTTGTTTGGCCCAACGGCGTGTATTGGATGCGTTTCTTGGTATGCTTCAACGGAATGCTTCGGATGTGTCGTCGGCGCGTTTCGCGGAAACCGGGTGCCGTTTTCACACCACTTTTACTTCCATAATGAAACTCTCCGAAACACACCAAACATGTTTGTTTGGCCCAACGGAGTGTATTGGACGCGTTTGTCGGTGTGCTCCAATAGAATGGTTCCGATGTACGTGACGGCGCGTCTCGATCAAGTCGGTGCCGTTTTCGCATCACTTTTACTATCGTAATGAAACTCTCTGAAACACTCCAAACATGTTTCTTTGGCCCAACGGAGTGTATTAGACGCGTTTGTTGGTGTGCTTCAACGGAATGCTTCCGATGTGTGCGACGGCGCGTCTCGATCAAATAGGGTGCCGTTTTCGCACCACTTTTACTTCCGTAATGAAACTCTCCAAAACACTCCAAACATGTTTCTTTGGCCCAACGGAGTGTATTGGACGCGTTTTTTGGTGTGCCTCAACGGAATGCTTCCGATGTGTGCGACGGCGTGTCTCGATCAAATAGGGTGCCGTTTTCGCAGCACTTTTACTTCCGTAATGAAACTCTCCAAAACACTCCAAACATGTCTCTTTGGCCCAACGGAGTGTATTGGAAGCGTTTGTTGGTGTCCTTCAACGGAAGGGTTCCGATATGTGCCATGGCGCGTCTCGATCAAATCAGGTGCCGTTTTCGCACCACTTTTACTTCCGTAATGAAACTCTCCAAAACACTCCAAACATGTCTCTTTGGCCCAACGGAGTGTATTGGACAAGTTTGTTGGTGTGCTCCAAGAGAATGGTTCCAATGTGCGTGACGGCGCGTCTCGATCCAATCGGGTGCCGTTTTCGTACTACTTTTACTTCCGTAATGGAAATCTCCGAAACACACCAAACTTGTTTGTTTGGCCCAACGGCGTGTATTGGACGCGTTTGTTGGTGTGCTTCAACGGAATGCTTCGGATGTGTCGTCGGCGCGTTTCGCGGAAACCGGGTGCCATTTTCGCACCACTTTTACTTCCGTAATAAAACTCTCCGAAACACACCAAACATGTTTGTTTGGCCCAACAGAGTGTATTGGACGCGTTTGTCGGTGTGCTCGAATAGAATGGTTCCGATGTGCGTGACGGCGCGTCTCGATCAAATCGGTGCCGTTTTCGCATCACTTTTACTTTCGTAATGCAACTCTCTGAAACACTTCAAACATGTTTCTTTGGCCCAACGGAGTGTATTGGCCGCGTTTGTTGGTGTGCTTCAACGGAATGCTTCCGATGTGTGCGACGGCGCGTCTCGATCAAATAGGGTGCCGTTTTCGCACCACTTTTACTTCCGTAATGAAACTCTCGAAAACACTCCAAACATGTTTCTTTGGCCCAACGGAGTGTATTGGACGCGTTTGTTGGTGTGCTTCAACGGAATGCTTCCGATGTGTGCGACGGCGCGTCTCGATCAAATAGGGTGCCGTTTTGGTACCACTTTTACTTCCGTAATGAAACTCTCTGAAACACTCCAAACATGTTTCTTTGGCCCAACGGAGTGTATTGGACGCGTTTGTTGGTGTGCTTCAACGGAATGCTTCCGATGTGTGCGACGGCGCGTCTCGATCAAATAGGGTGCCGTTTTCGCACCACTTTTACTTCCGTAATGAAACTCTCCAAAACACTCCAAACATGTTTCTTTGGCCCAATGGAGTGTATTGGACGCGTTTGTTGGTGTCCTTCAACGGAAGGGTTCCGATATGTGCAATGGCGCGTCTCGATCAAATCGGGTGCCGTTTTCGCACCACTTTTACTTCCGTAATGGAACTCTCCGAAACACACCAAACATGTTTCGTTGGCCCAACGGAGTGTATTGGACGCGTTTGTTGGTGTCCTTCAACGGAAGGGTTCCGATATGTGCAATGGCGCGTCTCGATCAAATCGGGTGCCATTTTCACACCACTTTTACTTCCGTAATGAAACTCTCCAAAACACTCCAAACATGTCTCTTTGGCCCAACGGAGTGTATTGGACACGTTTGTTGGTGTGCTCCAAGAGAATGGTTCCAATGTGCGTGACGGCGCGTCTCGATCCAATCGGGTGCCGTTTTCGCACCACTTTTACTTCCGTAATGAAACTCTCCGAAACACACCAAACATGTTTGTTTGGGCCAACGGAGTGTATTGGACGCGTTTGTCGGCGTGCTCCAAAAGAATGGTTCCGATGTGCGTGACGGCGCGTCTCGATCAAGTCGGTGCCGTTTTCGCATCACTTTTACTTTCGTAATGAAACTCTATGAAACGCTCCAAACATGTTTCTTTGGCCCAACGGAGTGTATTGGACGCGTTTGTTGGTGTGCTTCAACGGAATGCTTCCGATGTGTGCGACGGCGCGTCTCGATCAAATAGGGTGCCGTTTTCGCACCACTTTTACTTCCGTAATGAAACTCTCCAAAACACTCCAAACATGTTTCTTTGGCCCAACGGAGTGTATTGGACGCGTTTGTTGGTGTGCTTCAACGGAATGCTTCCGATGTGTGCGACGGCGCGTCTCGATCAAATAGGGTGCCGTTTTCGCACCACTTTTACTTCCGTAATGAAACTCTCCAAAACACTCCACACATGTTTCTTTGGCCCAACGGAGTGTATTGGACGCGTTTGTTGGTGTGCTTCAACGGAATGCTTCCGATATGTGCCACGGCGCGTCTCGATCAAATCGGGTGCCGTTTTCGCACCACTTTTACTTCCGTAATGGAACTCTCCGAAACACACCAAACATGTTTCTTTGGCCCAACGGAGTGTATTGGACACATTTGTTGGTGTGCTTCAACGGAATGCTTCCGATGTGTGCGACGGCGCGTCTCGATCAAATAGGGTGCCGTTTTCGCACCACTTTTACTTCCGTAATGAAACTCTCCAAAACACTCCAAACATGTCTCTTTGGCCCAACGGAGTGTATTGGACGCGTTTGTTGGTGTTCTTCAACGGAAGGGTTCCGATCTGTGCAATGGCGCGTCACGATCGAATCGGGTGCCGTTTTCGCACCACTTTTACTTCCGTAATGGAACTCTCCGAAACACACCGAACATGTTTGTTTGGGCCAACGGAGTGTATTGGACGCGTTTGTTAGTGTGCTCCAAGAGAATGGTTCCGATTTGCGTGACGGCGCGTCTCGATCCAATCGGGTGCCGTTTTCGCATCTTTTTTACTTCCGTAATGGAACTATCCGAAACACACCAAACATGTTTGTTTGGCCCAACGGAGTGTATTCGCGTTTGTTAGTGTGCTCCAAGAGAATGGTTCCGATGTGCGTGACGGCGCGTCTCGATCCAATCGGGTGTCGTTTTCGCACCACTTTTACTTCCATAATGAAACTCTCCGAAACACACCAAACTTGTTTGTTTGGCCCAAAGGAGTGTATCGGACGCGTTTGTCGGTGTGCTCGAATAGAATGGTTCCGATGTGCGTGACGGCGCGTCTCGATCAAATCGGTGCCGTTTTCGCATCACTTTTACTTTCGTAATGAAACTCTCTGAAACACTAGAAACATGTTTCTTTGGCCCAACGGAGTGTATTGGACGCGTTTGTTGGTGTGCTTCAACGGAATGCTTCCGATGTGTGCGACGGCGCGTCTCGATCAAATAGGGTGCCGTTTTCGCACCACTTTTACTTACGTAATGAAACTCTCCAAAACACTCCAAACATGTCTGTTTGGCGCAACGGAGTGTATTGGACGCGTTTGTTGGTGTGCTTCAACGGAATGCTTCGGATGTGTCGTCGGCGCGTTTCGCGGAAACCGGGTGCCGTTTTCGCACCACTTTTACTTCCGTAATGAAACTCTCCGAAACACACCAAACATGTTTGTTTGGCCCAACGGAGTGTATTGGACGCGTTTGTCGGTGTGCTCCAATAGAATGGTTCCGATATGCGTGACGGCGCGTCTCGATCAAATCGGTACCGTTTTCGCATCACTTTTACTTTCGTAATGAAACTCTCTGAAACACTCCAAACATGTTTCTTTGGCCCAGCGGAGTGATTGGACGCGTTTGTTGGTGTGCTTCAACGGAATGCTTCCGATGTGTGCGACGGCGCGTCTCGATAATAGGGTGCCGTTTTCGCACCACTTTTATTTCCGTAATGAAACTCTCCAAAACACTCCAAACATGTTTCTTTGGCCCAACGGAGTGTATTGGACGCGTTTGTTGGTGTGCTTCAACGGAATGCTTCCGATGTGTGCGACGGCGCGTCTCGATCAAATAGCTTCCCGTTTTCGCACCACTTTTACTTCCGTAATGAAACTCTCCGAAACACACCAAATATGTTTGTTTGGCCCAACGGAGTGTATTGGACGCGTTTGTCGGTGTGCACCAATAGAATGGTTCCGATGTGCGTGCCGGCGCGTCTCGATCAAATCGGTGCCGTTTTCGCATCAGTTTTACTATCGTAATGAAACTCTCTGAAACACTCCAAACATGTTTCTTTGGCCCAACGGAGTGTATTGGCCGCGTTTGTTGGTGTGCTTCAACGGAATGCTTCCGATGTGTGCGACGGCGCGTCTCGATCAAATAGGGTGCCGTTTTCGCACCACTTTTACTTCCGTAATAAAACTCTCCAAAACACTCCAAACATGTTTCTTTGGCCCAACGGAGTGTATTGGACGCGTTTGTTAGTGTGCTCCAAGAGAATGGTTCCGATGTGTGTGACGGCGCGTCTCGATCCAATCGGGTGCCGTTTTCGCACCACTTTTACTTCCGTAATGGAACTCTCCGAAACACACCAAACATGTTTGTTTGGCCGAACGGAGTGTATTCGCGTTTGTTAGTGTGCTCCAAGAGAATGGTTCCGATGTGCGTGACGGCGCGTCTCGATCCAATCGGGTGCCGTTTTCGCACCACTTTTACTTCCGTAATGGAACTCTCCGAAACACACCAAACATGTTTGTTTGGCCCAACAGTGTATTGGACGCGTTTGTTAGTGTGCTCCAAGAGAATGGTTCTGATGTGCGTGACGGCGCGTCTCGATCCAATCGGGTGCCGTTTTCGCACCACTTTTACTTCCGTAATGGAACTCTCCGAAACACACCAAACATGTTTGTTTGGCCCAACGGAGTGTATTCGCGTCTGTTAGTGTGCTCCAAGAGAATGGTTCCGATGTGCATGACGGCGCATCTCGATCCAATCGGGTGCCGTTTTCGCACCACTTTTACTTCCGTAATGGAACTCTCCGAACACACCAAACTTGTTTTTTTGGCCCAAAGGAGTGTATTGGACGCGTTTGTCGGTGTGCTCCAATAGAATGGTTCCGATGTGCGTGACGGCGCGTCTCGATCAAATCGGTGCCGTTTTCGCATCACTTTTACTTTCGTAATGAAACTCTCTGAAAGACTCCAAACATGTTTCTTTGGCCAACAGAGTGTATTGGACGCGTTTGTCGGTGTGCTCCAATAGAATGGTTCCGATGTGCGTGACGGCGCGTCTCGATCAAATCGGTGCCGTTTTCGCATCACTTTTACTTTCGTAATGCAACTCTCTGAAACACTTCAAACATGTTTCTTTGGCCCAACGGAGTGTATTGGCCGCGTTTGTTGGTGTGCTTCAACGGAATGCTTCCGATGTGTGCGACGGCGCGTCTCGATCAAATAGGGTGCCGTTTTCGCACCACTTTTACTTCCGTAATGAAACTCTCGAAAACACTCCAAACATGTTTCTTTGGCCCAACGGAGTGTATTGGACGCGTTTGTTGGTGTGCTTCAACGGAATGCTTCCGATGTGTGCGACGGCGCGTCTCGATCAAATAGGGTGCCGTTTTGGCACCACTTTTACTTCCGTAATGAAACTCTCCAAACACTCCAAACATGTCTCTTTGGCCCAACGGAGTGTATTGGACGCGTTTGTTGGTGTCCTTCAACGGAAGGGTTCCGATATGTGCAATGGCGCGTCTCGATCCAATCGGGTGCCGTTTTCGCACCACTTTTACTTCCGTAATGGAAGTCTCCGTAACACACCAAACTTGTTTGTTTGGCCCAACGGAGTGTATTGGACGCGTTTTTTGGTGTGCTCCAAGAGAATGGTTCCGATGTGCGTGACGGCGCGTCTCGATCCAATCGGGTGCCGTTTTCGCACCACTTTTACTTCCATAATGGAACTCTCCGAAACACACCAAACTTGTTTGTTTGGCCCAAAGGAGTGTATTGGACGCGTTTGTCGGTGTGCTCCAATAGAATTGTTCCGATGTGCGTGACGGCGCGTCTCGATCCAATCGGGTGCCGTTTTCGCACCACTTTTACTTCCGTAATGGAAGTCTCCGTAACACACCAAACTTGTTTGTTTGGCCCAACGGAGTGTATTGGACGCGTTTCTTGGTGTGCTCCAAGAGAATGGTTCCGATGTGCGTGACGGCGCGTCTCGATCCAATCGGGTGCCGTTTTCGCACCACTTTTACTTCCATAATGGAACTCTCCGAAACACACCAAACATGTTTGTTTGGCCCAACAGAGTGTATTGGACGCGTTTGTCGGTGTGCTCGAATAGAATGGTTCCGATGTGCGTGACGGCGCGTCTCGATCAAATCGGTGCCGTTTTCGCATCACTTTTACTTTCGTAATGCAACTCTCTGAAACACTTCAAACATGTTTCTTTGGCCCAACGGAGTGTATTGGCCGCGTTTGTTGGTGTGCTTCAACGGAATGCTTCCGATGTGTGCGACGGCGCGTCTCGATCAAATAGGGTGCCGTTTTCGCACCACTTTTACTTCCGTAATGAAACTCTCGAAAACACTCCAAACATGTTTCTTTGGCCCAACGGAGTGTATTGGACGCGTTTGTTGGTGTGCTTCAACGGAATGCTTCCGATGTGTGCGACGGCGCGTCTCGATCAAATAGGGTGCCGTTTTGGTACCACTTTTACTTCCGTAATGAAACTCTCTGAAACACTCCAAACATGTTTCTTTGGCCCAACGGAGTGTATTGGACGCGTTTGTTGGTGTGCTTCAACGGAATGCTTCCGATGTGTGCGACGGCGCGTCTCGATCAAATAGGGTGCCGTTTTCGCACCACTTTTACTTCCGTAATGAAACTCTCCAAAACACTCCAAACATGTTTCTTTGGCCCAATGGAGTGTATTGGACGCGTTTGTTGGTGTCCTTCAACGGAAGGGTTCCGATATGTGCAATGGCGCGTCTCGATCAAATCGGGTGCCGTTTTCGCACCACTTTTACTTCCGTAATGGAACTCTCCGAAACACACCAAACATATTTGTTTGGCCCAACGGAGTGTATTGGACGCGTTTGTTAGTGTGCTCCAAGAGAATGGTTCTGATGTGCGTGACGGCGCGTCTCGATCCAATCGGGTGCCGTTTTCGCACCAATTTTACTTCCGTAATGGAACTCTCCGAAACACACCAAACATGTTTGTTTGGTCCAACGGAGTGTATTCGCGTTTGTTAGTGTGCTCCAAGAGAATGGTTCCGATATGCGTGACGGCGCGTCTCGATCCAATCGGGTGCCGTTTTCCCACCACTTTTACTTCCGTAATGGAACTCTCCGAACACACCAAACTTGTTTTTTTGGCCCAAAGGAGTGTATTGGACGCGTTTGTCGGTGTGCTCCAAGAGAATGGTTCCGATGTGCGTGACGGCGCGTCTCGATCAAATCGGTGCCGTTTTCGCATCACTTTTACTTTCGTAATGAAACTCTCTGAAAGACTCCAAACATGTTTCTTTGGCCCAACGGAGTGTATTGGACGCGTTTATTGGTGTGCTTCAACGGAATGCTTCCGATGTGTGCGACGGCGCGTCTCGATCAAATAGGGTGCCGTTTTCGCACCACTTTTACTTCCGTAATGAAACTCTCCAAAACACTCCAAACATGTTTCTTTGGCTCAACGGAGTGTATTGGACGCGTTTGTTGGTGTGCTTCAACGGAATGCTTCCGATGTGTGCGACGGCGCGTCTCGATCAAATAGGGTGCCGTTTTCGCACCACTTTTACTTCCGTAATGAAACTCTCCAAAAAACTCCAAACATGTCTCTTTGGCCCAACGGAGCGTATTGGACGCGTTTGTTGGTGTCCTTCAACGGAAGGGTTCCGATATGTGCAATGGCGCGTCTCGATCAAATCGGGTGCCGTTTTCGCACCACTTTTACTTCCGTAATGGAACTCTCCGAAACACACCAAACATGTTTGTTTGGCCCAACGGAGTGTATTGGACGCGTTTGTTAGTGTGCTATGTGCGTCACTGCGCGTCTCGATCAAATCGGGTGCCGTTTTCGCACCACTTTTACTTCCGTAATGGAAGTCTCCGAAACACACCAAACTTGTTTGTTTGGCCCAACGGAGTGTATTGGACGCGTTTCTTGGTGTGCTCCAAGAGAATGGTTCCGATGTGCGTGACGGCGCGTCTCGATCCAATCGGGTGCCGTTTTCGCACCACTTTTACTTCCGTAATGAAACTCTCCAAAACACTCCAAACATGTCTCTTTGGCCCAACGGAGTGTATTGGACGCGTTTGTCGGTGTGCTCCAATAGAATGGTTCCGATGTGCGTGACGGCGCGTCTCGATCCAATCGGGTGCCGTTTTCGCACCACTTTTAATTCCGTAATGGAAGTCTCCGAAACACACCAAACTTGTTTGTTTGGCCCAACGGAGTGTATTGGACGCGTTTGTCGGTGTGCTCCAATAGAATGGTTCCGATGTGCGTGACGGCGCGTCTCGATCCAATCGGGTGCCGTTTTCGCACCACTTTTACTTCCATAATGGAACTCTCCGAAACACACCAAACATGTTTGTTTGGCCCAACAGAGTGTATTGGACGCGTTTGTCGGTGTGCTCCAATAGAATGGTTCCGATGTGCGTGACGGCGCGTCTCGATCAAATCGGTGCCGTTTTCGCATCACTTTTACTTTCGTAATGCAACTCTCTGAAACACTTCAAACATGTTTCTTTGGCCCAACGGAGTGTATTGGCCGCGTTTGTTGCTGTGCTTCAACGGAATGCTTCCGATGTGTGTGACGGCGCGTCTCGATCAAATAGGGTGCCGTTTTCGCACCACTTTTACTTCCGTAATGAAACTCTCCAAAACACTCCAAACATGTCTCTTTGGCCCAACGGAGTGTATTGGACGCGTTTGTCGGTGTGCTCCAATAGATGGTTCCGATGTGCTTGACGGCGCGTCTCGATCAAACGGGTGCCGTTTTCGCACCACTTTTACTTCCGTAATGGAAGTCTCCGAAACACACCATACTTGTTTGTTTGGCCCAACGGAGTGTATTGGACGCGTTTCTTGGTGTGCTCCAAGAGAATGGTTCCGATGTGCGTCACGGCGCGTCTCGATCCAATCGGGTGCCGTTTTCGCACCACTTTTACTTCCGTAATGAAACTCTCCAAAACACTCCAAACATGTCTCTTTGGCCCAACGGAGTGTATTGGACGCGTTTGTCGGTGTGCTCCAATAGAATGGTTCCGATGTGCGTGACGGCGCGTCTCGATCCAATCGGGTGCCGTTTTCGCACCACTTTTACTTCCGTAATGGAAGTCTCCGAAACACACCAAACTTGTTTGTTTGGCCCAACGGAGTGTATTGGACGCGTTTGTCGGTGTGCTCCAATAGAATGGTTCCGATGTGCGTGACGGCGCGTCTCGATCCAATCGGGTGCCGTTTTCGCACCACTTTTACTTCCATAATGGAACTCTCCGAAACACACCAAACATGTTTGTTTGGCCCAACAGAGTGTATTGGACGCGTTTGTCGGTGTGCTCCAATAGAATGGTTCCGATGTGCGTGACGGCGCGTCTCGATCAAATCGGTGCCGTTTTCGCATCACTTTTACTTTCGTAATGCAACTCTCTGAAACACTTCAAACATGTTTCTTTGGCCCAACGGAGTGTATTGGCCGCGTTTGTTCTGTGCTTCAACGGAATGCTTCCGATGTGTGTGACGGCGCGTCTCGATCAAATAGGGTGCCGTTTTCGCACCACTTTTACTTCCGTAATGAAACTCTCCAAAACACTCCAAACATGTCTCTTTGGCCCAACGGAGTGTATTGGACGCGTTTGTCGGTGTGCTCCAATAGAATGGTTCCGATGTGCTTGACGGCGCGTCTCGATCAATCGGGTGCCGTTTTCGCACCACTTTTACTTCCGTAATGGAAGTCTCCGAAACACACCAAACTTGTTTGTTTGGCCCAACGGAGTGTATTGGACGCGTTTGTCGGTGTGCTCCAAGAGAATGGTTCCGATGTGCGTGACGGCGCGTCTCGATCCAATCGGGTGCCGTTTTCGCACCACTTTTACTTCCGTAATGAAACTCTCCGAAACACACCAAACATGTTTTTTGGCCCAACGGAGTGTATTGGACGCGTTTGTCGGTGTGCTCCAATAGAATGGTTCCGATGTGCGTGACGGCGCGTCTCGATCCAATCGGGTGCCGTTTTCGCACCACTTTTACTTCCGTAATGGAAGTCTCCGAAACACACTAAACTGTTTTTTGGCCCAACGGAGTGTATTGGACGCGTTTGTCGGTGTGCTCCAACGGAATGGTTCCGATGTGCTGACGGCGCGTCTCGATCCAATCGGGTGCCGTTTTCGCACCACTTTTACTTCCGTAATGGAACTCTCCGAAACACACCAAACATGTTTTTGGCCCAACGGAGTGTATTGGACGCGTTTGTTGGTGTCCTTCAACGGAAGGGTTCCGATATGTGCAATGGCGCGTCTCGATCAAATCGGGTGCCGTTTTCGCACCACTTTTACTTCCGTAATGGAACTCTCCGAAACACACCAAACATGTTTGTTTGGCCCAACGGAGTGTATTGGACGCGTTTGTTAGTGTGCTATGTGCGTCACGGCGCGTCTCGTCAAATCGGGTGCCGTTTTCGCACCACTTTTACTTCCGTAATGGAAGTCTCCGAAACACACCAAACTTGTTTGTTTGGCCCAACGGAGTGTATTGGACGCGTTTCTTGTTGTGCTCCAAGAGAATGGTTCCGATGTGCGTGACGGCGCGTCTCGATCCAATCGGGTGCCGTTTTCGCACCACTTTTACTTCCGTAATGAAACTCTCCAAAACACTCCAAACATGTCTCTTTGGCCCAACGGAGTGTATTTACGCGTTTGTCGGTGTGCTCCAATAGAATGGTTCCGATGTGCGTGACGGCGCGTCTCGATCCAATCGGGTGCCGTTTTCGCACCACTTTTACTTCCGTAATGGAAGTCTCCGAAACACACCAAACTTGTTTGTTTGGCCCAACGGAGTGTATTGGACGCGTTTGTCGGTGTGCTCCAACGGAATGGTTCCGATGTGCGTGACGGCGCGTCTCGATCCAATCGGGTGCCGTTTTCGCACCACTTTTACTTCCATAATGGAACTCTCCGAAACACACCAAACATGTCTCTTTGGCCCAACGGAGTGTATTGGACGCGTTTGTTGGTGTCCTTCAACGGAAGGGTTCCGATATGTGCAATGGCGCGTCTCGATCAAATCGGGTGCCGTTTTCGCACCACTTTTACTTCCGTAATGGAACTCTCCGAAACACACCAAACATGTTTGTTTGGCCCAACGGAGTGTATTGGACGCGTTTGTTAGTGTGCTATGTGCGTCACGGCGCGTCTCGATCAAATCGGGTGCCGTTTTCGCACCACTTTTACTTCCGTAATGGAAGTCTCCGAAACACACCAAACTTGTTTGTTTGGCCCAACGGAGTGTATTGGACGCGTTTCTTGGTGTGCTCCAAGAGAATGGTTCCGATGTGCGTGACGGCGCGTCTCGATCCAATCGGGTGCCGTTTTCGCACCACTTTTACTTCCGTAATGAAACTCTCCAAAACACTCCAAACATGTCTCTTTGGCCCAACGGAGTGTATTGGACGCGTTTGTCGGTGTGCTCCAATAGAATGGTTCCGATGTGCGTGACGGCGCGTCTCGATCCAATCGGGTGCCGTTTTCGCACCACTTTTACTTCCGTAATGGAAGTCTCCGAAACACACCAAACTTGTTTGTTTGGCCCAACGGAGTGTATTGGACGCGTTTGTCGGTGTGCTGCAATAGAATGGTTCCGATGTGCGTGACGGCGCGTCTCGATCCAATCGGTGCCGTTTTCGCATCACTTTTACTTTCGTAATGCAACTCTCTGAAACACTTCAAACATGTTTCTTTGGCCCAACGGAGTGTATTGGCCGCGTTTGTTGCTGTGCTTCAACGGAATGCTTCCGATGTGTGTGACGGCGCGTCTCGAGCAAATAGGGTGCCGTTTTCGCACCACTTTTACTTCCGTAATGACACTCTCCAAAACACTCCAAACATGTCTCTTTGGCCCAACGGAGTGTATTGGACGCGTTTGTCGGTGTGCTCCAATAGAATGGTTCCGATGTGCTTGACGGCGCGTCTCGATCCAATCGGGTGCCGTTTTCGCACCACTTTTACTTCCGTAATGGAACTCTCTAAAACACACCAAACTTGTTTGTTTGGCCCAACGGAGTGTATTGGACGCGTTTCTCGGTGTGCTCCAAGAGAATGGTTCCGATGTGCGTGACGGCGCGTTTCGTGGAAACCGTGTGCCGTTTTCACACCACTTTTACTTCCGTAATTAAACTCTCCGAAACACACCAAACATGTTTGTTTGGCCCAACGGAGTGTATTGGACGCGTTTGTCGGTGTGCTCCAATAGAATGGTTCCGATGTGTGTGACGGCGCGTCTCGATCAAATCGGTGCCGTTTTCGCATCACTTTTACTTTCGTAATGAAACTCTCTGAAACACTAAAAACATGTTTCTTTGGCCCAACGGAATGTATTGGACGCGTTTGTTGGTGTGCTTCAACGGAATGCTTCCGATGTGTGCGACGGCGCGTCTCGATCGAATAGGGTGCCGTTTTCGCACCACTTTTACTTCCGTAATGAAACTCTCCAAAAAACTCCAAACATGTCTCTTTGGCCCAACGGAGTGTATTGGACGCGTTTGTTGGTGTCCTTCAACGGAAGGGTTCCGATATGTGCAATGGCGCGTCTCGATCAAATCGGGTGCCGTTTTCGCACCACTTCTACTTCCGTAATGGAACTCTCCGAAACACACCAAACATGTTTGTTTGGCCCAACGGAGTGTATTGGACGCGTTTGTTAGTGTGCTATGTGCGTCACGGCGCGTCTCGATCAAATCGGGTGCCGTTTTCGCACCACTTTTACTTCCGTAATGGAAGTCTCCGAAACACACCAAACTTGTTTGTTTGGCCCAACGGAGTGTATTGGACGCGTTTCTTGGTGTGCTCCAAGAGAATGGTTCCGATGTGCGTGACGGCGCGTCTCGATCCAATCGGGTGCCGTTTTCGCACCACTTTTACTTCCGTAATGAAACTCTCCAAAACACTCCAAACATGTCTCTTTGGCCCAACGGAGTGTATTGGACGCGTTTGTCGGTGTGCTCCAATAGAATGGTTCCGATGTGCGTGACGGCGCGTCTCGATCCAATCGGGTGCCGTTTTCGCACCACTTTTACTTCCGTAATGGAAGTCTCCGAAACACACCAAACTTGTTTGTTTGGCCCAACGGAGTGTATTGGACGCGTTTGTCGGTGTGCTCCAATAGAATGGTTCCGATGTGCGTGACGGCGCGTCTCGATCCAATCGGGTGCCGTTTTCGCACCACTTTTACATCCATAATGGAACTCTCCGAAACACACCAAACATGTTTGTTTGGCCCAACAGAGTGTATTGGACGCGTTTGTCGGTGTGCTCCAATAGAATGGTTTCGATGTGCGTGACGGCGCGTCTCGATCAAATCGGTGCCGTTTTCGCATCACTTTTACTTTCGTAATGCAACTCTCTGAAACACTTCAAACATGTTTCTTTGGCCCAACGGAGTGTATTGGCCGCGTTTGTTGCTGTGCTTCAACGGAATGCTTCCGATGTGTGTGACGGCGCGTCTCGATCAAATAGGGTGCCGTTTTCGCACCACTTTTACTTCCGTAATGAAACTCTCCAAAACACTCCAAACATGTCTCTTTGGCCCAACGGAGTGTATTGGACGCGTTTGTCGGTGTGCTCCAATAGAATGGTTCCGATGTGCGTGACGGCGCGTCTCGATCCAATCGGGTGCCGTTTTCGCACCACTTTTACTTCCGTAATGGAAGTCTCCGAAACACACCAAACTTGTTTGTTTGGCCCAACGGAGTGTATTGGACGCGTTTGTCGGTGTGCTCCAATAGAATGGTTCCGATGTGCGTGACGGCGCGTCTCGATCCAATCGGGTGCCGTTTTCGCACCACTTTTACATCCATAATGGAACTCTCCGAAACACACCAAACATGTTTGTTTGGCCCAACAGAGTGTATTGGACGCGTTTGTCGGTGTGCTCCAATAGAATGGTTTCGATGTGCGTGACGGCGCGTCTCGATCAAATCGGTGCCGTTTTCGCATCACTTTTACTTTCGTAATGCAACTCTCTGAAACACTTCAAACATGTTTCTTTGGCCCAACGGAGTGTATTGGCCGCGTTTGTTGCTGTGCTTCAACGGAATGCTTCCGATGTGTGTGACGGCGCGTCTCGATCAAATAGGGTGCCGTTTTCGCACCACTTTTACTTCCGTAATGAAACTCTCCAAAACACTCCAAACATGTCTCTTTGGCCCAACGGAGTGTATTGGACGCGTTTGTCGGTGTGCTCCAATAGAATGGTTCCGATGTGCTTGACGGCGCGTCTCGATCCAATCGGGTGCCGTTTTCGCACCACTTTTACTTCCGTAATGGAACTCTCTGAAACACACCAAACTTGTTTGTTTGGCCCAACGGAGTGTATTGGACGCGTTTCTCGGTGTGCTCCAAGAGAATGGTTCCGATGTGCGTGACGGCGCGTTTCGTGGAAACCGTGTGCCGTTTTCACACCACTTTTACTTCCGTAATTAAACTCTCCGAAACACACCAAACATGTTTGTTTGGCCCAACGGAGTGTATTGGACGCGTTTGTCGGTGCGCTCCAATAGAATGGTTCCGATGTGCGTGACGGCGCGTCTCGATCAAATCGGTGCCGTTTTCGCATCACTTTTACTTTCGTAATGCAACTCTCTGAAACACTTCAAACATGTTTCTTTGACTCAACGGAGTGTATTGGCCGCGTTTGTTGGTGTGCTTCAACGGAATGCTTCCGATGTGTGCGACGGCGCGTCTCGATCAAATAGGGTGCCGTTTTCGCACCACTTTTACTTCCGTAATGAAACTCTCCAAAACACTCCAAACATGTCTCTTTGGCCTAACGGAGTGTATTGGACGCGTTTGTTGGTGTCCTTCAACGGAAGGGTTCCGATATGTGCAATGGCGCGTCTCGATCAAATCGGGTGCCGTTTTCGCACCACTTTTACATCCGTAATGGAACTCTGCGAAACACACCAAACTTGTTTGTTTGGCCCAACGGAGTGTATTGTACGCGTTTGTTGGTGGCCTCAACGGAATGCTTCGGATGTGTCGTCGTTGCGTTTCGCGGAAACCGGGTGCCGTTTTCGCACCACTTTTACTTCCATAATGGAACTCTCCGAAACACACCAAACATGTTTGTTTGGCCCAACAGAGTGTATTGGACGCGTTTGTCGGTGTGCTCCAATAGAATGGTTCCGATGTGCGTGACGGCGCGTCTCGATCAAATCGGTGCCGTTTTCGCATCACTTTTACTTTCGTAATGCAACTCTCTGAAACACTTCAAACATGTTTCTTTGGCCCAATGGAGTGTATTGGCCGCGTTTGTTGGTGTGCTTCAACGGAATCCTTCCGATGTGTGCGACGGCGCGTCTCAATCAAATAGGGTGCCGTTTTCGCACCACTTTTACTTCCGTAATGAAACTCTCCAAAACACTCCAAACATGTCTCTTTGGCCCAACGGAGTGTATTGGACGCGTTTGTCGGTGTGCTCCAATAGAATGGTTCCGATGTGCTTGACGGCGCGTCTCGATCCAATCGGGTGCCGTTTTCGCACCACTTTTACTTCCGTAATGGAACTCTCTGAAACACACCAAACTTGTTTGTTTGGCCCAACGTAGTGTATTGGACGCGTTTCTCGGTGTGCTCCAAGAGAATGGTTCCGATGTGCGTGACGGCGCGTTTCGTGGAAACCGTGTGCCGTTTTCACACCACTTTTACTTCCGTAATTAAACTCTCCGAAACACACCAAACATGTTTGTTTGGCCCAACGGAGTGTATTGGACGCGTTTGTCGGTGTGCTCCAATAGAATGGTTCCGATGTGCGTGACGGCGCCTCTCGATCAAATCGGTGCCGTTTTCGCATCACTTTTACTTTCGTAATGCAACTCTCTGAAACACTTCAAACATGTTTCTTTGGCTCAACGGAGTGTATTGGCCGCGTTTGTTGGTGTGCTTCAACGGAATGCTTCCGATGTGTGCGACGGCGCGTCTCGATCAAATAGGGTGCCGTTTTCGCACCACTTTTACTTCCGTAATGAAACTCTCCAAAACACTCCAAACATGTCTCTTTGGCCCAACGGAGTGTATTGGACGCGTTTGTTGGTGTCCTTCAACGGAAGGGTTCCGATATGTACAATGGCGCGTCTCGATCAAATCGGGTGCCGTTTTCGCACCACTTTTACGTCCGTAATGGAACTCTGCGAAACACACCAAACTTGTTTGTTTGGCCCAACGGAGTGTATTGTACGCGTTTGTTGGTGGCCTCAACGGAATGCTTCGGATGTGTCGTCGTTGCGTTTCGCAAACCGGGTGCCGTTTTCGCACCACTTTTACTTCCGTAATGAAACTCTGCGAAACACACCAAACATGTTTGTTTGGGCCAACGGAGTATATTGGACGCGTTTGTCGGTGTGCTCCAATAGAATCCGATGTGTGCGGCGGCGCGTCTCGATCAAATCGGTGCCGTTTTCGCATCACTTTTACTTTCGTAATGAAACTCTCTGAAACACTCCAAACATGTTTCTTTGGCCCAACGGAGTGTATTGGACGCGTTTGTTGCTG
This sequence comes from Oropetium thomaeum, assembly GCA_001182835.1. Classification (NCBI taxonomy): domain Eukaryota; kingdom Viridiplantae; phylum Streptophyta; class Magnoliopsida; order Poales; family Poaceae; genus Oropetium; species Oropetium thomaeum. Next base: position 33,211 of record LFJQ01000112.1, on the reverse strand, counting down.
TGCTTCAACGGAAGGGTTTCGATATGTGCAATGGCGCGTCTCGATTAAATCGGGTGCCGTTTTCGCACCACTTTTACTTCCGTAATGGAACTCTCCGAAACACACCAAACATGTTTGTTTGGCCCAACGGAGTGTATTGGACGCGTTTGTTAGTGTGCTCCAAGAGAATGGTTCCGATGTGCGTGACGGCGCGTCTCGATCCAATCGGGTGCCGTTTGCGTACCACTTGTACTTCCGTAATGGAACTCTCCGAAACACACCAAACTTGTTGTGTTTGGCCCAACGGAGTGTATTGGATGCGTTTCTTGGTGTGATTCAATGGAATGCTTCGGATGTGTCGTCGGCCGTTTCGCGGAAACCGGGTGCCGTTTTCACACCACTTTTACTTCCGTAATGAAACTCTCCGAAACACACCAAACATGTTTGTTTGGCCCAGCGGAGTGTATTGGACGCGTTTGTCGGTGTGCTCCAATAAAATGGTTCCTATGTACGTGACGGCGCGTCTCGATCAAATCGGTGCCGTTTTCGTATCACTTTTACTTTCGTAATGAAACTCTCTGAAACACTAAAAACATGTTTCTTTGGCCCAACGGAGTGTATTGGACGCGTTTGTTGGTGTGCTTCAACGGAATGCTTCCGATGTGTGCGACGGCGCGTCTCGATCAAATAGGGTGCCGTTTTCGCACCACTTTTACTTCCGTAATGAAACTCTCCAAAACAATCCAAACATGTCTTTTTGGCCCAACGGAGTGTATTGGACGCGTTTGTTGGTGTGCTTCAACGGAATGCTTCCGATGTGTGCGACGGCGAGTCTCGATCAAATAGGTTGCCGTTTTCGCACCACTTTTACTTCCGTAATGAAACTCTCCAAAACACTCCAAACATGTTTCTTTGGCCCAACGGAGTGTATTGGACGCGTTTCTTGGTGTCCTTCAACGGAAGGGTTCCGATATGTGCAATGGCGCGTCTCGATCAAATCGGGTGCCGTTTTCGCACCACTTTTTCTTCCGTAATGGAACTCTGCGAAACACACCAAACTTGTTTGTTTGGCCCAACGGAGTGTATTGTACACGTTTGTTGGTGGCCTCAACGGAATGCTTCGGATGTGTCGTCGTTGCGTTTCGCGGAAACCGGGTGCCGTTTTCGCACCACTTTTACTTCCGTAATGGAACTCTGCGAAACACACCAAACATGTTTGTTTGGGCCAACGGAGTGTATTGGACGCGTTTGTCGGTGTGCTCCAATAGAATGCTGCCGATGTGTGCGGCGGCGCGTCTCGATCAAATCGGTGCCGTTTTCGCATCACTTTTACTTTCGTAATGAAACTCTCTGAAACACTCCAAACATGTTTCTTTGGCCCAACGGAGTGTATTGGACGCGTTTGTTGATGTGCTTCAAGGGAATACTTCCGATGTGTACGACGGCGCGTCTCGATCAAATCGCACCACTTTTACTTCCGTAATGAAACTCTCCAAAACACTCCAAACAAGTCTCTTTGGCCCAACGGAGTGTATTGGACGCGTTTGTTGGTGTCCTTCAACGGAAGGGTTTCGATATGTGCAATGGCGCGTCTCGATTAAATCGGGTGCCGTTTTCGCACCACTTTTACTTCCGTAATGGAACTCTCCGAAACACACCAAACATGTTTGTTTGGCCCAACGGAGTGTATTGGACGCGTTTGTTAGTGTGCTCCAAGAGAATGGTTCCGATGTGCGTGACGGCGCGTCTCGATCCAATCGGGTGCCGTTTTCGTACCACTTGTACTTCCGTAATGGAACTCTCCGAAACACACCAAACTTGTTTGTTTGGCCCAACGGAGTGTATTGGACGCATTTGTCGGTGTGCTCCAATAGAATGGTTCCGATGTGCGTGACGGCGCGTCTCGATCAAATCGGTGCCGTTTTCGCATCACTTTTACTTTCGTAATGAAACTCTCTGAAACACTCCAAACATGTTTCTTTGGCCCAACGGAGTGTATTGGACGCGTTTGTTTGTGTGAATCAACGGAATGCTTCCGATGTGTTCGACGGCACGTCTGGATCAAATAGGGTGCCTTTTTCGCACTACTTTTACTTCCGTAATTAAACTCTCCAAAACACTCCAAACATGTTTCTTTGGCCCAACGGAGTGTTTTGGACGCGTTTGTTGGTGTGCTTCAACGGAATGCTTCCGATGTGTGCGACGGCGCGTCTCGATCAAATAGGGTGCCGTTTTCGCACCACTTTTACTTCCGTAATGAAACTCTCCAAAACACTCCAAACATGTCTTTTTGGCCCAACGGAGTGTATTGGACGCGTTTGTTGGTGTCCTTCAACGGAAGGGTTCCGATTTGTGCAACGGCGCTTCTCGATCAAATCGGGTGTCGTCTTCGCACCACTTTTACTTCCGTAATGAAACTCTCCGTAACACACCAAACATGTTTGTTTAGCCGAACGGAGTGTATTGGACGCGTTTGTTAGTGTGCTCCAATAGAAGGGTTCCGATATCTGCGACGGCGCGTCTCGATCAAATCGGGTGCCGTTTTCGCATCACTTTTACTTCCCTAATGAAACTCTCCGAAACACACCAAACGTGTTTCTTTGGCCCAACGAAGTGTATTGGACGTGTTTGTTGGTGTGCTTCAACGGAGCGCTTTGGATGTGTCCGTCGGCCTGTTTCGCGGAAATCGGGTGCCGTTTCCGCACCACTTTTACTTCCGTAATGAAACTCTCCGAAACACGCCAAACATGTTTCTTTGGACCAACGGAGTGTATTGGATGCGTTTGTTGGTGTGCTTCAACGAAATGTTTCGGATATGTCGTCGGCGCGTTTCGCGGAAACCGGGTGCCGTTTTCGCACCACTTTTACTTCCGTAATGGAACTCTCCGAAACACACCAAACATGTTTGTTTGGCCCAACGGAGTGTATTGGACGCGTTTGTTAGTGTGCTTCAACGGAATGCTTCGGATGTGTCGTCGGCGCGTTTCGCGGAAACCGGGTGCCGTTTTCGCACTACTTTTACTTCCGTAATGAAACTCTCCGAAACACACCAAACATGTTTCTTTGGCCCAACGGTGTCTTGGACGCGTTTGTTGGTGTCAACGCAAGCGTTCCAATATGTGCGACAGCGCGCGTCGATCAAATGGGGTGCCGTTTTCGCACCACTTTTACTTCCGTATGGAACTCTCCGAAACACACCAAACATGTTTGTTTGGCCCAACGGAGTGTATTGGACGCGTTTGTTCGTGTGCTCCAAGAGAATGGTTCCAATGTGCGTGACGGCGCGTGTCGATCCAATCGGGTGCCGTTTTCGCACCACTTTTACTTCCGTAATGGAACTCTCCGAAACACACCAAACTTGTTTGTTTGGCCCAACGGAGTGTATTGGACGCGTTTCTTGGTGTGCTCCAAGAGAATGGTTCCGATGTGCGTGACGGCGCCTATCGATCAAATCGGGTGTCGTTTTCGCACCACTTTTACTTCCGTAATGAAACTCTCCGTAACACACCAAACATGTTTGTTTGGCCCAACGGAGTGTATTGGACGCGTTTGTCGGTGTGCCCCAATAGAATGGTTCCGATGTGCGTGACGGCGCGTCTCGATCAAATCGGTATCGTTTTCGCATCACTTTTACTTTGAAACGAAACTCTCTGAAACACTCCAAACATGTTTCTTTGGCCCAACGGAGTGTATTGGACGCGTTTGTTGGTGTGCTTCAACGGAATGCTTCCGATGTGTGCGACGGCGCGTCTCGATCAAATCGGTGCCACTTTCGCATCACTTTTACTTTCGTAATGAAACTCTCTGAAACACTCCAAACATGTTTCTTTGACCCAACGGAGTGTATTGGACGCGTTTGTTGGTGTGCTTCAACGGAATGCTTCGGTTGTGTCGTCGGCGCGTTTCGCGAAAACCGGGTGCCGTTTTCGCACCACTTTTACTTCCGTAATGAAACTCTCCGAAACACACCAAACATGTTTGTTTGGCCCAACGGAGTGTATTGGACGCGTTTGTCGGTGTGCTCCAATAGAACGGTTCCGATGTGCGTGACGGCGCGTCTCGATCAAATCGGTGCCGTTTTCGCATTACTTTTACTTTCGTAATGAAACTCTCTGAAGCACTCCAAACATGTTTCTTTGGCCCAACGGAGTGTATTGGACGCGTTTGTTGGTGTGCTTCAACGGAATGCTTCCGATGTGTCCGACAGCGCGTCTCGATCAAATAGGGTGCCGTTTTCGCACCACTTTTACTTCCGTAATGAAACTCTCCAAAACACTCCAAACATGTCTCTTTGGCCCAACGGAGTGTATTGGACGCGTTTGTTGGTGTCCTTCAACGGAAGGGTTCCGATATGTGCAATGGCGCGTCTCGATCAAATCGGGTGCCGTTTTCGCACCACTTTTACTTCCCTAATGAAACTCTCCGAAACACACCAAACATGTTTGTTTGGCCCAACGGAGTGTATTGGACGCGTTTGTTAGTGTGCTCCAAGAGAATGGTTCCGATGTGCGTGACGGCGCGTCTCGATCAAATCGATGCCGTTTTCGCATCACTTTTACTTCGTAATGCAACTCTCTGAAACACTTCAAACATGTTTCTTTGGCCCAACGGTGTGTATTGGACGCGTTTGTTGGTGTGCTTCAACGGAATGCTTCCGATGTGTGCGACGGCGCGTTTCGATCAAATAGGGTGCCGTTTTCGCACCACTTTTACTTCCGTAATGAAACTCTCCGAAACACACCAAACATGTTTGTTTGGCCCAACGAAGTGTATTGGACGCGTTTGTTAGTGTGCTTCAGCGGAATGCTTCGGATGTGTCGTCGGCGCGTTTCGCGGAAACCGGGTGCCGTTTTCGCACCACTTTTACTTCCGTAATGAAACTCTCCGAAACACACCAAACATGTTTGTTTGGCCCAACGGAGTGTATTGGACGCGTTTGTCGTTGTGCTCCAATAGAATGGTTCCGATGTGCGTGACGGCGCGTCTCGATCAAATAGGGTGCCGTTTTCGCACCACTTTTACTTCCGTAATGAAGCTCTCCAGAACACTCCAAACATGTTTCTTTGGCCCAACGGAGTATATTGCACGCGTTTGTTGGTGTGCTTCAACGGAATGATTCCGATGTGTGCGACGGCGCGTCTCGATCAAATAGGGTGCAGTTTTGGCACCACTTTTACTTCCGTAATGAAACTCTCCAAAACACTCCAAACATGTCTCTTTGGCCCAACGGAGTGTATTGGACGCGTTTGTTGGTGTCCTTCAACTGAAGGGTTCCGATATGTCCACTGGAGCGTCTCGATCAAATCGGGTGCCGTTTTCGCACCACTTTTACTTCCGTAATGAAACTCTCCAAAACACTCCAAACATGTCTCTTTGGCTCAACGGAGTGTATTGGACGCGCTTGTTAGTGTGCTCCAAGAGAATGGTTCCGATGTGCGTGACGGCGCGTCTCGATCCAATCGGGTGCCGTTTTCGCACCACTTTTACTTCCGTAATGAAACTCTCCGAAATACACCAAACATGTTTGTTTGGCCCAACGGAGTGTATTGGACGCGTTTGTCGGTGTGCTCCAATAGAATGGTTCCGATGTGCGTGACGGCGCGTCTCGATCAAATCGGTGCCGTTTTCGCATCACTTTTACTTTCGTAATGCAACTCTCTGAAACACTTCAAACATGTTTCTTTGGCCATACGGAGTGTATTGGACGCGTTTGTTGGTGTGCTTCAACGGAATGCTTCCAATGTGTGCGACGGCGCGTCTCGATCAAATAGGGTGCCGTTTTCGCACCACTTTTACTTCCGTAATGAAACTCTCCAAAACACTCCAAACTTGTTTCTTTGGCCCAACGGAGTGTATTGGATGCGTTTGTTGGTGTCCTTCAACGGAAGGGTTCCGATATGTGCAACGGCGCGTCTCGATCAAATCGGGTGCCGTTTTCGCACCACTTTTACTTCCGTAATGGAAGTCTCCAAAACACTCCAAACATGTCTCTTTGGCCCAACGGAGTGTATTGGACGCGTTTGTTGGTGTCCTTCAACGGAAGGGTTCCGATATGTCCAATGGAGCGTCTCGATCAAATCGGGTGCCGTTTTCGCACCACTTTTACTTCCGTAATGGAACTCTCCGAAACACACCAAACATGTTTGTTTGGCCCAACGGAGTGTATTGGACGCGCTTGTTAGTGTGCTCCAAGAGAATGGTTCCGATGTGCGTGACGGCGCGTCTCGATCCAATCGGGTGCCGTTTTCGCACCACTTTTACTTCCGTAATGGAAGTCTCCGAAACACTCCAAACATGTCTCTTTGGCCCAACGGAGTGTATTGGACGCGTTTGTTGGTGTCCTTCAACGGAAGGGTTCCGATATGTGCAATGGCGCGTCTCGATCAAATCGGGTGGCGTTTTCGCACCACTTTTACTTCCGTAATGGAACTCTCCGAAACACACCAAACATGTTTGTTTGGCCCAACGGAGTGTATTGGACGCGTTTGTTAGTGTGCTCCAAGAGAATGGTTCCGATGTGCGTGACGGCGCGTCTCGATCAAATCGGTGCCGTTTTCGCATCACTTTTACTTTCGGAATGCAACTCTCTGAAACACTTCAAACATGTTTCTTTGGCCCAACGGTGTGTATTGGACGCGTTTGTTGGTGTGCTTCAACGGAATGCTTCCGATGTGTGCGACGGCGCGTCTCGATCAAATAGGGTGCCGTTTTCGCACCACTTTTACTTCCGTAATGAAACTCTCCGAAACACACCAAACATGTTTGTTTGGCCCAACGGAGTGTATTGGACGCGTTTGTTAGTGTGCTTCAACGGAATGCTTCGGATGTGTCGTCGGCGCGTTTCGCGGAAACCGGGAGCCGTTTTCGGACCACTTTTACTTCCGTAATGAAACTCTCCGAAACACACGAAACATGTTTGTTTGGCCCAACGGAGTGTATTGGACGCGTTTGTCGGTGTGCTCCAATAGAATGGTTCCGATATGCGTGACGGCGCGTCTCGATCATATAGGGTGCCGTTTTCGCACCAATTTTACTTCCGTAATGAAACTCTCTGAAACACTCCAAACATGTTTGTTTGGCCCAACGGAGTGTATTGGACGCGTTTGTTAGTGTGCTCCAATAGAAGGGTTCCGATATGTGCGACGGCGCGTCTCGATCAAATCGGGCGCCGTTTTCGCATCACTTTTTCTTCCGTAATGAAACTCTCTGAAACACACCAAACATGTTTCTTTGGCCCACGGGAGTGTATTGGACGCGTTTGTTGGTGTGCTCCAAGAGAATGGTTTCGATGTGCGTGACGGCGCGTCTCGAACAAATCGGTGCCGTTTTCGCATCACTTTAACTTTCCTAATGCAACTCTCTGAAACACTTCAAACATGTTTCTTTGGCCCAACGGTGTGTATTGGACGCGTTTGTTGGTGTGCTACAACGGAATGCTTCCGATGTGTGCGACGGCGCGTCTCGATCAAATAGGGTGCCGTTTTCGCACCACTTTTACTTCCGTAATGAAACTCTCCGAAACACACCAAACATGTTTGTTTGGCCCAACGGAGTGTATTGGACGCGTTTGTTAGTGTGCTTCAACGGAATGCTTCGGATGTGTCGTCGGCGCGTTTCGCAGAAACCGGGTGCCGTTTTCGCACCACTTTTACTTCCGTAATGGAACTCTCCGAAACACACCAAACATGTTTGTTTGGCCCAACGGAGTGTATTGGACGCGTTTGTTCGTGTGCTCCAAGAGAATGGTTCCGATGTGCGTGACGGCGCGTCTCGATCCAATCGGGTGCCGTTTTCGCACCACTTTTACTTCCGTAATGGAACTCTCCGAAACACACCAAACTTGTTTGTTTGCCCAACGGAGTGTATTGGACGCGTTTGTTGGTGTGCTTCAACGAAATGCTTCGGATGTGTCGTCGGCGCGTTTCGCGGAAACCGGGAGCCGTTTTCGGACCACTTTTACTTCCGTAATGAAACTCTCCGAAACACACGAAACATGTTTGTTTGGCCCAACAGAGTGTATTGGACGCGTTTGTCGGTGTGCTCCAATAGAATGGTTCCGATGTGCGTGACGGCGCGTCTCGATCATATAGGGTGCCGTTTTCGCACCAATTTTACTTCCGTAATGAAACTCTCTGAAACACTCCAAATGACACGACCCCGCCCAGAACACATAGTCTCGGGACGGTGCCGTTCAGTCGTTGAGCCAGGATCCTGTTGGGCAACGCTCAGCGAAGCGAGCGTACACATGATACAACACAGGCACGAATAAACAGCAATAATTTACAAGAAGAGAGGACTTAATACATCATTGGTTCATAATTTAAGACTTAAGTTTTATAATGATTCAGAGTACGCAAGAAAGTTTTAACAAAAACGGCGGAAGACTTAATCTATTACAACTCCGTCACTCGGACTTAAGCAAAAGTATACGCCGTGCCCACAGGCGTCATACTACTAGCCACTTCAACAATCAACGCGGCGACTCACACAGCTCCCAATGGAGGTTCCCGAAGTCGAAGAGGGGCTCCTCCACCTGGAAGCTACCTGCTGGGTCCTGCATGTCGATGCCTGAAAACCACAAAGCGCTAACGCATGAGCTTCTAAGAAGCTCAGCAAGACTTACCCGACAAAGTGGCTGACTACAGCCGACTCCTAGACATGAAGGCTGAAGGGGGTGGTTTATTTGCCAAAAGGACTCGCAAGCCTACACTATTCTTGTCAAATTTTAGCACAAGTTTAAGTGATTAGAAAAGTAAATTTAGTTAGCACTGAACTAAGCAAACATAGACGACAAGCAATGATAATAATATTGATCATCATAATTCTTTTCCATGGTGAAACAACCTATTCTTTCTAAAATGTGGTGCGTTTCACGAGCATACTCACTCCTGGGAGCGACAGCGTTTCGAAACGATTTTTATACCCTGCAGGGGGAAACCTGATCGTACGACACGTGCGTGTCCCAGACTTGCACGTGGCAACCGTTCACACCAGCTCCTGCAACGTCAATTCCAGCCTACGCATGCCTTAGCAGCGCCGCGTCCCACCAGACAACACGTCCCAGACGGTTTCTGTGGAGTTCCCACGCTGCCCGCCCCAGATCGCCTCCTAGTCAGACACCGTAGGGCAGGTTCGACGTTGCAATCACTAGGCTACGTAGGTTTACCGGGGCCCATAACACCCAGCATACGACCAGTACGTTCAACACTCGATCAGTCTCGGACCACACGGATCAGACCAGACTACGGTCACCCTGGTCCCGGACCAGTCGCCGACCTACTTGTACCCAGTCTGACCCTCAAACTTTTATCTTTCTTACATATTCTCAATGTTGTGGCACATCTCACGAATAACTTCATTTAAAAACCTACCACTCGCGAGCAGCATTCACACTGCCCGACTTCTACCGACAACTATCGGCTAAGCATAGCATACTAAGGGCATCCAACAACTACCGTCGGGGTTTCCTAGGGGAAACAAATGCAACTATGGTTTCAATCAACTCCTAGCACCTAATGCACAAACAAGACATACTTGGTTATAAAAGAAAAAAAAGTTAAAACTTGGTTGTGCACCGGGGCTTGCCTGATCCTTCGGCGTTGACGTCGACTTCTTCTGCGGGGGTCGATGCAGTCGGATCCCCAGCTACTTCGGGCGTTTCAAGATCTACATGATGCAGGATAAGTTTAATTGAAAAGACTTGTTGCTTTTATAGATAGTAATTTAGGGTTCCGATTTGACGACGCCCAGAATTAGGGTTAACCCTAATTACTCGACGCCTAAAATTAGGGTTGGGATGAAAGTTTTAATTCAACCTCAAGATTATTTTTAGTTGATAGAACTCTTTGAATTAAGCATTTTGAGCTTTGGGTGGGGCCAAGATGATTTTTCTAGATTTTATAAAAATTCATCGAAGTTCCTGTTTTCCAATCTTATAAAATCAGAATGACCTAGTAAATCTTTGATTCAGTCAAAAATATTTTATGTGGTCACTCATGAGCTTCAAATCTACAACTTTTATTTAGGGTTTCATCACTGAAAAGGACTTTTGCAATGTATTTTAGAAAATAGCATTTTAACTAGGCAGATTGCAGTTATTCAATAGGGTTACATATTATCACATGTTCCAAAAATCTTCATAAAATTCCAGGAGGTGTGTGTGGCCATGGTTCATTTTTGGATCAAAGGGCAGCCTTCTCATTGCTCTAGTTTTCAAAACAAAATTCAAAAATTGAAAAGAGGGTTTCTAATTACTTCTGCTAATTTTTTGGTCATTTGATAAAAAGTGTTTTAACAGAAGATTAGTACATTTCATGAGGTTTCCAAAAAATTTTGGTTTGCTATTTTTGGATTTGTGTGTGAATTTATACGAATTTTACAAGACAGGGCAATAATCTGGAAAATAAAAACAGAAAAAGAAAAACAGGGGTGGTGCTCCGGCGAGGCCTGGCTGGCGGTGGGGTGGTCGCCGGGGGTCGAACCTTGGCTTTTCATGATCTACGAGACACGACGAAGCTCGGCAACATGATAATTGTCGAGGTTTCGGCCGGGAAGAGGGGTCTCACCGTGGAGGTCGACGGTGGCGGCGACGGCGAGAAATTCCCGACGAGGTGGCTTGATTTGGTGGAATTGGGGAGGTCGGTGAGCTTCACGGTGCAGGGAGGGACTACTTGGTCGAAGGAATTGGATGGAGGATGGCCGGGAGTGGGATTCCACCGTGGAGGTGGCTATGGGCCCAAGAATGGCGGCCGGCGGCCGGCAGTGAGCAGCTCGGGCGCGGGGGGAGGAAGAGAGGGGCAGTGGGGGAAAAAGAGTGACGAGGGGCGTCGGTTTTATAGGGGAGAGGGGCTAGGGAGGCGGCAGGGTACAGGGGGCGGCGCGGCAGCTTGCAGGCGGCGGCACGGCAGTGCTGCGGGCGGCGAGTAGGGCGGCGGCGGCAGGCGGCGCTGCGGGCGGCGCGCTGCAGAAGAGAGAGAGAGAGGGGCCGGGGGAGTAGAGCGAGAGAGAGAGAGGGCTGGGGCGCCGGGGCAGAGGGGCAGGGGGTAGGGCGGCGCCCCATCCCGGCCGTGTCGGCCGGGTGCCCTGCAGCCGTGTCGGGCGTGGAGCAGGGCTGCGGGGTGTCGGGCGGGAATTCTCTGATTGGTTTTTTTTTTTTTAATTACTAAGGCTGGTATTTAATTCAATGGAATGGCACATTTAACGAGCTCTAAAATTTTTGAAAATTTTTGTGTAGACTTAGAATTTTATTTGAAACATTTTTCATTTAAGGTTCAAGTCATGATTCGGCTTCTAAGAATTCTTGAATTTCCAACTTGATTACAGGTTGTGTGAATTTTTAAGAGGTCTAAATCTTGTCCAAAAATGTTGAATAATTTTTCAAAATTCTATTTTGAAGTGTACTTAATTGTTGTATAAAAATATGGTTGGGGTTCTATGGAAATTTTGATAACAAAAGTTAGGGTTTGGATTAAATCCCTGTTAACCGGGTTTCGATACTGTTAGTTGAATTTTTTTTTTTTCTGAGCCCTGGCTATAGTGTTCTGTTGGGTGCTAAAGTTTTCATAGTGATTTCGTTAAAGCATTTTGAACAATATTTATTTTTATTTTCAAGGTTGAATCGACTTTTAAGTGTGAAATTTAACTACTAGGGTTTTAAATCTGTCGATACTGTTTAAGTGACACCTGGGGTGTCACAGCCCTCCCCCCTTAAAGAAAATCTCGTCCCGAGATTTACAAGCGGAAGGGGGAGGAGGAAACCAGAGATCCAGGTATGGTTTTAAAACTAGATCACGAGGAAATATTTGGATAAGCGAAAAGTTCAATATGGATAGGAAGGAATATAGTAACCTTGGTCTCGATTGGAATCGTGCTGTGTAATCAAAACGGGTTAAAATGGCTTGGTACCATGACATGGAAGTGAGATGGCACAATTATGACCTTGCGTCCAGCAGATTCAATGTCTGGCTCCTTTGGGATTTTCTGGTGATTGTAGTGCTGGTTGCTCAGAATCTTATGTTAAGATATGGTTAGCATGTCGTAGGTGGGGGGGTTCTTAGTGTGGCCGCAATATGGCAGGTTCTGGTGATAGAGCGTGCCATCTTGTTTTCGACTCCCAACTAGGGTGGCCCAGATATTGACATCCTAAAAAGGGGTCAGCTGTAGGCGGGATCAAGGATACGGTTTGGTACAGATGAGAGAAGTCAAGCACAACATGGCTAGGAACAAGGGGCTAAAAGTGCTTCTGCAAGGATCTGGTTATCGGTCAAGATAAGAAATTTCCAATCGTAACATTACTCATCCCGGTTGCGTACTCCGGATAATACGCCATCCGTTCAGAAGAATGTTAGGATTAGGATTTCCCATCATGATTAAAGGACGATGTTCCCATCATATCACCAATCTAACTTTGAGAAGCGCCTGGGCGAACCGGCACAAATCAAAAGCAAGATTGTGATCTTCGAGAACTACCTCTCGGTAAGGACGAGTTAGGGAATAACGAATCATCAGAGTCGATGATAATGCAAAAGAATGGTTTTGCGGATGATGGCTAAAAGTTTATAGGGATTCTCTCACTTGTTCAAAGGAGATAAGACTTCAATGATTGGAAGGATGTTCCGAAGTAATTGATTTTTGCTATGATGTGGCCTCGGAAGAAACAAAAGGAAAAGCTTCACTTCAACAGTGTAGGGGGGGTTTACATGTGAATGTCGAATTAGTACCCACAAGATTTGTCCTACTCGACTAACGTTTACGGATATTCCTCATATTCCCCACTGAGTGTTTCCCGATACTCAGTCACATACCAATGGCAAGTGGGTTAGGGGTTCTGATTTATCAAACTTGTCTGATGTGGAAAGGTGAATCTGGAGCTAGGTAATGACAGTTTGGTAATTCATCAACTATTCCTTCTAAATGTTTTTGATGTTAACCAAATGACCATGTTTGTTCCATAGTTAGGTCCACTTCTGGCTCCACTATTGACCTCTTCAGTCATACAGATTGTCCAAGGTGCTTTACCATCTAAGTTGACCTGTCAAGGAGACAATCTTCTTATCGAGGAAGATGTTGGAAAGGCTCAATGGTAAACAAGGGTTTTACTCCAACTCGGTTGAGGTCACGCAATCTCTAAGAGAGGAAGGTATCCTGGCTGACTTTTACTTTGTGAGAGTGCTACAGCCATTATTGATGGAATTTTTGCTCCTGGATGGTTTTTGTATAAGTTTGAAGGATTTTATTGTTCTAGGTTTTGGAAAAGTTGGGATGTGTGAAGACTTGATTTGTCGAATATCAAGATGTTATCAGAGGATTGACCACAAAACTATGGATCCCAAGAAGGAGGCAAGGTGAATGACAAAGTGTACAGGAATGGCTCTGGAACACAGGAGTTTCACGCCTATAATGAATTTGGAAAACCGAACATTTCTCAGGCCTTAGGAGGTGTTATTGAAGAATTTAGTTTTTACTAGAGTACAACTTCATGTCGATTGAATGAGAAAGCCAAGACTGGTAGCCTCTGTAGGAGGTGACAGGGCTTTACTTCCAGATACGGTCTCACGGTTTGGTTAGAGTGATTCACTTGGCAATAAGGGTTGATAGGTGCAAATATTCAAGTGGTAGAGGATTTTCGACTTCCCCATATTGCACTCATTCACGTCCTCATGACGAGTGAACGGGGGTTAGTCTAGAAAAGAGCACTAAGATATTGAAGAATTTCTAGGCTAAGGTGAACCTTTCCCTTAATGTGAAAGTGAAATGGTTTGAAAACAATTAGGGTTGATTTTTCTTTTGATTCTGAAGGCTTTGGGTTTGACCAAGGAGCACTAAGACATGATTATAATTAATATCCACAATTTTTGAGATGACTCCTTGACACCCTTTATTTAGTTGCACATCTTATTAAGCTGTTAAGTTATGTTCCAGTTATTACTTAAATTCAATCAGTTAATCGTTATAGTTAGCCATCAATTGACTTTCTTTTATTGGGTGATTTTATTTGGTTTCCAATTTTAGTATGCAATGCAATCCTACATCGGCCTATACGTCCTCACAAAACAAAAAGAATACGCGTGGGCGGTGGCAAAAATCGCACTCAAGTTAGTCGTTACTACACGTTTCTTACGATATCGGGGTTAGCGTACCTGCAGAAAATGACATCACAGGCAATTCAACATAATACTATTTTAAAAGTAAAAACAACAACCCATATCATTGCCATATGGGTCGCCCCGAGTAGGCCACGTACGGGGATCACGTGTCCGACCTTTCCTGCGCGGCGACAGACTGCACTTTACCTCAGGCAGCGGAGGTATGAGAGTGTTCCGCAAAACCGAAGTCGTGAGGAACAAACTCATCTCTTGTGTGCCAAAGACACAAGACTCCACTGTTGCGAAGGTCTGCATTCGCAACAGGTCCGTAACCCACTCCTCGTACGGTAGAGGTCCGCTTCTCTCCCTAAGCGGCAAGGGGGCGTACTACGTTACAGCGAACATAGTACCTCCTCCTATACCCTCATGGTATAGAACGCTACTGCTGCAGATGCAACAGGGATTTCTCGACCTTTCACCGCGGTCGAGCGGCGTACCTTACCTTGCTTACCTGAGCGTAGGTGCGTCGTTACAGAAAAGTAAATCTAAACTGGGTTTAGTTAGCTCCTACACTAGGTTAGCTTTGCCACCTGATAACCTATTAACTAATAGGGCGCGTACCTCACTCGCAAGTAAATTTTGAAAATATGCCTTAAACGTTGTACCGTTTCCCAACACAGCTCTGATACCAAAGCTGACACGACCCCGCCCAGAACACATAGTCTCGGGACGGTGCCGTTCAGTCGTTGAGCCAGGATCCTGTTGGGCAACGCTCAGCGAAGCGAGCGTACACATGATACAACACAGGCACGAATAAACAGCAATAATTTACAAGAAGAGAGGACTTAATACATCATTGGTTCATAGTTTAAGACTTAAGTTTTATAATGATTCAGAGTACGCAAGAAAGTTTTAACAAAAACGGCGGAAGACTTAATCTATTACAACTCCGTCACTCGGACTTAAGCAAAAGTATGCGCCGTGCCCACAGGCGTCATACTACTAGCCACTTCAACAATCAACGCGGCGACTCACACAGCTCCCAATGGAGGTTCCCGAAGTCGAAGAGGGGCTCCTCCACCTGGAAGCTACCTGCTGGGTCCTGCATGTCGATGCCTGAAAACCACAAAGCGCTAACGCATGAGCTTCTAAGAAGCTCAGCAAGACTTACCCGACAAAGTGGCTGACTACAGCCGACTCCTAGACATGAAGGCTGAAGGGGGTGGTTTATTTGCCAAAAGGACTCGCAAGCCTACACTATTCTTGTCAAATTTTAGCACAAGTTTAAGTGATTAGAAAAGTAAATTTAGTTAGCACTGAACTAAGCAAACATAGACGACAAGCAATGATAATAATATTGATCATCATAATTCTTTTCCATGGTGAAACAACCTATTCTTTCTAAAATGTGGTGCGTTTCACGAGCATACTCACTCCTGGGAGCGACAGCGTTTCGAAACGATTTTTATACCCTGCAGGGGGAAACCTGATCGTACGACACGTGCGTGTCCCAGACTTGCACGTGGCAACCGTTCACACCAGCTCCTGCAACGTCAATTCCAGCCTACGCATGCCTTAGCAGCGCCGCGTCCCACCAGACAACACGTCCCAGACGGTTTCTGTGGAGTTCCCACGCTGCCCGCCCCAGATCGCCTCCTAGTCAGACACCGTAGGGCAGGTTCGACGTTGCAATCACTAGGCTACTTAGGTTTACCGGGGCCCATAACACCCAGCATACGACCAGTACGTTCAACACTCGATCAGTCTCGGACCACACGGATCAGACCAGACTACGGTCACCCTGGTCCCGGACCAGTCGCCGACCTACTTGTACCCAGTCTGACCCTCAAACTTTTATCTTTCTTACATATTCTCAATGTTGTGGCACATCTCACGAATAACTTCATTTAAAAACCTACCACTCGCGAGCAGCATTCACACTGCCCGACTTCTACCGACAACTATCGGCTAAGCATAGCATACTAAGGGCATCCAACAACTACCGTCGGGGTTTCCTAGGGGAAACAAATGCAACTATGGTTTCAATCAACTCCTAGCACCTAATGCACAAACAAGACATACTTGGTTATAAAAGAAAAAAAAGTTAAAACTTGGTTGTGCACCGGGGCTTGCCTGATCCTTCGGCGTTGACGTCGACTTCTTCTGCGGGGGTCGATGCAGTCGGATCCCCAGCTACTTCGGGCGTTTCAAGATCTACATGATGCAGGATAAGTTTAATTGAAAAGACTTGTTGCTTTTATAGATAGTAATTTAGGGTTCCGATTTGACGACGCCCAGAATTAGGGTTAACCCTAATTACTCGACGCCTAAAATTAGGGTTGGGATGAAAGTTTTAATTCAACCTCAAGATTATTTTTAGTTGATAGAACTCTTTGAATTAAGCATTTTGAGCTTTGGGTGGGGCCAAGATGATTTTTCTAGATTTTATAAAAATTCATCGAAGTTCCTGTTTTCCAATCTTATAAAATCAGAATGACCTAGTAAATCTTTGATTCAGTCAAAAATATTTTATGTGGTCACTCATGAGCTTCAAATCTACAACTTTTATTTAGGGTTTCATCACTGAAAAGGACTTTTGCAATGTATTTTAGAAAATAGCATTTTAACTAGGCAGATTGCAGTTATTCAATAGGGTTACATATTATCACATGTTCCAAAAATCTTCATAAAATTCCAGGAGGTGTGTGTGGCCATGGTTCATTTTTGGATCAAAGGGCAGCCTTCTCATTGCTCTAGTTTTCAAAACAAAATTCAAAAATTGAAAAGAGGGTTTCTAATTACTTCTGCTAATTTTTTGGTCATTTGATAAAAAGTGTTTTAACAGAAGATTAGTACATTTCATGAGGTTTCCAAAAAATTTTGGTTTGCTATTTTTGGATTTGTGTGTGAATTTATACGAATTTTACAAGACAGGGCAATAATCTGGAAAATAAAAACAGAAAAAGAAAAACAGGGGTGGTGCTCCGGCGAGGCCTGGCTGGCGGTGGGGTGGTCGCCGGGGGTCGAACCTTGGCTTTTCATGATCTACGAGACACGACGAAGCTCGGCAACATGATAATTGTCGAGGTTTCGGCCGGGAAGAGGGGTCTCACCGTGGAGGTCGACGGTGGCGGCGACGGCGAGAAATTCCCGACGAGGTGGCTTGATTTGGTGGAATTGGGGAGGTCGGTGAGCTTCACGGTGCAGGGAGGGACTACTTGGTCGAAGGAATTGGATGGAGGATGGCCGGGAGTGGGATTCCACCGTGGAGGTGGCTATGGGCCCAAGAATGGCGGCCGGCGGCCGGCAGTGAGCAGCTCGGGCGCGGGGGGAGGAAGAGAGGGGCAGTGGGGGAAAAAGAGTGACGAGGGGCGTCGGTTTTATAGGGGAGAGGGGCTAGGGAGGCGGCAGGGTACAGGGGGCGGCGCGGCAGCTTGCAGGCGGCGGCACGGCAGTGCTGCGGGCGGCGAGTAGGGCGGCGGCGGCAGGCGGCGCTGCGGGCGGCGCGCTGCAGAAGAGAGAGAGAGAGGGGCCGGGGGAGTAGAGCGAGAGAGAGAGAGGGCTGGGGCGCCGGGGCAGAGG
Organism: Oropetium thomaeum; assembly: GCA_001182835.1. Lineage (NCBI taxonomy): Eukaryota > Viridiplantae > Streptophyta > Magnoliopsida > Poales > Poaceae > Oropetium > Oropetium thomaeum. The sequence continues at coordinate 15,566 of LFJQ01000112.1, read as the reverse complement.
GGCAGGGGGTAGGGCGGCGCCCCATCCCGGCCGTGTCGGCCGGGTGCCCTGCAGCCGTGTCGGGCGTGGAGCAGGGCTGCGGGGTGTCGGGCGGGAATTCTCTGATTGGTTTTTTTTTTTTAATTACTAAGGCTGGTATTTAATTCAATGGAATGGCACATTTAACGAGCTCTAAAATTTTTGAAAATTTTTGTGTAGACTTAGAATTTTATTTGAAACATTTTTCATTTAAGGTTCAAGTCATGATTCGGCTTCTAAGAATTCTTGAATTTCCAACTTGATTACAGGTTGTGTGAATTTTTAAGAGGTCTAAATCTTGTCCAAAAATGTTGAATAATTTTTCAAAATTCTATTTTGAAGTGTACTTAATTGTTGTATAAAAATATGGTTGGGGTTCTATGGAAATTTTGATAACAAAAGTTAGGGTTTGGATTAAATCCCTGTTAACCGGGTTTCGATACTGTTAGTTGAATTTTTTTTTTTTCTGAGCCCTGGCTATAGTGTTCTGTTGGGTGCTAAAGTTTTCATAGTGATTTCGTTAAAGCATTTTGAACAATATTTATTTTTATTTTCAAGGTTGAATCGACTTTTAAGTGTGAAATTTAACTACTAGGGTTTTAAATCTGTCGATACTGTTTAAGTGACACCTGGGGTGTCACACCAAACATGTTTGTTTGGCCCAACGGAGTGTATTGGACGCGTTTGTTAGTGTGCTCCAATAGAAGGGTTCCGATATGTGCGACGGCGCGTCTCGATCAAATCGGGCGCCGTTTTCGCATCACTTTTTCTTCCGTAATGAAACTCTCTGAAACACACCAAACATGTTTCTTTGGCCCACGGGAGTGTATTGGACGCGTTTGTTGGTGTGCTCCAAGAGAATGGTTTCGATGTGCGTGACGGCGCGTCTCGAACAAATCGGTGCCGTTTTCGCATCACTTTAACTTTCCTAATGCAACTCTCTGAAACACTTCAAACATGTTTCTTTGGCCCAACGGTGTGTATTGGACGCGTTTGTTGGTGTGCTACAACGGAATGCTTCCGATGTGTGCGACGGCGCGTCTCGATCAAATAGGGTGCCGTTTTCGCACCACTTTTACTTCCGTAATGAAACTCTCCGAAACACACCAAACATGTTTGTTTGGCCCAACGGAGTGTATTGGACGCGTTTGTTAGTGTGCTTCAACGGAATGCTTCGGATGTGTCGTCGGCGCGTTTCGCAGAAACCGGGTGCCGTTTTCGCACCACTTTTACTTCCGTAATGAAACTCTCCGAAACACACCAAACATGTTTGTTTGGCCCAACGGAGTGTATTGGACGCGTTTGTCGGTGTGCTCCAATAGAATGGTTCCGATGTGCGTGACGGCGCGTCTCGATCAAATAGGGTGCCGTTTTCGCACCACTTTTACTTCCGTAATGAAACTCTCCAAAACACTCCAAACATGTCTCTTTGGCCCAACGGAGTGTATTGGACGCGTTTGTTGGTGTCCTTGAAAGGAAGGGTTCCGATATGTGCAATGGCGCGTCTCGATCAAATCGGGTGCCGTTTTCGCACCACTTTTACTTCCGTAATGGAACTCTCCGAAACACACCAAACATGTTCGTTTGGCCCAACGGAGTGTATTGGACGCGTTTGTCGGTGTGCTCCAATAGAATGGTTCCGATGTGCGTGACGACGCGTCTCGATCATATAGGGTGCCGTTTTCGCACCACTTTTACTTCCGTAATGAAACTCTCTGAAACACTCCAAACATGTTTGTTTGGCCCAACGGAGTGTATTGGACGCGTTGGTTAGTGTGCTCCAATAGAAGCGTTCCGAAATGTGCGACGGCGCGTCTCGATCAAATCGGGTGCCGTTTTCACATCACTTTTACTTCCGTAATGAAACTCTCTGAAACACACCAAACATGTTTCTTTGGCCCACGGGAGTGTATTGGACGCGTTTGTTGGTGTGCTCCAAGAGAATTGTTCTGATGTGCGCGCGGCGCGTCTCGATCAAATAGGGTGCCATTTTCGCACCACTTTTACTTCCGTAACGAAACTCTCCAAAACACTCCAAACATGTCTCTTTGGCCCAACGGAGTGTATTGGACGCGTTTGTTGGTGTCCTTCAACGGAAGGGTTCCGATATGTGCAATGGCGCGTCTCGATCAAATCGGGTGCCGTTTTCGCACCACTTTTACTTCCGTAATGGAACTCTCCGAAACACACCAAACATGTTTGTTTGGCCCAACGGAGTGTATTGGACGCGTTTGTTAGTGTGCTCCAAGAGAATGGTTCCGATGTGCGTGACGGCGCGTCTCGATCCAATCGGGTGCCGTTTTCGCACCACTTTTACTTCCGTAATGGAACTCTCCGAAACACACCAAACTTGTTTGTTTGCCCAACGGAGTGTATTGGACGCGTTTGTTGGTGTGCTTCAACGAAATGCTTCGGATGTGTCGTCGGCGCGTTTCGCGGAAACCGAGTGCCGTTTTCGCACCACTTTTACTTGCGTAATGAAACTCTCCGAAATACACCAAACATGTTTGTTTGGCCCAACGGAGTGTATTAGACGCGTTTGTCGGGGTGCTCCAATAGAATGGTTCCGATGTGCGTGACGGCGCGTCTCGATCAAATCGGTGCCGTTTTCGCATCACTTTTACTTTCGTCATGCAACTCTCTGAAACACTTCAAACATGTTTCTTTGGCCCAACGGTGTGTATTGGACGCGTTTGTTGGTGTGCTTCAACGGAATGCTTCCGATGTGTGCGACGGCGCGTCTCGATCAAATAGGGTGCCGTTTTCGCACCACTTTTACTTCCGTAATGAAACTCTCCGAAACACACCAAACATGTTTGTTTGGCCCAACGGAGTGTATTGGACGCGTTTGTTAGTGTGCTTCAGCGGAATGCTTCGGATGTGTCGTCGGCGCGTTTGGCAGAAACCGGGTGCCGTTTACGGACCACTTTTACTTCCGTAATGAAACTCTCCGAAACACACCAAACATGTTTGTTTGGCCCAACGGAGTGTATTGGACGCGTTTGTCGGTGTGCTTCAACGGAATGCTTCGGATGTGCGTGACGGCGCGTCTCGATCATATAGGGTGCCGTTTTCGCACCACTTTTACTTCCGTAATGAAACTCTCCAAAACACTCCAAACATGTCTCTTTGGCCCAACGGAGTGTATTGGACGCGTTTGTTAGTGTCCTTCAACGGAAGGGTTCCGATATGTGCAATGGCGCGTCTCGACCAAATCGGGTGCCGTTTTCGCACCACTTTTACTTCCGTAATGGAACTCTCCGAAACACACCAAACATGTTTGTTTGGCCCAACGGAGTGTATTGGACGCGTTTGTTAGTGTGCTTCAACGGAATGCTTCGGATGTGTCGTCGGCGCGTTTCGCGGAAACCGGGTGCCGTTTTCGCACCACTTTTACTTCCGTAATGAAACTCTCCGAAACACACCAAACATGTTTGTTTGGCCCAACGGAGTGTATTGGACGCGTTTGTCGGTGTGCTCCAATAGAATGGTTCCGATGTGCATGACGGCGCGTCTCGATCATATAGGGTGCCGTTTTCGCACCACTTTTACTTCCGTAATGAAACTCTCTGAAACACTCCAAACATGTTTGTTTGGCCCAACGGAGTGTATTGGACGCGTTTGTTAGTGTGCTCCAATGGAAGGGTTCCGATATGTGCGACGGCGCGTCTCGACCAAATCGGGTGCCGTTTTCGCATCACTTTTACTTCCGTAATGAAACTCTCTGAAACACACCAAACATGTTTCTTTGGCCCACCGGAGTGTATTGGACGCGTTTGTTGGTGTGCTCCAAGAGAATGGTTCTGATGTGCGCGCGGCGCGTCTCGATCAAATAGGGTGCCGTTTTCGCACCACTTTTACTTCCGTAACGAAACTCTCCAAAACACTCCAAACATGTCTCTTTGGCCCAACGGAGTGTATTGGACGCGTTTGTCGGGGTGCTCCAATAGAATGGTTCCGATGTGCGTGACGGCGCGTCTCGATCAAATCGGTGCCGTTTTCGCATCACTTTTACTTTCGTAATGCAACTCTCTGAAACACTTCAAACATGTTTCTTTGGCCCAACGGTGTGTATTGGACGCGTTTGTTGGTGTGCTTCAACGGAATGCTTCCGATGTGTGCGACGGCGCGTCTCGATCAAATAGGGTACCGTTTTCGCACCACTTTTACTTCCGTAATGAAACTCTCCGAAACACACCAAACATGTTTGTTTGGCCCAACGGAGTGTATTGGACGCGTTTGTTAGTGTGCTTCAACGGAATGCTTCGGATGTGTCGTCGGCGCGTTTCGCAGAAACCGGGTGCCGTTTACGGACCACTTTTACTTCCGTAATGAAACTCTCCGAAACACACCAAACATGTTTGTTTGGCCCAACGGAGTGTATTGGACGCGTTTGTCGGTGTGCTCCAAAAGAATGGTTCCGATGTGCGTGACGGCGCGTCTCGATCATATAGGGTGCCGTTTTCGCACCACTTTTACTTCCGTAATGAAACTCTCCAAAACACTCCAAACATGTCTCTTTGGCCCAACGGAGTGTATTGGACGCGTTTGTTGGTGTCCTTGAACGGAAGGGTTCCGATATGTGCAATGGTGCGTCTCGATCAAATCGGGTGCCGTTTTCGCACCACTTTTACTTCCGTAATGGAACTCTCCGAAACACACCAAACATGTTTGTTTGGGCCAACGGAGTGTATTGGACGCGTTTGTCGGTGTGCTCCAATAGAAGCGTTCCGATATGTGCGACGGCGCGTCTCGATCAAATCGGGTGCCGTTTTCACATCACTTTTACTTCCGTAATGAAACTCTCTGAAACACACCAAACATGTTTCTTTGGCCCATGGGAGTGTATTGGACGCGTTTGTTGGTGTGCTCCAAGAGAATGGTTCCGATGTGCGCGACGGCGCGTCTCGATCAAATCGGTGCCGTTTTCGCATCACTTTTACTTTCGTAATGAAACTCTCTGAAACACTGCAAACATGTTTCTTTGGCCCAACGGAGTGTATTGGACGCGTTTGTTGGTGTGCTTCAACGGAATGCTTCCGATGTGTGCGACGGCGCGTCTCGTTCAAATAGGGTGCCGTTTTCGCACCACTTTTACTTCCGTAATGAAACTCTCCGAAACACACCAAACATGTTTGTTTGGCCCAACGGAGTGTATTGGACGCGTTTGTTAGTGTGCTTCAACGGAATGCTTCGGATGTGTCGTCGGCGCGTTTCGCGGAAACCGGGTGCCGTTTTCGCACCACTTTTATTCCGTAATGAAACTCTCCGAAACACACCAAACATGTTTGTTTGGCCCAATGGAGTGTATTGGACGCGTTTGTCGGTGTGCTCCAATAGAATGGTTCCGATGTGCGTGACGGCGCGTCTCGATCATATAGGGTGCCGTTTTCGCACCACTTTTACTTCCGTAATGAAACTCTCTGAAACACTCCAAACATGTTTGTTTGGCCCAACGGAGTGTATTGGACGCGTTTGTTAGTGTGCTCCAATAGAAGGGTTCCGATATGTGCGACGGCGCGTCTCGATCAAATCGGGTGCCGTTTTCGCATCACTTTTACTTCCGTAATGAAACTCTCTGAAACACACCAAACATGTTTCTTTGGCCCACGGGAGTGTATTGGACGCGTTTGTTGGTGTGCTCCAAGAGAATTGTTCCGATGTGCGCGCGGCGCGTCTCGATCAAATAGGGTGCCGTTTTCGCACCACTTTTACTTCCGTAACGAAACTCTCCAAAACACTCCAAACATGTCTCTTTGGCCCAACGGAGTGTATTGGACGCGTTTGTTGGTGTCCTTCAACGGAAGGGTTCCGATATGTGCAATGGCGCGTCTCGATCAAATCGGGTGCCGTTTTCGCACCACTTTTACTTCCGTAATGGAACTCTCCGAAACACACCAAACATGTTTGTTTGGCCCAACGGAGTGTATTGGACGCGTTTGTTAGTGTGCTCCAAGAGAATGGTTCCGATGTGCGTGACGGCGCGTCTCGATCCAATCGGGTGCCGTTTTCGCACCACTTTTACTTCCGTAATGGAACTCTCCGAAACACACCAAACTTGTTTGTTTGCCCAACGGAGTGTATTGGACGCGTTTGTTGGTGTGCTTCAACGAAATGCTTCGGATGTGTCGTCTGCGCGTTTCGCGGAAACCGAGTGCCGTTTTCGCACCACTTTTACTTGCGTAATGAAACTCTCTGAAATACACCAAACATGTTTGTTTGGCCCAACGGAGTGTATTAGACGCGTTTGTCGGGGTACTCCAATAGAATGGTTCCGATGTGCGTGACGGCGCGTCTCGATCAAATCGATGCCGTTTTCGCATCACTTTTACTTTCGTAATGCAACTCTCTGAAACACTTCAAACATGTTTCTTTGGCCCAACGGTGTGTATTGGACGCGTTTGTTGGTGTGCTTCAACGGAATGCTTCCGATGTGTGCGACGGCGCGTCTCGATCAAATAGGGTGCCGTTTTCGCACCACTTTTACTTCCGTAATGAAACTCTCCGAAACACACCAAACATGTTTGTTTGGCCCAACGGAGTGTATTGGACGCGTTTGTCGGTGTGCTCCAAAAGAATGGTTCCGATGTGCGTGACGGCGCGTCTCGATCATATAGGGTGCCGTTTTCGCACCACTTTTACTTCCGTAATGAAACTCTCCAAAACCCTCCAAACATGTCTCTTTGGCCCAACGGAGTGTATTGGACGCGTTTGTTGGTGTCCTTGAACGGAAGGGTTCCGATATGTGCAATGGCGCGTCTCGATCAAATCGGGTGCCGTTTTCGCACCACTTTTACTTCCGTAATGGAACTCTCCGAAACACACCAAACATGTTTGTTTGGGCCAACGGAGTGTATTGGACGCGTTTGTCGGTGTGCTCCAATAGAAGCGTTCCGATATGTGCGACGGCGCGTCTCGATCAAATCGGGTGCCGTTTTCACATCACTTTTACTTCCGTAATGAAACTCTCTGAAACACACCAAACATGTTTCTTTGGCCCATGGGAGTGTATTGGACGCGTTTGTTGGTGTGCTCCAAGAGAATGGTTCCGATGTGCGCGACGGCGCGTCTCGATCAAATCGGTGCCGTTTTCGCATCACTTTTACTTTCGTAATGAAACTCTCTGAAACACTGCAAACATGTTTCTTTGGCCCAACGGAGTGTATTGGACGCGTTTGTTGGTGTGCTTCAACGGAATGCTTCCGATGTGTGCGACGGCGCGTCTCGATCAAATAGGGTGCCGTTTTCGCACCACTTTTACTTCCGTAATGAAACTCTCCGAAACACACCAAACATGTTTGTTTGGCCCAACGGAGTGTATTGGACGCGTTTGTTAGTGTGCTTCAACGGAATGCTTCGGATGTGTCGTCGGCGCGTTTCGCGGAAACCGGGTGCCGTTTTCGCACCACTTTTATTCCGTAATGAAACTCTCCGAAACACACCAAACATGTTTGTTTGGCCCAATGGAGTGTATTGGACGCGTTTGTCGGTGTGCTCCAATAGAATGGTTCCGATATGCGTGACGGAGCGTCTCGATCATATAGGGTGCCGTTTTCGCACCACTTTTACTTCCGTAATGAAACTCTCTGAAACACTCCAAACATGTTTGTTTGGCCCAACAGAGTGTATTGGACGCGTTTGTTAGTGTGCTCCAATAGAAGGGTTCCGATATGTGCGACGGCGCGTCTCGATCAAATCGGGTGCCGTTTTCGCATCACTTTTACTTCCGTAATGAAACTCTCTGAAACACACCAAACATGTTTCTTTGGCCCACGGGAGTGTATTGGACGCGTTTGTTGGTGTGCTCCAAGAGAATTGTTCCGATGTGCGCGCGGCGCGTCTCGATCAAATAGGGTGCCGTTTTCGCACCACTTTTACTTCCGTAACGAAACTCTCCAAAACACTCCAAACATGTCTCTTTGGCCCAACGGAGTGTATTGGACGCGTTTGTTGGTGTCCTTCAACGGAAGGGTTCCGATATGTGCAATGGCGCGTCTCGATCAAATCGGGTGCCGTTTTCGCACCACTTTTACTTCCGTAATGGAACTCTCCGAAACACACCAAACATGTTTGTTTGGCCCAACGGAGTGTATTGGACGCGTTTCTTAGTGTGCTCCAAGAGAATGGTTCCGATGTGCGTGACGGCGCGTCTCGATCCAATCGGGTGCCGTTTTCGCACCACTTTTACTTCCGTAATGGAACTCTCCGAAACACACCAAACTTGTTTGTTTGCCCAACGGAGTGTATTGGACGCGTTTGTTGGTGTGCTTCAACGAAATGCTTCGGATGTGTCGTCGGCGCGTTTCGCGGAAACCGGGTGCCGTTTTCGCACCACTTTTACTTGCGTAATGAAACTCTCCGAAATACACCAAACATGTTTGTTTGGCCCAACGGAGTGTATTAGACGCGTTTGTCGGGGTACTCCAATAGAATGGTTCCGATGTGCGTGACGGCGCGTCTCGATCAAATCGATGCCGTTTTCGCATCACTTTTACTTTCGTAATGCAACTCTCTGAAACACTTCAAACATGTTTCTTTGGCCCAACGGTGTGTATTGGACGCGTTTGTTGGTGTGCTTCAACGGAATGCTTCCGATGTGTGCGACAGCGCGTCTCGATCAAATAGGGTGCCGTTTTCGCACCACTTTTACTTCCGTAATGAAACTCTCCGAAACACACCAAACATGTTTGTTTGGCCCAACGGAGTGTATTGGACGCGTTTGTCCGTGTGCTCCAAAAGAATGGTTCCGATGTGCGTGACGGCGCGTCTCGATCATATAGGGTGCCGTTTTCGCACCACTTTTACTTCCGTAATGAAACTCTCCAAAACACTCCAAACATGTCTCTTTGGCCCAACGGAGTGTATTGGACGCGTTTGTTGGTGTCCTTGAACGGAAGGGTTCCGATATGTGCAATGGCGCGTCTCGATCAAATCGGGTGCCGTTTTCGCACCACTTTTACTTCCGTAATGGAACTCTCCGAAACACACCAAACATGTTTGTTTGGCCCAACGGAGTGTATTGGACGCGTTTGTTAGTGTGCTTCAACGGAATGCTTCGGATGTGTCGTCGGCGCGTTTCGCGGAAACCGGGTGCCGTTTTCGCACCACTTTTACTTCCGTAATGAAACTCTCCGAAACACACCAAACATGTTTGTTTGGCCCAACGGAGTGTATTGGACGCGTTTGTCGGTGTGCTTCAATAGAATGGTTCCGATGTGCGTGACGGCGCGTCTCGATCATATAGGGTGCCGTTTTCGCACCACTTTTACTTCCGTAATGAAACTCTCTGAAACACTCCAAACATGTTTGTTTGGCCCAACGGAGTGTATTGGACGCGTTTGTTAGTGTGCTCCAATAGAAGGGTTCCGATATGTGCGACGGCGCGTCTCGACCAAATCGGGTGCCTTTTTCGCATCACTTTTACTTCCGTAATGAAACTCTCTGAAACACACCAAACATGTTTCTTTGGCCCACGGGAGTGTATTGGACGCGTTTGTTGGTGTGCTCCAAGAGAATGGTTCTGATGTGCGCGCGGCGCGTCTCGATCAAATAGGGTGCCGTTTTCGCACCACTTTTACTTCCGTAACGAAACTCTCCAAAACACTCCAAACATGTCTCTTTGGCCCAACGGAGTGTATTGGACGCGTTTGTTGGTGTCCTTCAACGGAAGGGTTCCGATATGTGCAATGGCGCGTCTCGATCAAATCGGGTGCCGTTTTCGCACCACTTTTACTTCCGTAATGGAACTCTCCGAAACACACCAAACATGTTTGTTTGGCCCAACGGAGTGTATTGGACGCGTTTGTTAGTGTGCTCCAAGAGAATGGTTCCGATGTGCGTGACGGTGCGTCTCGATCCAATCGGGTGCCGTTTTCGCACCACTTTTACTTCCGTAATGAAACTCTCCGAAATACACCAAACATGTTTGTTTGGCCCAATGGAGTGTATTGGACGCGTTTGTTAGTGTGCTCCAATAGAACGGTTCCGATGTGCGTGACGGCGCGTCTTGATCAAATCGGTGCCGTTTTTGCATCACTTTTACTTTCGTAATGCAACTCTCTGAAACACTTCAAACATGTTTCTTTGGCCCAACGGAGTGTATTGGACGTGTTTGTTGGTGTGCTTCAACGGAATGCTTCCGATGTGTGCGACGGTGCGTCTCGATCAAATAGGGTGCCGTTTTTGCACCACTTTTACTTCCGTAATGAAACTCTCCAAAACACTCCAAACATGTTTGTTTGGCCTAACGGAGTGTATTGGACGCGTTTGTTGGTGTGCTTCAACGGAATGCTTCCGATGTGTGCGACGGCGCGTCTCGATCAAATAGGGTGCCGTTTTCGCACCACTTTTACTTCCGTAACGAAACTCTCCAAAACACTCCAAACATGTCTCTTTGGCCCAACGGAGTGTATTGGACGCGTTTGTTGGTGTCCTTCAACGGAAGGGTTCCGATATGTGCAATGGCGCGTCTTGATCAAATCGGTGCCGTTTTTGCATCACTTTTACTTTCGTAATGCAACTCTCTGAAACACTTCAAACATGTTTCTTTGGCCCAACGGAGTGTATTGGACGTGTTTGTTGGTGTGCTTCAACGGAATGCTTCCGATGTGTGCGACGGTGCGTCTCGATCAAATAGGGTGCCGTTTTTGCACCACTTTTACTTCCGTAATGAAACTCTCCAAAACACTCCAAACATGTTTGTTTGGCCTAACGGAGTGTATTGGACGCGTTTGTTGGTGTGCTTCAACGGAATGCTTCCGATGTGTGCGACGGCGCATCTCGATCAAATAGGGTGCCGTTTTCGCACCACTTTTACTTCCGTAACGAAACTCTCGAAAACACTCCAAACATGTCTCTTTGGCCCAACGGAGTGTATTGGACGCGTTTGTTGGTGTCCTTCAACGGAAGGGTTCCGATATGTGCAATGGGGCGTCTCGATCAAATCGGGTGCCGTTTTCGCACCACTTTTACTTCCGTAATGGAAGTTTCCGAAACACACCAAACATGTTTCTTTGGCCTAACGGAGTGTATTGGACACGTTTGTTGGTGTGCTTCAACGGAATGCTTTCGATGTGTGCGACGGCGCGTCTCGATCAAATAGGGTGCCGTTTTCGCACCACTTTTACTTCCGTAATGAAACTCTCCAAAACACTCCAAACATGTCTCTTTGGCCCAACGGAGTGTATTGGACGCGTTTGTTGGTGTCCTTCAACGGAAGGGTTCCGATATGTGCAATGGCGCGTCTCGATCAAATCGGGTGCCGTTTTCGCACCACTTGTACTTCCGTAATGTAACTCTCCGAAACACACCAAACATGTTTGTTTGGCCCAACGGAGTGTATTGGACGCGTTTGTCGGTGTGCTCCAATAGAATGGTTCCGATGTGCGTGACGGCGCGTCTCGATCATATAGGGTGCCGTTTTCGCACCACTTTTACTTCCATAATGAAACTCTACAAAACACTCCAAACATGTCTCTTTGGCCCAACGGAGTGTATTGGACGCGTTTGTTGGTGTCCTTCAACGGAAGGGTTCCGATATGTGCAATGGCGCGTCTCGATCAAATCGGGTGCCGTTTTCGCACCACTTTTACTTCCGTAATGAAACTCTCCGAAACACACCAAACATGTTTGTTTGGCCCAACGGAGTGTATTGGACGCGTTTGTTAGTGTGCTTCAACGGAATGCTTCGGATGTGTCGTCGGCGCGTTTCGCAGAAACCGGGTACCGTTTTCGCACCACTTTTACTTCCGTAATGAAACTCCAGAAACACACCAAACATGTTTCTTTGGCCCAACGGAGTGTATTGGACGCGTTTGTCAGTGTGCTCCAATAGAATGGTTCCGATGTGCGTGACGGCGCGTCTCGATCAAATCGGTGCCGTTTTCGCATCACTTTTACTTTCCTAATGCAACTCTCTGAAACACTTCAAACATGTTTCTTTGGCCCAACGGTGTGTATTGGACGCGTTTGTTGGTGTGCTTCAACGGAATGCTTCCGATGTGTGCGACGGCGCGTCTCGATCAAATAGGGTGCCGTTTTCGCACCACTTTTACTTCCGTAATGAAACTCTCCGAAACACACCAAACATGTTTGTCCCAACGGAGTGTATTGGACGCGTTTGTTAGTGTGCTTCAACGGAATGCTTCGGATGTGTCGTCGGCGCGTTTCGCAGAAACCGGGTGCCGTTTTCGCACCACTTTTACTTCTGTAATGAAACTCCCGAAACACACCAAACATGTTTGTTTGGCCCAACGGAGTGTATTGGACGCGTTTGTCGGTGTGCTCCAATAGAATGGTTCCGATGTGCGTGACGGCGCGTCTCGATCATATAGGGTGCCGTTTTCGCACCACTTTTACTTCCGTAATGAAACTCTCCAAAACACTCCAAACATGTCTCTTTGGCCCAACGGAGTGTATTGGACGCGTTTGTTGGTGTCCTTCAACGGAAGGGTTCCGATATGTGCAATGGCGCGTCTCGATCAAATCGGGTGCCGTTTTCGCACCACTTTTACTTCCGTAATGGAACTCTCCAAAACACTCCAAACATGTCTCTTTGGCCCAACGGAGTGTATTGGACGCGTTTGTTGGTGTCCTTCAACGGAAGGGTTCCGATGTGCGTGACGGCGCGTCTCGATCATATAGGGTGCCGTTTTCGCATCACTTTTACTTCCGTAATGAAACTCTCTGAAACACACCAAACATGTTTCTTTGGCCCACGGGAGTGTATTGGACGCGTTTGTTGGTGTGCTCCAAGAGAATGGTTCTGATGTGCGCGCGGCGCGGCTCGATCAAATAGGGTGCCGTTTTCGCACCACTTTTACTTCCGTAATGAAACTCTCCGAAACACATCAAACATGTTTGTTTGGCCCAACGGAGTGTATTGGACGCGTTTGTCGGTGTGCTCCAATAGAATGGTTCCGATGTGCGTGACAGCGCGTCTCGATCATATAGGGTGCCGTTTTCGCACCACTTTTACTTCCGTAATGAAACTCTCTGAAACACTCCAAACATGTTTGTTTGGCCCAACGGAGTGTATTGGACGCGTTTGTTAGTGTGCTTCAACGGAATGCTTCGGATGTGTCGTCGGCGCGTTTCGCAGAAACCGGGTGCCGTTTTCGCACCACTTTTACTTCCGTAATGAAACTCCCAAAACACACCAAACATGTTTGTTTGGCCCAACGGAGTGTATTGGACGCGTTTGTCAGTGTGCTCCAATAGAATGGTTCCGATGTGCGTGACGGCGCGTCTCGATCAAATCGGTGCCGTTTTCGCATCACTTTTACTTTCGTAATGCAACTCTCTGAAACACTTCAAACATGTTTCTTTGGCCCAACGGTGTGTATTGGACGCGTTTGTTGGTGTGCTTCAACGGAATGCTTCCGATGTGTGCGACGGCGCGTCTCGATCAAATCGGGTGCCGTTTTCGCACCACTTTTACTTCCGTAACGAAACTCTCCAAAACACTCCAAACATGTTTCTTTGGCCCAACGGAGTGTATTGGACGCGTTTGTTGGTGTCCTTCAACGGAAGGGTTCCGATATGTGCAATGGGGCGTCTCGATCAAATCGGGTGCCGTTTTCGCACCACTTTTACTTCCGTAACGAAACTCTCCAAAACACTCCAAACATGTCTCTTTGGCCCAACGGAGTGTATTGGACGCGTTTGTTGGTGTCCTTCAACGGAAGGGTTCCGATATGTGCAATGGCGCGTCTCGATCAAATCGGGTGCCGTTTTCGCACCACTTTTACTTCCGTAATGGAACTCTCCGAAACACACCAAACATGTTTGTTTGGCCCAACGGAGTGTATTGGACGCGTTTCTTAGTGTGCTCCAAGAGAATGGTTCCGATGTGCGTGACGGCGCGTCTCGATCCAATCGGGTGCCGTTTTCGCACCACTTTTACTTCCGTAATGGAACTCTCCGAAACACACCAAACTTGTTTGTTTGCCCAACGGAGTGTATTGGACGCGTTTGTTGGTGTGCTTCAACGAAATGCTTCGGATGTGTCGTCGGCGCGTTTCGCGGAAACCGGGTGCCGTTTTCGCACCACTTTTACTTGCGTAATGAAACTCTCCGAAATACACCAAACATGTTTGTTTGGCCCAACGGAGTGTATTAGACGCGTTTGTCGGGGTACTCCAATAGAATGGTTCCGATGTGCGTGACGGCGCGTCTCGATCAAATCGATGCCGTTTTCGCATCACTTTTACTTTCGTAATGCAACTCTCTGAAACACTTCAAACATGTTTCTTTGGCCCAACGGTGTGTATTGGACGCGTTTGTTGGTGTGCTTCAACGGAATGCTTCCGATGTGTGCGACGGCGCGTCTCGATCAAATAGGGGTGCCGTTTTCGCACCACTTTTACTTCCGTAATGAAACTCTCCGAAACACACCAAACATGTTTGTTTGGCCCAACGGAGTGTATTGGACGCGTTTGTCCGTGTGCTCCAAAAGAATGGTTCCGATGTGCGTGACGGCGCGTCTCGATCATATAGGGTGCCGTTTTCGCACCACTTTTACTTCCGTAATGAAACTCTCCAAAACACTCCAAACATGTCTCTTTGGCCCAACGGAGTGTATTGGACGCGTTTGTTGGTGTCCTTGAACGGAAGGGTTCCGATATGTGCAATGGCGCGTCTCGATCAAATCGGGTGCCGTTTTCGCACCACTTTTACTTCCGTAATGGAACTCTCCGAAACACACCAAACATGTTTGTTTGGCCCAACGGAGTGTATTGGACGCGTTTGTTAGTGTGCTTCAACGGAATGCTTCGGATGTGTCGTCGGCGCGTTTCGCGGAAACCGGGTGCCGTTTTCGCACCACTTTTACTTCCGTAATGAAACTCTCCGAAACACACCAAACATGTTTGTTTGGCCCCAACGGAGTGTATTGGACGCGTTTGTCGGTGTGCTTCAATAGAATGGTTCCGATGTGCGTGACGGCGCGTCTCGATCATATAGGGTGCCGTTTTCGCACCACTTTTACTTCCGTAATGAAACTCTCTGAAACACTCCAAACATGTTTGTTTGGCCCAACGGAGTGTATTGGACGCGTTTGTTAGTGTGCTCCAATAGAAGGGTTCCGATATGTGCGACGGCGCGTCTCGACCAAATCGGGTGCCTTTTTCGCATCACTTTTACTTCCGTAATGAAACTCTCTGAAACACACCAAACATGTTTCTTTGGCCCACGGGAGTGTATTGGACGCGTTTGTTGGTGTGCTCCAAGAGAATGGTTCTGATGTGCGCGCGGCGCGTCTCGATCAAATAGGGTGCCGTTTTCGCACCACTTTTACTTCCGTAACGAAACTCTCCAAAACACTCCAAACATGTCTCTTTGGCCCAACGGAGTGTATTGGACGCGTTTGTTGGTGTCCTTCAACGGAAGGGTTCCGATATGTGCAATGGCGCGTCTCGATCAAATCGGGGTGCCGTTTTCGCACCACTTTTACTTCCGTAATGGAACTCTCCGAAACACACCAAACATGTTTGTTTGGCCCAACGGAGTGTATTGGACGCGTTTGTTAGTGTGCTCCAAGAGAATGGTTC